>CM025792.1:28683390-29283390 GCA_014635995.1 Sarcophaga peregrina | reverse complement strand
ATCTTACAAAACCTAATGCAAAGTATTGGAATTTAGAATTTTAAAAATTGTTTCTCTCCATTACTTTTTGCAAAATGCGACCTATAGTTTTTAAAAAATAATTTTTAATATTATAAGATTTAAGAGTTGTGTTGAAAAATACGTTGTTATGTGTTTTTTTTACCTTGAAGTACAAATTATAATTAAAATTGAAAAAATAAATAAATAATATACATACATAATTGGCCATTACAACCCTTCAGTTACGATTACGACCTAGCTTCTCATACCCCTTATATTGTGTGCGTTAATTTTATACATGAGTGGCGGGACCTACAGTTTAAAGTCGACTCCGAACGACAGATTTTTGAGAAGCTTTTCATGGCAATTTTTACTCTCAGAGTCTTTGCCAGAAATCTGCTGAGAGGAAGTCGCCGAAGAAATATTTTTCGTTTTGATGTCTGACTTGGGATATATGCATTTAATAATAATATATGCATTTAAATTTTGTTTTTTTTTTTTCTAATTTATTGATTTTTTTCATAAATGTTGGTTACAATTTTTTTTTTGTGGCGACACCACTGTGGTGCCTCAAGACATTCTGTTAGATCGAAGTCTGGCGAATTTATCACCAAAACTAATCCAGAGTCGGTAGTGTAATGGGAATAATAATATGAAAAAGAATCGGAATTTCCCTTCAAACATAGAAGCCCATATCAGACCGAGTAATTATGGCTCGATTCAAGAATTGACTACGACATATTACCATAGCACACACAGATACTAAGAAGAAAGAATTATACGTACAATTTACAACAATACTCAATCAGATTCGACAGGGAGATATCACAATACCAATAGGTGATTTCAACACGAAGCGACAACATCATCATCAGCACCTCATGGTTGTAGAGTTCAAAACAACAACGGAGAGTGGTTAATCGAACTGGGCCAAACATTTCAACTCGTCTTAGGGAGAAGCTCGTTAACAGATGTTAGAAACGAAAGAGGTGCTGACATCGGTAATGTAAATTAGCTTATCACAGCCGAAATTAAGATCAAACAAGAAGAACAAGAATTCTAGAATAACGAAACAAAGAACACGTGAGCAACGACAAGTAGTTACAGTCACAGCATAGCCACAGAAGAAACACTGGGTGCCGCGCAATCACAGAAAAAAGTGGATAACAGACGACACTTAGAAACTAGCTTCTTAAAAAAGTAAATTTAACTTATAACAGCAAAAGAAAGAACAGCTAGCAATGACAGCAGATGAAGCAGCCAGCCACAACAATATGGTTAAATGACACCAGACGATTAACTGTCTTACCGATTGCAAATGTAACGGGACACAAACAGTCGCAGATCACAGTAGAGCACTACTACTACCCTCGGTCAAAGTTTCCAACATTCAAACAAAGCTAGAAGAACTTTGAACTTGAGATAAATATCAAGAAAATCAAAGCCATTAACCAACATTAGCACGTACAGCACCATGCTACAGGGCCAACCAGTCCAATAGCTCCTGCAGTATAGTGATAACAAATGGCGACGCAGAAGCAGACGTAAATAACAGACTTAAGAACTCGAGAACGCCATTTGGTGAAGCTCCCAAATATCCACACGAACCAAGCTCAGAATATTCAAGTCATGTGCAAAATCAACTCTGTTGTAGCAAATGAAACCAGGTTACTACAATTTCAGGTATTCATCAACAAGTACCTTAGAATCATATGCAAGTTATTGTGACCTAATAACATCAGCAACACGGATCTCCGGATTATAACACAAACGTAGAAAAGTTGGAGATGGATTGGCCATACTACTGAAAAGAATCCTGATAATACATCACAGACGAAGCTTGAGTGGAATCTTCAAGACTCAAGAAGCCATGGCCGTCGCAAGAACACCTAGGGACGTTGGATACTCCGAGATAGACAGAGCAGTCTTACATGGGAAGACGCAAAAATAACATCAGGCAACCGTATAAGAGGAAATACGTTTTGGAAGTCATATACTCCCAAGAGGGGTAATAGAAAAAAAATTGTTTACAGTGGATGTATCTCGCAAAGTTCAAAAGCCAATTCGTAATATTTTACATTTAATTTTCTTAGAATAAAATTATCAGTCTATTTTGTACACTTTACGTTTTTAACCAAAAATTTACAAATCTGTTTCTAATTTACACCATTTTGTACTTTGTTAGGGCTAAAATTTTACTTGGAATTTATGATCGCAATAGAAAAAATATCTTAAAACAAAAAAAGTAACTTTTATAAATTTTTACTACACATTTATACATAATAATGCTCTTCCTTTAAAATTTAAAATTAGGTCTTACCATTTGAAGAAATACGTTATGACTTTTATATATATTTTTTTTCTAAATTTTATTCTTACACCTTTACGTAATCTTATTATATTTCAGGTAAGAGCTTCTGATAATGATTTTGGACAGTATGGATCAGTATCATATGAAATATTCGGAGATGATATGCTTGGGCTTTTTATGGTTGATAAAACGACTGGGGATTTATATGCAAAAGATATTCTAGATAGAGAAGAAAAGTCATCCTATGAAGTTATCGTTAAAGCTACTGATGGTGGTGGAAAAATCGGATACACAGTAGTGAAAATCAAAGTCGGTGATTTAAATGATAATGCACCAAGTTTCTTATTAACAGATTACAAAATTATAGTGAAGGAAGATACTCCCATTAATTCAGTTATTGGAAAGGTAAGTAATACGAAGATAAGAAAAGAAAATATATAAATATTTATAATAATAATATATGTGCACTGAGCGCCAAAAGTGTGTAAACACCACTGAAATAATTCATTTTCTTAGGATAGCGAGAAAAGTAAATGAGGATAGTCGAATCAATTTCCAAAAATAAAAACGTTTATTTATTACTTATGCAATGTTAAAACAAAAACAAAATTATTGTTGTGCTTCAAGTATATTCTTTATAATATAAAATTTAAAATTATAGTGGGAGTTGACTCACTTATATAATACGTTATCGTATTGGTATTTAAAATTAAATCTTCTAGTAAGATTTAACTTTTTTCTGAAAAATTTGTACAAAATACATAAATCTTATATATTGAGAACACAAGAAAACTTTGCAGTATATGGAATAAAATTATTAGTCTATTTTGTACATACATAATTGGTCATTACAACCCTTCAGCCAGGATTATTAACCTAGTTTCTCACACAACTTATGTTGTGTGCGTTAATTTTATTCATAAATGTCGGGACCTACAGTTTAAAGTCGACTCCGAACGACAGATTTTTGAGAAACTTTTCAATGCAATTTTATTTACTCTCCGAGTTTTTGCTAGAAATCTGCTGAGAGGAAATCGCTGAAGGAATACTTTCTGTATTTTGTTTTGATGTCTGGCCTCGAGCCCCAGGCCTGGCTTTAAGTCTAATAACCGAACACAATACCTACTAGACTAAGGCGACTTCTATTTTGTACACTTTAAGTTTTTAACCAATGTTGTACAAAACTGTTCCCAATTGTCCCATTTTTAACACACATACATTCGACACGAAGTTGAATCTGTAAAAATATATGAGCTTTTAAATTTTAAGTTGACAGCAATTAACATTGAGCTCCTTAAACCATTGGGGTGCGTGGTATTTAGGCATCTTTTAAATTTTTCACTTAACGCATTGCTTACAAGATATCTCGTTTTCATATTTTTTTCGACAACTTCAACAAATAACGAAGACGAAGACTCTGAAGACTTGAATTTCGATATTTAGAGGAATGATTACCCGTTATAGTCTGCCCAATGGTGCATCTGTTTCGATCTTCGTATGTGTCGTATTTTATGAAGTATTCGACTATCATTGTATTTTAAGTAAAGAAGGTACTTCAGTACTGAAGCCTGTTCAATGCATTCGTGTAATAATGAAAAAATTAAACATAAAGAAAGAAATCAATGTACGCATTTAAATATATAGAGCATAGTATTTCAAATATAACAAATCAGCTCCATATGATCAATATAGATATCTAGAGCCTGTATTATAGACCCTTTGGCAAAATGAAACAGCGTTTATGCCGTATTATCAACAGTTCGAAATTAACAGTGCGCTTTAAACGCCTTGTTGCTTAGGTTACATATTTAAGTAATTTTTTGACAATAATTGTTTTCGATTGCATAATTTTGGTGGATTTATACAACGAAGCCTAATGATCACATAACACATTTTCGATTGTAAATTATTTGGCGACAATCGTGACAAATCAAGAAACATCAACCCGACGTTGATGTTTCAACGACGTTGCGTTTTCTTGATTTATTCCAGTAAATTTTCAGGGAAAAATATAACTCTTTCTGCTCAATCCCGCTCTGCATAACGCTGCAGTTTTAATTCTCGGTTAGTTACTCAAAGATGAACTTTAAAGAACAACTTACGATTTTTTATACAGCGTTGTTATGGCCTTTTTGATGTTTGATTTGATCCTATAGTTGTACATTCTCATGTTGTTCTTTTTATTGTACGGTGCGATGTTCGTGTTGTCGTTTATTTGTTTTATTTATTTGTTTTTTTTTTGTTTTACTCTAGTAACAATGTTTTGTTATTAAAAAATTACATACATACACATACAGATATAATTGGTAGTAACGACAGATTTGATCAGAATTACGGCTGATTGTCGACATCTAAACTTTAGCGCCGGATCGGAAGTACAGGTTTAAAAAGGTTTTTTTGGCCACAGAGCTTTTGACAGAAGTCTGCTGAGATAGACTACGAGTCTAGTTAATTTGTTATGGAGTTTTAAAGAACGTATTTTTACTGAGGGTACGTATGGTTTCATGTGCCGCTGTACAATTGTCTTATTAATGACCATTATCTTTACTGTTTTTAAAAATTCTTGATTAGACAAACCTCTTTTTTCAAGTATTCATTCTGTTGTCAAACAACAGTCTTACCTTCTAAAGAAGAGCTAAAATTTTTGTTTAAACTTTTAGGCCTGTGTGTATATATCCTATATATACAGCTTCGATGCAAAGTTCTAAAAGAATTAAATAATACTGAAAAAGTAATTTCTTCACTTTTAGACATACTATAGCGTGCACGACATTCTTAACCCTTAAGGTATTTCAAGTTTACTTTCTACAAGCTTCAGCCTTTTTGAGCCTTACATGCGCCATTGGACCCAGTAACGATGTCATGTCGTCTATACGGCGTTATTGGACCGGTGCTGGACCAATCAGTAATCAAGAGACGACTTCTACTCGTTCAGTACATTACGTTGGAATATCAGAAACATAGTTATAGCAGAAAGGAAAGCGGATAATGTGCGACAAATTTTATTTTGGAAATAATTTTTTTCATTTCATTTTCATCCATTTCCATCTTCAGACTGAATTTAATAGAGTTTACTTTTTGGGTGTTAAAAACCTGGTATGCGCAATAAGAAAAGCTTTTAGAAGTGCCAACAGAGCAAATTACCTTTTAAAAGGTTATACTCGAGCAATACATCTTACTAAATATTTAGAAAGTCTTGATGGGCACCTGTGGTTGGACGAGATATTTTTGTCTCTGTTTTTAAGACCATCTTTTCCCTAAATTTAAGCAATACCACGGCCGAGTTGAGTCCTCTAATTGCTGTGCCTTAATTACGCAAACATTTTAAAAATAACTGTAAAAGGGAACTTTTCAAGTAGTTAAAGAGATGAAAAGTTGTTTATTGAACTGCCCTACAGAACAAGTCAGTGTTATCCTGACTTTTTCCACTTTTTATAGTAATATTCAAGTCAAATAGATTAAAAATTAAAAGAATAATTGTTATAAATGTATGAACGAGATATGTCAGTATTTTGTTGTTCAAATTGAATATGACTATTCACACAATTTTTATCGTGCAAACGAAAGTTGCATCTTTTGTGATCTCCTTAACACTTGTTTAATATTGGGAACCCGGTTTTCTACGTTATTTGCATGAGCAGTCTATTTTTCTTACAACTAACACATTCGTTTCAATAGGTTTGGAGGTTTTACACTACAATAAGGATTTAAAATATTAATAAGGGGCCTTACATGGTACATATATCAATTAGCAGCACTGATTCTTATGTTTGAACTGTGTTATCTTACGAAAAAGTGGCTTATGATAACTGAATAGTGGATCTGAGATATGTCAGTGTACCACTCTAAATAGTCAGTCAGTGCCAGTCATCAAGCATTTGACAGTCCTATGTTTCTTCAAAAAAATTACCGCTTTTATATTTATCGCATTTATTATTTATTTATATTTATGGTAAAATCGTAGTAAAAATTTTCACATGTATGCTGATGATGTGCAGTTTTATTCTAGTACTCCTAGGGAGAATATTGATTCTTGTTTGGATTATATTAATCGTGATTTCGGTTAGGATTGACAACTGGGCCTCAGCTAATGGACTATACATCGATCCTTCTAAGTCTTAATGTATTACACTTTCGAGGACCGACAGATCGTTTGTCATACCTGTGCGTCAGGGGAAATAAAATTGACTTTGTCAAATCTGCAACAAATCTGGGTATTGTCTTTAATGGCAGTTAAACGTGGTCTAACCATATAGCTGTCGTTGTTGTTGATTCGACTCCTTCTGTCAATCGTAAGCAACTTGCTAGAACGTACTTAATTTCGCCACTTTTGTATGGGTGTGAAATCTTCGCAAACTGCGATTGTGATGACAACCGGAAACTTAACTTGGCATTTAATAACATAACTAGATATGTCTTTCATAAAGAGCGTTCTGATCACATTTCGCATTTAGCTTACCAGTATAAAATTTGATAATCTCTTTAAAATTAAATGCCCTATTTTACTTCATAAAATAAATATATATTTAAATATTTATTTTGTAAAATTCAATTTGCTAGATCCTACAAGGGTAGGAACGTTATACAGCAAGGATTCAATACTCTTCTGTCTCAGTGACAGTTTTTTATACACACCACTAATCTTTGGAATAACCTACCAAATTACATCCAGACTGTAGAGAATACAAATGTATTCAAAAAGAAGTTATTTAAATTGTTTTCATAATTATAATTTTTACGACTTTAACATCGTATTAATAAATTATGTGATTTTATATTTAGGTTTATATCTATATTATATTCTTACGTTTTAACCTTTTAAAAACGTTAAAAATATTAGTTCGTAGATTGCAAATAAAATAGGAATAAATATGTTCGATCTTATTCCACGTATACAATGATAACTTTCACAATATGTGCTTATTTGTGATATTTCTCTGCTTACAACCTTTTTGTAAGCAACAACACTTGTTAGTTATTCTTTGTTCACAACCTTTTTGTAAGCACAACACTAACAACTGCTTTCTTCACACACAACTTGTCTGCACACAAGTCTGACTGAATTATAGCTCGATCTCGTGTCTTCATACAACTAATTTAATTCTCACTGCAACCAACGTGACGTCGTCATACACGACTATCTTAATTCGAACTGGACCATTAGTGTGATGAATGCTTTCGAAGGATGACGGCGGTCTTCGGTAAAACTCTAAAAATGTAAACAACTTGTTTTCATCATTGTTGTTTCTGTGTCTTATATGTTGTCGCTTGTTTACTTCTTCGTTCGCTGCACCTTGTTGTTGGTTGTTTACATATTTTATCTCTTATATATTTTTTTATGCTGTTGTTGCTGCTATATTTTTGTTTATTGTTTGATCACGTGATCAAGTTGATTGTTTTTGTTCATCTTTTTTATACATGATCAAGTCCATTGTGTTGTTTTGGAGCTTTTGTTTAACAACACCACTTCCACTTTCGTAACAATATTTTTATTCTTCTTTTTTTAAACAACTTTTTTAACTGATTTTTCTAAATTAGTACCATTTTTATATTGTTATAATTTATTGTTTTCAATCTCTTTTATTTATTTCTACAGTATTGTTAGTTTTTTAAATTCCCATATCGTATATTTTACTTTTTATTTAAATTTAGCATTTATATTAATTTGGTATTTTTTACCTAATTTTTTTACACTTAATGTTAATTTTTTTATACACGTATTATATATCCTTATGATTCAAAACATAGCACTGTCACTTAAAATATTTACATCTTGTTGTGGTTTTAAAACAATTTATGGCATTTTCTACAAATTTGTGAGTTTACGTAAGTGATATTTGTTTTTATAATTTTATTACTAACTTTATAAATAGCTTTAAAACATAAAAAATCTTAATATATTTACAACTTATGAGATATTACTAAAAATAATTGAGTTCAAAATTATGTTTTGAACATTTATAATATATGTGTCTACAACTTAAGGCAAAAAGACAGGAAAAACCTCATTTCTAAAAACAAAACAAAAATATAAGAAATTCTTATTTTACACCTTTTGTTATCTTCAAAGATGAAGATAGAAAATAGCTAAACTTGCAAATTTCTGATTAAAGCATAGTTTCAATATCTGTTACGATCTTCGAATCTTTGTGTAAGATTATCAAATGCAATCAAGTCTTCGTTATAATTTTTATGTAGACGTGCTGTGGAATATATTCGAGGTAAATTATATACGATCTTCAAGTTTTTGTTTTGAATTATTTCAGCTTCTGTAACCTATTTACAGCACATGTGGTTGACATCCATAGGTCAATGTTGGCCTAATACACATTCTGTATAGTAATGTTTTGCATTTAATGTTTACCGTCGATCTACATACATACATAACTGGCCATTACAACCCTTCAGTCAGGATTACGACCTAGCTTCTTACACCACTTATATTGTGGATTCCGAACGACAGATTTTTGAGAAGCTTTTCATGGCAATTTTTACTCTCAGAGTCTTTGCCAGAAATCTGCTGAGAGGAAGACGCCGAAGAAATATTTTTCGTTTTGATGTCTGACCTGGGATACGAACACGGGGCTTTCGTCTAATAAGCCATCACACTACCTACTAGACCACGGCGACTATGATTACCGTCGATCTATGATTCATTAATGGATATAAAGCTCTATCGCCTTTGATTGCTTTTGAACAGGTTTATAATATGTGCTGCTTAAAAATTAATTTTGTAACTAGTGTAATTCCCAAATATTTAACTGAATCCAAAAAAGGTATATGTGTTCCTTATATGGCAAGTCGTCTTCTAAGTATTCGCTTTGTTGATTTATTCAAAGTAAAGAATATTGCCTGGGTTTTTAAATCGTTCATTTTTATGATCACAATATAGTCAACGAGGATTCCGCAAAAATTATGATAATAATAAAAAAACTTAAATTATCTGCATATATTTAATTTGTTTGTAATAAAAAAAAAATACAATGGCGCAAAAACGGAAGCGCCTTCATGTCACTCCTTCAACAACCAAAAGTTCAACAGCACCAAGATTATTTGGCTATGCAGGAGTTAATGAAAAAACTCACTGCAAATAAGGCGGAAACAATCGTGAAAAGTGATAGCGTAGAATTCCTGATTGAAGCATTTGCATCAAACATTACGGAGTTCCATCATGATGAACATAACCTCACTTTCGATATATGGTACGCAAGGTAAGACGACTGGTTTAGCGTAGATGCTGCCAAATTAGACGACTCAGCTAAAGTTCGTTTATTGCTAAGAAAATTTAGTCCAATGGTGCACAGCAAATATGTTAATTTCATTTTGCGAAAACACGCTCGTGATCTTAAATTTCAAGAGAATATAGAAAAACTCACCACTTTATATGGTCTCCAAACTTCCCAGTTTAATGTTCGTTATTATTGTTTGCAAATAACAAAAGAACCAGCTTCTGATTTTATAACATATGCCAGTATGGTAAAAAGGCAATGAGAATTGTTCAAGTTATACGATCTGACTTTAGATCAGTTCAAATGTTTAATGTTTGTAAAGCAATTGAAATCGACTACAGAATATGACATTTGTACCAAATTGCTGAACAAATTAGACATTGAAAATAATTAAGTAACACTTGATTTACTTTTTACTGAGTGTCAACTTATGATCAATCCTAAAAAGGACCCAATCCTGATAGAAAATCAGAAATCTGGCGCCGTATCAAAATCCACACCGAAATACCAATGTTGGTTTTGCGGAGTAATGCATTTTGCAAATGAATGTTCATATAAAAAGCCCAAATGTGAACAATATAAAGTAGTAGGAAGGCTACTGTAACGTTTTTAAAAATAACATAAATAAATAACAAAACAAAAAGTGTTCAACAATAAAAAAAAGTGGCAATTTTGAAACAATATCAGTTGTAAACAGAATCGATTTAGAAAGAAAATACATTTTTGTCGAAAATAATAACACCATGGTTAAACTGCAATTAGACACCGCTTCTGATACATCTATTATATCAGAAAGCACATTTAAAAAGTTGTACGCGTTTTTACAAATAGAAGTTGACGAAGAATCTAAAAATATACTTACTATAAATATCCATATGGGATCGTATGGTGTTTGGAGTAAAAACGTTTCCTGCCGTATTCCAGCAGATTATGGATAAAATGTTAGCTGGTATGCAAAACGTAGCAGCATATATCGACGATATTTTCGTTTCGGGAAAAGATGAAAGCGCACACAACAACAACTTACATGAAATTCATCATCGTATACAAGATTATGGTTTTATAATCAAATTTGAAAAATGTGAATTTTTTCCACAGGAGTAAGATATTTAGGATATGTCATAAACAAACAAGGTTTAAAACCAGATCCTGATCTTATATCTGCCATTCAGAAAATGCCAGAGCCAATTTTTACAGCAAATTTATTAATATTATGAGAGCCCTAAGAGGAGGTCCATTAGATGAATTGCTCAAAACAGACGTTAAATGGGATTGGTCTGAAACCTATCGTAAATGTTTTTTAAAACTAAAAGAAATTTTGTCTTCAAATTTACTGATCCGATGAAGAGTATTATTGTATCAGCTGATGCCTCAAATTATGGTTTGGGAGCATGTATCCTACATGAATACGCTGACGAAACAGCAAAAGCAATATGTCCTGGCATTCAGGTCGCTGACATATAGTCAGATAGAAAAGATTCATAAAATGATTTTTTGTCTTAAGTTCAAACTCCACACTGATCATAAGCCTCTACTTGCAATTTTTAGAAAAAAGACGGGTGTAGCAGCACACCAAGCAAATAGATTGCTGCGATGACCAGTCCAGCTATTAGCTTATGATTTTGATATAAGTTATATATCAGCAAACATTTTGGTTACGCTGATGTGTTATCGCGGCTTATTGACAGTCAACAAACAAACAATCAAGAATACGTCGCAATAACCTAAAACAGAAAATTAAATAAAACAAATTTTGTAAGAAAATTTCGATAATTTATCCATAACACGCAAAATGATCATGTATGGGACTCAAAAAGATCAAATTTTAAAACAAATTTATTTTTATATTGAAAATAATTGGCCAGACAAAACAACAAATATGGATTTAAAACCATATATTAACCGCAAAAATGATTTTACCATTGTAAACAATGTAATTATGATGGGCAACCGAGTAGTTATTCCCGCAATATACCGTAAACGGTTTCTTAAACAAGTTCATCGGGGACACCCTGGAATAGAAATGTCGAAAATAATAGCCAGGAATTACATATACTGGCCGAACATAGATAGTGACATAAAAAGTCTGGCACAAAGTTGTGATAAGTGCGCATCCGTAGCTAAGATGTTAACAAAAACTCTACTTCATCCATGGCCAAAGCCATCGGAACCCTGGCAACGTTTGCATATTGACTACGCAGGTCCAATTGAAGGTCAGAAATAATATGAACTAAATCAATAACTACACAATAAATTATTCAAATATTACATGATGTTTTTGCTCGATTCGGATTACCAGAAGTTGTCGTATCCGGCAATGGTACGCAATTTAAAAGCGCACAGTTTGAAGAATTCATGGTACAAAATGGTATTAAACATATATGTTCTAGCCCTTATTATCCAATGTCGAATGGACAAGCAGAATGGTTTGTGGATTAAAAAATTAGTAAAAGAGCACTTGGAAAAGTAAAAGATAAAGGTACAATAGAAGAAAATTTAAATACATTCCTAATAAAAAAATATAGATCAACAGCAAATCAAGATACACCTGAAAACCCATCACCAGCTGAAGATATTTTTGGAAGAAAAATGCGCATAACATTAAATATTTTGAAGCCACCGAAACATAATACGAATTTGACATTAGATGTCGAACAAAAAGTTTGTCAACAATTCAATAGTAGAAAATTAATTCGAGCGCATACAGATCAACAAAAACGTCGTTGAAAAAGATCGGTCACATGCCTTAGATGTGTATGAAAGTCAGAGTCCTATGAATGAAATTCAAAATACAGCAGTTAACAATTTTGCAGAAACAAATTCAGCAGTATTACCATCTACAACATCTAATATCAGTACAGAAATAGCTGTATGTTCAACACCTAGAAGATCTCAGAAACCGCGCCGTCCAGTGAAGCGTTTTAGCCCAAGTTGAAAAATTAAAAAGGGGAGGTGTTGGGTGTTAATCCTAATTTACATTATTCAGAACATTTTCTAATTTACATTATTCGGAACATTCTCTGATAATGCATGTAAATGAATTATTGTAGTAGTGTGTAAGATAGCCATTTGTAAAAAGTTGAATTAAGTTTATGAATTGAATAAAAGAAAAAGTTTCTAATGATCATAATAAAGATAAATAAATTTTATAGTTTCTTCCAAATTTCATTGATCTTTCGGCATATTCTCACCCCAACCTATTGATCTGAAAATTTGACAGGTTAATTTTTTTTTTATCAAAATTCACCAAACTAGGTGGTGAGATTGGAAATAAATCCGATATAACTGAGGGTTACCCTAGTGTAAACAGTGTGTGTTTTGGGTAGCACACGTCATCAGATTATAAGTTGAATTTACTATAAATCAATGAAATGAATTCAGGGGAACTGTGTATTTAATAAAGCATACATATACAATCACATTCTAAGTACATATTAGAAACAAAAAAATTTTTTTAATATTTGTCCGCTATATATTACTTACTTACTTAATTGGTTATAACAACCCGATTAACGGATTTCGGCCTGCCGCAATATATCCTTCCAGGCGCCTCTGCTTCTTGCGCGCCTACGCCAATTGGTCACACCAATCGATGACAGGGCTTCCTCGATTTGGTCCTTCCAACGGATACAAGGTCGTCCTCTTCGCCGACTTCCGCAGATCCCCGCATCAAATACTAGTCTCGCCGGAGCATCCTCCTCCATTCGAACGACATGACCGAGCCGCTGGACATTAATACGCTGTACAACGTCTATGTCGTTGAGGAGCTCATACAGCTCACTGTTGTATCGGATGCGAAAATCATCGCCAACTCGCACTGGACCGATGATCTTACGTAGGACTTTTCTCTCGAGTACTCTCAAGGCATCTGCATCAGTTCTTAATAGGGTCCATGCTTCTGCGCCATAAAGAAGCACGGGTAGGATAAGCGTCATGTAGAGTATTAGTTTTGTCTTGCGAGAGAGGTCTCTGCTGCTCAATTGCCTATTGAGACCATAATAGCACTTGTTGGCAAGAGTAAACCTGCGCTTGAACTCCAGACTGACATCATTTTCGGTGTAACGGCGGAACCAAGGTAAATGAATTCCTTGACTATATCAAAAGTATAGTTATCGGTCGTAATTTGAGAATCAATACGCCGCACGGCTCTACTTGTCGATAACATATACTTCGTTTTGTCCTCATTTACTGCCAGACCCATCTGCTTAGACTCCCGTTCAATAGCACTAAAGGCAGCAGTGACATCCCTATGATGTCGATGTCGTCAGCGTACGCAAGCAACTGGACACTTTTTTGAAAAATAGTGCCATTGCGATGCACTCCCGCCTTTCGCACAACACTCTCCATGACGAAGTTGAAGAGGTCGCATGATAAGGGATGGCCTTGTCTGAAAACTCGCACGGTATCAAAAGGTTCGGAGAGGTCCATTCCTACCTTGACGGAGCTGCAGGAATTGCTCAACGTCATTCTGCATAGCCTTATCAGCTTCGCAGGTATACCGAGCTCAGACATTGCGGCAAAAACACGATCCATTATGGGGCTATCGAAAGCAGCCTTATAATCGACAAAAAGATGGTGTGTGTTGACTTGATTTTCGTGGGTCTTTTTTTGGCGTAGTGTGAAGATCTGGTCGATGGTGGGCTTGCTAGGTCTGAAGTCGCACTGATAAGGTCCAATCAGTGTTTTGACGAGTGGCTTCAGTCGTTCACACAATACGCCTGTAAGAATCTTATATGCGATAGGGAGAAGGCTTATACCCCTGTAGTTGGCGCATATCGTAGGGTCTTCCCTTTCTCAGTACAGGACAGAGGACACTGAGGTTCCAATCATTGGGCATACTTTCCTCTAGCCATATTTTGTAGATGAGCTGGTGCATGCGCCCTACCAACTCATTACATCCGGTCTTAAACAATTCAGCGGGGAGGCCATCAGGACCTGCCCGCTTTGTTGTTTTTAAGTTGCATAATCGCGACTTTAACCTCTTCATGGCAAGGCGGCGGGATCTCCACGCCGTCACCATCGATCGGGTTCGGAACATCATCTCTAGAGGCGGTATAGATGGCGTCATCGCCTTGCAGCAGAGTAGAGAAGTGTCGCACCCCTTGCGGATCTGTAATCCAGGTTTCCATTCTCATCCTTGCAGTAAGACGCTCCGGACTTATACCCCTCGGTCAGACGCTTAACCTTTTGATAGAATTTTCGAGCGTCATTCCTAAATCTGTACATCTCGACTTCTTCACGCTCACGCCTCCCAGCTTCTTAACGTCCAGCTTTCGCAGTGCACTAGAGCGCGCGGTCCTCGAGGCGCAAATGCGCACTCGGAACTTAGCAGCAACAAGGTAGTGGTCCGAGTAGATGTTTGGACCTCTAAATGTGCGCACATCTAGTACACTGGATACATGCCTTCCGTCAATCACAATATGATCGATCTGGTTAGATGTTGATCGATCGGGGGACATCCAAGTGGCCTTGTGAATGTCGAGATGCTGAAGCCTGGTGCTACATACTACCATATTACGCGCCGCGGCGGAATCGATCAGCCTCATACCATTGGAGGTTGTGTTTGCGTGGAGGCTGAAACGCCCTACTTTCGCATTAAAATCCCCGAGGACGATTTTGGCGTCATGGGCCGGGCACTTATCGTACACGTCCTCGAGTTTAGCATAGAAGGCATCCTTAACCACATCGTCCTTTTCTTCCGTCGGGACGTGAGCACAAATTAGGCTGATGTTGTAAAATTTTTCCCTGATGCGGATTGTGGCTATTCTTTCGTTCAGTGGCGTGAACCCAGAGACAAGGTGACGAAGTCTCTTATTAACCACAAATCCGCATCCGAATTCGTGCTTATCAACATGGCAGCTGTAATACACATCGCAAGATGCTAGCCTTTTACATCCTTGTCCTATCCATCGCATTTTCCTGTATGGTAGTGATGTCCGTCCTACATTTCATGAGGGCATTCGCCAGTTGGGCGGAAGCGCCTGCCCTATAAAGGGTGCGGACGTTCCATGAGTCTATTCTTAAATCGTGGTCCTTGAAACGTTTGCCGTGGTCGTCAACTTTAGAGGGGATCTTTGTAGAGGCTATTGTTTTGGTCTTCATTGAATATAATTTTTACGTGGTGGGTTCCAAGCCCTACGCACAACCCGAATTTAACGTCCAGGGGATTGGACCTCGCTGCACGCATTAGTTAGCATCTAGCGGGTGATAGAATGCCATCCAGGGGGGCCACGAGGAGGCTGCGTGTCAACTTGAATACAGCAAGACAAGGATCGCCCTGCTGGTCGCCATGTTGGCCACAGTCAGAAACTTTGCCTTGTTTGCATGCATTCCATCCCTCCCCCGCCATATATTAATGTATTATAAAAATTAGTATTAAGATACGTGCTTATTGAATTCAATATTTTTGTAATATTACTTACTTATCAGTGAATAATCTTATCTTAAACCGCTCAACAATGAAATTGTTTTAAAGAAACTGTAGACGAAATAATGTATTAATATATTTATTTTTATCATTTCAGATTAAAGCAATAGATATAGATGAACATAATAATGGTGCTGTAAATTATACTGTTGAAAATGGTACATTAAGCAATGTTTACCAAGACTTATTCACGTTAAGCATGGATGGAGATATACGTCTAAAAAAATCTGTAAAGAACTTCACAAATGAAATAATTCAGTTTTTTATAAGAGCGACGGACAATGGCTACTTAGAACAATTACATAGCATCCTACCAGTATCAATTCAAGTAGTCAATTCGAACATATTAGTTCCAAAATTCGAGAAAACTGTACTAAACGTTAACGTAGATGAATCTTCAGCTCCAGGATCAGTTTTACTGAAATTAAAAATGTCTGGTAATTTTTCTGTTAAGTTTTCTCTAGCGACCGACACGCGAAAATTTTCCGTATCGGAAAACGGGGAAGTTATGTTAATGCAAATGCTAGGACAGAGAACTATCAAATGTGGAGCACATTATTGCCATTTCTGAAACAGCAACCGTTCCAGTGTTATACGCTTACATCGATATATTTTTTAATGTTCAGGATGACAATGATAATTTTCCAAAATTTACAAACATAGTTTATAACATTGATATTCCAGAAAACATGGAAAAGGGCTCATCTATTCTTAAAGTCACGGCTACAGATCCCGATGAGGGTCCTAATGGGGATGTGAGATTTTATCTCGAGGATGAGACATATTCTAAAATTTTTGAAGTCGATATTTATTCTGGCTGGATAACATTACTCGCAGACTTGGATCGAGAATTACAATCTGAATACTATTTCAACATTTTGGCCAGTGATAACGGCCAATCTAAACAAATATCAAAAGTACCAATAGCGATAACTGTCACGGACTACAACGATAATGCACCCATTTTCAAAGAGGACAATCAATTCATTTCTTTATCGGAAAACGCTATACCTGGCACAGTTTTAACACGCCTCTTGATAACTGACATGGATTCTCAAAAAAATAGCTTAGATTATTATATAATAGCTGGTGATAATTATTCACAATTTCAGATTTCAAACACGGGAGAGCTATTTGTTTCAAAAGAACTTGATCGTGAATCAAGAGAATACTATAATATAAGTCTGGCAGTAACTGATGGAAAATTTATTTCTTATTCATATATATCAATACATATTAACGATGAAAATGATAATTTTCCGATATGTCTAAACCCAAGATATGAGGTTATTGTAAATGAGTCTACATTAATAGGAACTTCGTTGGTGCAAATACGTGCCGTGGATTTTGATGATAATCCTAATAATAAAATACGGTATTATATTACTGGAAATTATTCAGATGATTTTTATATCGATAAAGATTCGGGAGAACTTAAAATCGCAAGACAACTGGATCGCGAAGAAAATTCTTTTTATATGCTGCTAGTTCACGTTCAAGACAATAAGGAATTGCTACGAGAATGTATTTGTGAAATATTTGTAACTGTAATTGATGTAAATGACAATAGGCCAGAGTTTTCTATGAATCAATACATTGTTAGTATTCCGGAAGATGCACAAATTAATACGATTGTTACAAAAATTCACGCAACCGATAGAGACTTCGGGTTAAATAGAAAATTGGCATACTCGTTTTCCGAATTAAATAATTTCTTTGAAGTCAGTCCCTTCAATGGCATTGTAAAATTGACGAAATCTTTGGACAGAGAAAAAATTTCCATATTTAATATATCTATAAAAGCTGAGGACTTTGGAAGTCCTAAATTGTTTTCTACAACTTGCCTAATAATACATGTATTGGATATTAATGATAATCCGCCAGTGTTTAATTTAAAGCAATATAAAACATTTTTGTCCGAAAAATCTTCAATTAATTCAGTTGTGATAAAAGTTCATGCTACTTCTGAGGATATCGGAATTAATGCTGAAATACTATATTATATAGTTGGAGGAAATGAACAAAATAAATTTAAAATTAATGAAAAGACTGGTTTGATTACAGTAAATTTAGAAATTGATTACGAGAAAACAAAATCATTCTTTTTGACTGTCCAAGCAGTCGACGGAGGTATACCGCCTTTAAGTAGTCAAACATTTGTAAACATAACAATTTTAGATGTTAATGATAACGTCCCACAATTTTCACAAAATCTTTACCGTTTTCGGGTTATTGAGAACGCCAAAAAGGGGGAGGCAATAGGAAATATAATAGCCACGGATGAGGATTCGGAACAAAATGGAAATGTTGTATTTAATATTGAAAGAGGTGATCGATTAAATCAGTTTTTAATAGATGAGTTTAATGGCAATATATATGTTAACAATGACCTTGATCGGGAAACTGTGTCATCTTACACACTTGAGGTAAGAGCTTGTGATAATGGAACTCCACAATTGTGTAGTTATGTCCAAGTATTAATAGACGTTTTGGATATAAATGATAATGCACCTGTTTTTAAAAATTCAAATTACAGCGTGGTATTACAAGAAAACAAACCTTTAGGTTTTAAAATAATTACTTTTGAACTATCAGATGCCGATGATTTTCCAAATAGTAGTCCGTTTACATTCGATTTTAAAAGTGGAAATGAAGGAGGCTTTTTCAGAATTGAGCAAGACGGTAGTCTAAGGACAGCAGCACGTTTCAACCATCGTATATGTGATCAATATTTTTTACAAATAAGAGTTTTTGACAATGGTAATCCACCTTTATATTCAGACGCCTGGATTACTATTAAAATAATTGAAGAGAGCCAGTATCCACCACAAATTACACCTTTAGAGATTACAATCAATTCATATGACGACGATTTCGCTGGCGGTTTTCTTGGGAAACTATACGTATCCGATTTAGATAAATATGATACATTTACGTTTGACTTTGCTCCAACTATCGGCCAAGCTTTTTTACCCTCTCAATTGTTTAATATTTCTCAAAATAATGGCGAATTATATGCCTTAAAGAACCTTGATGTAGGACTTTATCAAATAAACATAACCGTTTCTGATGGCAAATTTATATCGCACGCAGTAATTCGTGTTAATGTAGAAATAATTACAAATGACATGGTAAAAAACTCTGTTATAATAAGATTCGCTAATGTTACTCCTAGAGATTTCATTTTAAGTCATCGTAAAGCTTTTATGCGGTCAATACGTGAAATAATGCGGTGCAGCCAAAAAGATGTAATACTTATAGCTATTAATCAAAATGATACGAAATATGTAGATAAAATTCAAAATGAATCGCTAATTTCTTCGCATCCAGAATTTAAAAATCACTTTAAAAGTCGTAGATCATACACTGTTCTAGATGTGGTCTTTACTGTGCAAAAACAACAAATTACTCCAACGTCTGAGATTTATTACTCCTCTAATGAAATTCGATATAAAATATCAAAGAATATAGAAGAAATTCAGTATAATTCAAACCTTTTAGTTGAAGAATTATTAAAAAATGAATGCATTGTTAACACATGTGTCCATGGTGAATGCAAAAAATTGGTACGCATAAAGAAGAACAAAATACACACTTATTATACGAATATTCTCAGTTATGTCTTTCCAACGTATGAGTTGGTTAATAGTTGTATATGCAAACAAGGTTTCGATGGAAAAAAATGTGATGAGCCTATTAATGCATGTTCCTCTGACCCATGTTCGTTGCAAAAACAATGTTGGCCCGCTGATACTGAATCAGGATATCAGTGCATATGTCCCACTGGATATTCAGGTTTTAACTGTGAAATCCAAGCAACAAAATGTATAAATAATTCCTGTTCCAATCTTGATACACCTGTATCTTTTACTGGAAAAAGCTATGCTCATTATAAAATAAATAAATCTGTCGCTAGAAGTATTGTGGAAAGTAAATTTTCTTTTTCGTTGAATGTGCGCACAGTACAGCAGTCTGGTACTCTCGTATATGCCAGTGGTCAAATAGACTATAACGTTATTGAAATTTTAAACGGTGCATTACAATATAGATTCGATTTAGGATCTGGTGAAGGTCTAGTTGTAGTGTCAAGTGTAAATATATCGGATGGAAACTGGCATTCAATAAAACTAGACAGAGTTCTTAATACTGCAAAGGTGATTGTTGACAATAAGCATTTCGCCCAGGGTAGTGCACCTGGTGTTAATATTATATTAAATTTGCAAAACAATGATATTTTCATTGGTGCTGAAGTAAAACCTCATCACACAATTATAGGGTACGAAGATATTCATAGAGGTTTTATAGGATGCATGACCGATCTTCGGATTGGAAAGGAGATGTTACCTCTTTACATATCTGGTGGTAGTACAGTTGCCGCTTTAAAACGATTTACGAATGTCGAGTTTTTGTGTGATCCAGCAAAAGTATTGATAAATTTGGGCATATGTGGTAGTCAACCATGTTTGAACTCGGGTCTTTGTCAAGATTATGGCGAACAGTTTAAATGTTTGTGCCCAGAGCGATTTTCCGGTAAATTGTGTGAAATCGATATGGATCCATGTGCTTCTGCTCCTTGTTTGTATGGTGGACATTGTAAACATCTTGGACATAATAATTATTCTTGTATATGTCCTAATCATCTTTCCGGAAAGAGATGTGAGTACGGAAAATTTTGCTCACCAAACCCTTGCAAAAATGGAGGGGTTTGCGAAGAGGGTGATGGAGTTCCACATTGTATGTGCCGCGGATTTACTGGAACAATGTGCGAAATCGACGTGGATGAATGTAAAAATCATCCGTGTGGTAGTGGGGCAACCTGTATTAATGAAGCGGGCAGCTTTCGATGTATTTGCCCTTCCTATCTAACGGGAGCCAGCTGCGGAGACCCACTATATTCTAATTCAATATCAACTAAAATACGCAACTTTTCAATAGAAAATATAACAGGAATAATATGTGGAGTCTCAATAGTATTCATTTTCTGTACGTTTGCATTACTCTGTATTATTTTAAAAAAAAATTCTTCAGGAATAAAGAGGGAAAATCCTGATCGCATTAAGAATACCTATAAGGAAACTACGTTAAATTCTCTCCTTGAAAAGGAAAAAAATAATAAACAAAATGCTAAAATGAGTAACTTGGAAATTAACCACCGACCGATTAGTTACACTCAATCATCGACTGATAACATGTTTCCAGCAAATACGCACTTTGTCAACAATTTAGATATATTAAGAAGTTATGGGTCCGCTGGAGATGAACTTGAAAGTATTGCTTTTGAATATCAAAAAATTAACTTACATAATCAAAATGTAAACATTAATAACGAAAACATATCAGACGTCGCTACGTCTTCTTATAAAACTGAATGGTGTGATCAAATGCAGCTTAAGACATTCTGCGAAAATAAACTCAATAATGGTGAGTTATGAACTTTTAATTTTTTTAATCTTTCTCTTATAATATAAGTAGGTAGATCTTATTATCCTTTTTTGGTAAAATTATAATTTGTGTTTTATTTAAAAATATATTTATTTTTTAATTTAAGTTTCATATTTTAGATAACGTGTAAAAATTTACAAAGGTCGTCATTTATAATATTTTATAAATAACTTTTTGACATAAATTTATCAAAATTTATTATTTATTATTATATGGTCAAGTACATCTTACTTGATTTAAAAGCCGAAAAAATTAATGCAGTAAAATCGGAAGATAATACAGAAATAGAAAATTTAAAATGTGGTTTTTATTTAAATAACTAAAAAGTATACAAGCCAATTGCTAAGTTAGCAATGCTAATAAATAGCAACGTTATCTTTAATCGTCATTGACATACTCGGCACTTCTAAAAAGCTATCACGCGAGGACACCCCCACATTCATAAATTTTGTTCTGTCTACAATGAATGAGATGGATTTGTGGTTTAAGATGTTGAAGCTAATGTTGGTGTTAGAGTATTGCCACTTTTTAGTTGACACTAAGTATGACAACCACTGCGAACAGTGAATAAAATGCTTACAGATGCGAGTATAGCTAAGGTGGAACGTTAACATTTGAAGAAGTGTTGGCTGGTGTAAACATCTCTTAAAACGACACCTACTTTATTCGAGGTGGTGTTATGTTCAATGTGAGTAGGAAATACCGCACAAATCTAGACATTGGAACCTGGATTTTGTTAAATCTATGTTTACTTAATAGTGTGCAAAGAAAAACTTTCGTCATATTCCTAACTTATTGTCGTGGGAAGAAAAATGCTTTATGTTTTTTAATGCAATCATAATTTTGATCTGTTTGGTACCATATTTTAACTTCAAACAGATATTTCAAAAAATAGCCAAATTATATAGATTTAAAAAAGATTGTATTCGATTGAAACACAAAGCACTTTCGAACTTTCGGTCGGCAATATAATTCTCAAATACCATCTAAATATTACTATTTTTGAGAATCTCTCCACAGTAATTTTAATTACTCTCAGAGTGGCCTTACGTCTAATAAACCGTCACACTATCTACTAGACTATGGTGACTTCGATTCGCATACACCTGCGACTTAAGGAAAGCTCAGAGCAAACAGTTTTATTTATTTTTTTATTTCATTTATTTATTTATTCAATATTCTATACAACAAGACCTGAGGTCTTATGATTATAGTACAGAATCAGATATATGCTTAAATACTAATATAAATTATAGAACAAAAAATTAATAAGGTAATTACGGCACGTAGTTTAAAAACGTGAAAAATTTGTTTACAATTAGAACGTACAACAAATAAAAAAAAAATTTCCAAAAATTATTAAAAAAGATCTTTTGTTTCTCGCACCATTGCTCGTTACCATGATACAGTATTGTATCGCTTCCAAAAAGTGGACGAAAAAAAACGGTAACAACATCAGAAATGATCCGAAAAGTGTAGGCCAGATTTGATCGAAATCCACGCCGAAAAATTGATCGTGAGCTGAACACATCGCGAGAACGGATGCAACACATATTGAAAAATGAGCTAGGACTAAAGTCATTGAAGATCTAAAAAGTGCAAGAGCTCACCGATAGACAAAACAAAGTTAGACTGGAAAGAGCCAAGGAATTACTTAGCTTGCACGAAAACGGCCAGTTACCGAATTTGGCTATCTCTGCAAAATACCGCAGAGCCACTTTCGGTAGCCAATTTGAACAAATCTAAACTGATTCTAAAATTTGATGTTATTTCCAACATTTTTTACTTTTGAAAAAAAAAAAAAAATTAAAAAACCACCCTGTATTATATATACATCGATATCTGGAGTTTTAAAACTAATAATTGTTAAGTTTTCAAATACATTATATTAAATAAAACGAAATTAACAAATATTAAACACATTTCCAAATTTTTAATAATAACTATAAAAAGTTCCTGATTTTTATTATAAGGTGAAATTGTGAAATAGGTACAAGCTTTTAATTAATTTATATGCATTTTCCATAGGTAAACCAGTAGATTGCCATAATATACCATTTAATCGCTTAACATCAAATAAAAATAACTGCGGAAAACTTATTCAAGTTAACATGCCAAATGTTTGTCAATCGTCTTTTGCTGGAGAACATTCATCTGTCGGGCAATATCACTGGGATTGTTCAGACTGGGCTAGAAACAGTCAAAATCCTCTACCTGATATAACAGAAGTCACCGCAGAAACTGCAGATTCTTCTAGTTTCCACAGTAATGAAAGCAATGAATCTAAGCCAAAAGGTACAGGAAATTCGCAGTGTAAGTATAAATTATTAAATATAAAGTGGCTCCATCGCATAATCGGACAAGCATTAGTCTGATATGTATGGGCTTAAAACTTGAAAAGAATATATTAAATATATGTTTTTTTTACTTTTATTTACACTCTATATTCCAGATTTTCAGATTAATAAAAAAAGTTACAAAATTTTTTATGATAACGGTAATTTTATAAAGAAAAACGAAATTAACTCAATTTTTTGTGCTCAACGCATAATCGGACAAATAAGAGCACCATTGATAAAAATGACAAAAGACAACAATTAATACTTTGTGGCATATCCTTTGTTCTCAAGAACGGCTTATAAACGTTTTGGAATTGATTTTGCCAAATTGTAGCCTACCACAGGTTCTATGGAGCTTCACGTTTCCTGAAAAACTGCCTTAAGCTGATTCAAAGTTTTAAATTGTAGTCGGTATACTCTTCCAGCTAATTCTTCCCAAAGATGTTCAATTACGTTGAGATCTGGGCTCTGTGCAGGGGTTCCTATAAGTTTTACAAATTTATTTTAACTAATTTTAATTTTGTCACGAAAATTATCTCATCAGACATTAATTTCATTAATTGTAAATTTTAAGCCAATTAACACGTTCCCTGCCAAGCCGTTTATGGGAAGGTGTCATTTCTAGGCCACGTGTACCATTTTCGGTACACGACAACTACTTTTATAAATCTATAAAAAAACATGTTCTTTTTTTATTTTTGAAAAAATCTATTTTATTTTCAAAATTATTACTATTCAAAGGGCAAAATGCACAAAATAACAATAAAAAATTAAATTTATTTCATAGAGAATAAGGTACATATGGGCAATGTACTAAAAAAATATATATTTTACTCAAGTTTGAGTACATTATTATAATTTTTCATACTTTCTGCATACCATGGAATGGCTGAATCTTTTTACTGGTCTACCATTACAGTTTTGCAACTCATGGTGGTGTACTTCTAGAAGGTAGGACATGGTCATCTTCTTCAGAAAATCCGTCATTGTTTGTATTACATAAATGTGAAATTAATAACTTTCTATATTTTAAAAGGTGAAATTAAACTATTGTATAAAATCGACGCATTTACAACTGTCGTATTCAATAAAAGTTCAAAAGTGGTCCCATAACTAGTGACCACGCCGCGTGTACCGTTATCGGTACATCACTCTAAAATTGCTCTAAACATCATTACGTTACATAAAATAGTCCTACTAATAATTAAATTTTGGATATAAACGTTTTAAATTAAAAAGTTCAGCTTGGCGTAGAAATGAGGTTCAGCGTGCACCGAAAACGGTACACGTGGCAGGGAACGTGTTAAACAAATATAACAAATTATTAGCACCTTGTAGATGGTACAAGAAGGGAAAAAGTATTAAACAAAATTTAATGTCAAAAATACAACAATAATATTATATATAAAAAGCTTTAGTTCACACTGCAGCGCCCTCTATTGCCAATTTTCCATCGTTTGAACAAACCTGTTAATGTCACCAAGGATGGGAATTTTGGACTATCAGACATAAACACACTATCAAATAAATGCACGATTATTACCCTTTGTGTGATATTTTGTACTAGAAATTTGATTTATTTTTATTTCGTCATTATATCAAATTATTTTCTTTTCCATGCATTTTATGCAAACATTGTGGTTATGAGTATGCTATATACAAACAGCATATAGTTTTAGATTCCGACTTCTCAATGAAAGGAATCTGACATTTAGCGAGCGATTGACCTGGCCCATGTGTCATCTCCTACTAGTATCAAGTCTACAATGTTGAGATTCTAAATGATTTTGACCGGGCTTGAAGAGGTTTTAGGTATTCTCTGTACCATCTTTTCGAAAATGCTGTTTCATTTTCTTGAAAGCTTTCCAAAGTGAAAGATGGGTTTTCCCTTGGGCTAATAAGTTTTGTTCATGGTTCGCCAATGAGGAATGCGTTGTAATCTCATGAAAAAACTTCAGATTTTGCTAGCAAAATATTAACAAAGTTACCTTCCGAAGTAACAACTCTAAGATAATCTACTGCTGCATAAGGTACAGTTGACGCATCGCAGAAGCAGTGCAATTGTGTTTTCTCTCCTGTAGACCAATTTATGAAACTGGGAATTTTCAAATTCACAAGGTCTACCAATGAAAATCTCACACTATGTTCCCATAATTATTTACAAATAGACTTGTTCAAAACGGTGGAAGGTATTATCCAACCTAAGGGATCGCATAGTCTAGCAGATTCTAAAAGAAGTCACCACATATATCCCCCTGGACGCCTAATGTTTTCACCACATTGTATTTATCAAATTGTAAAGTTTTAGTATTTTCCTTATGTTATTCCGGAATTCTTCCTACGAGTTGACGAGAGTTAGAGATCCATTTGCTGTTTGTGAAAACTCGTCTTTAAAATAATAAGCTAACTGCTGCAAGGCACCTTTAGCCAAATATTGAACTGATCATATGGTACGATATTCAGCTCAGAAATTGATATTTTATCGAACAATTCATGTCGCCAAGTATATACAATTATTTTGACGTTTCAATACCTCGCTACTTACTTCATCTTGCTCCCAAATCAACAATAATGTGCCTGTTGTCAACGTTTTTCCCAGAAAATACCTATCTAAAAAAAACTCTTTTGTAAGAACATATTGTTGTGAATAAATGATTCGGATGGTTTAAACAAAGAAAAATTAGGTATAACTAACGCTGTACATGAAAATACAGGTTCTCGTAAAAAAGAGTATTTCGATACATTTTCACCCACTGCTGCCACTCAAACTTCATTGTGAGCCTGGATCGACAAAAACTCGTAACGGAAAATAACCTTTGTCCGCTCGAAGAAGTAACGTAATCTGATAAGTAACAGCACTATGAACAGTAGCTTTCATTTTTAGAATTGAATGAAAAAGAAGGAATAGAAAATCACCGTAAGTAGCTCAAGTATCTCAACAAAACGAAACGTGAAAAAATATTTCTTCGGCGAAAAAACAAAAAGGGCACATTTTGAAAAAAAAATATTTTTGGAAAGATTAAAGAAATAGCTATCTAATATTCTTTAGAAAATTTTTGCTAGGACCAGTAGGTGAAAAGTTACACACATTTTAAAAAACCCCTGTACGACCAAAATGTCCAACTTTGACCCCCTCAACTCCGGCAGTTCTTGACTAAAAATTTGTGCCTGGCCTACTATCCAATAGTACTAACCTTGGTGCAAATTTCATCCAAATCGGAAGACATCGATTTTAAAAATTGGGTCACTTGACACGAAATTGCCCATATATATTTTATTTCTTTTATTATTTATATTCATTCACAAAATATTTCTGAGTTTCATGCAATTTTTTAGTTTTGATTTTTATTTCTAAAGCAAAACGTATATTTTGTTTCTTTCGTAAGTGACTTCGAAAAATCTAAAATCTCAACCAAAACGCGTGAGGTTCAGAACACCCTGAAATAAATTTGGTGTTTTTAAAATCATGCCTGTATACTTCAGGACTAGTAAACAGGTTCTATACAAAGTCAAAGTACAAGTTATTGTACTAACTAAAGTAGCAGTATAATTGCTCACTAAATTATTACTAATGAGAGATATAAATAATTAATATACCAAAATAATAATAATCAGGGCAAGGAATTTCATGCACTAAAAAATTAAAAATATGCAATAAAAATTTTTTTTGTTTGAAATACATTTATTAAATATAATAATAATAATAATAATAATAAAAATAATAAAAAAGTCAAATTCAGATCACAGTTTCATATTTATAAGGAACATAAAAGATTTTAAATGTATTTTTTAAAGAAAAATAAGATAATTCATTTACATATGCAATGACTTAACAAGTATATTGTTAAGTTATAAATATAATAAACTAAACGAATTTTAAACTAAACGAATTTTATTTTCACTGTAAGTCTGGTTCATGCAAAGTCATGGCTGATTGATATTTAGAAGAAGAATGAAAGGTGCACTAAATCGACATAGCAATTATTGTTCAAATGGAATTATGTATTTTTCATAACTTGAGCCGATCCGCGTTGCTTGCCCCAAATTTTTCTTTTATTTTGAAGCTGCTTTTCGAAAAAAATCAAAATCAATGTGGAATTGGGCTAATTAACGCCACTGCCCGCTGATTAACAACTCTTCGCCTTCAACGAAACACAGCATAGTGCAATAGTTCTTGAGTTACGATGCAAAAACACAAAAGAACTAAATACAGCGCCATCTGTCGGACGAACATTAAACTGCACAGAAACACTCCTCACGCCCCATAGGACATGTGTATTAAGTTTGGTCAAAATCGGTCTAGTAGTTTTCGAGTTTAGCGATCACGAGAATACACGTCATTTTTATATATATAAAGAGATATTTATACAGTAGTTTTCCGTTTTAACGATCATTCGATTCTACGAACATCGCATTTAACGAACGGGTAAATTTTTCCTAGTGAGTATCTTAAATAGCTGAACAAAATTTATTTTGTGTACGCAATTTGACGAACAAATAAAAACATTATTTGAATGAAGATAAAATGAGATTTTTGTAAAGTTGATGTATTGACATCAAAATATTTCCAAGAAATTAATTATACAATAAAATAGAAAAAATATACAATAAAATAGAAAAATATCTAAATATATGCAGTTATAAGAAAAATATGCAAAATATGCATTTATTATAAAATATGCAACAAATCGATGCCATTTTGTTGCAAATTCTTCGATTCGAAAAGATATATTGTCAAAAATGATTTTGTGTTATCGACTACAAACATGCATTTGCATTAAAATCCTTGCCCTGATAATAATATAAGTAGATAAAAATTAAACTGGGTTTTCTGCATCCTTAGATAATGTACTAAAATATTTTAATATGTAACTAACTAACAAATTAGAATTGTGAAAATATGTTTACTTATATAAATTTAAAAATTAGAATTCCGTGCCAAATATATTTTCGGTAGCAGCATGTCATGTATTGTAACGCAAGAGCACTCGACACATTGTTGGTTTATTTTACTACCAGTGAAATTACGAATTTCTTTCTCTTTCATCTAATTCGCTGTTTTCATCCGCAGAATAATTTTCATCACTATCAGGAAAGTATAAAGACGTAACTTCCAGTGTTTCGGGTTAGCCGTATCGTCCACTACAAAGAGTTCTACATTTTCTTTTCAAGACGACATTACATGACACTTTCATACTGAAAATTTACAGCACAC
Organism: Sarcophaga peregrina; assembly: GCA_014635995.1. Taxonomy (NCBI): domain Eukaryota; kingdom Metazoa; phylum Arthropoda; class Insecta; order Diptera; family Sarcophagidae; genus Sarcophaga; species Sarcophaga peregrina. The sequence goes on along the minus strand of CM025792.1, from coordinate 29,254,427 downwards.
TGACTAAATTCTTTATTCGATATTTTACCTTTTTTAATTTATAAGCAAAAAATCATTTTGTGTGATATTTCACACAAAGATGAAGGTTAATTAACCCTGTCTTTATAAATCCAAGTGCATCCTTGCAAGTTTGCTGATTGTTTACTCAGGCAGGTGCAAGTTTATTTTAAAAATGACGAAGAATGGTAAATAACTCAGAAAATTAATTTTCTGATCGAAAAAGTAAAATGAAAGTTTTGCCCAGAAAAAATTAAATATAACGAAGAAATTGGGTCACATCAATTCTAATAAGATGCTCCGATTTTGATCTCGAATTTGAAATTTTAAAATTTGATTTATTTAAACTTGTCTTCATTGTGAGTGTATTGAGGTTTTCGTACCTCCACGTATAAACGACGGGTAATATTTAATGTTTGGAGACGCGATTCCAACCGTTCGTGAAAAAAAAATTGTTTTTTTAAAGTATTTTGAATAAAAAACAAAATAATTAATAAATTTTAATAAATTCCTTTTGAAATACTGGAGCCAAAATTTCGTATAGAAAATTAGGCGCACGAAATAAGTTGGGAGCCAATACACTTGTACACATTTTTTCACGTTTTTAAAAGTTGTATGGTTTCGTGCTATCAAATTGTGTGAATGAAAAAAGTTTATTAGATCAAAAATAAAAATGGACATAACATATCAAATTTATATTTTTTGTACAAATAATTAATTACATAATTTACTTTTTTGGATATGATTTTTCATTTTCTTGCTTGACAATCAATTCACAAATAGTGGTATTCGTCTTATCGCTTTTTGACATTGGGCAATCACACACGAGCACAATTATGCTAGCACCAAATTGCAGCTTGTAGGCAAGAGAGGTAAGGAGAGTGGTTTTTTGCTGGCATAATTTTTCAACCACCTTCTACACCGCACAAAACAATACATAAAGCAGCAGTTTCAGAAAATTTTTTTGTATAGAGCATACATACGTTGAGTAGTGAAGAAAACACTAATACACACAAAGCAGAGTATATGTATGCAATTTTCTGCCAGATGAAATAACACGAGACTATTTCATGACTGAAAGAATAAAAATTCTGCGGCTTAAAAAATAGTCTCTTGTGTGAAAGTACATTTGGAATACGTAATACACAATTGAGCGTTCACAAACAATCAAGTGTATTTAATACAATATGCACGATACAAAGTCGTGTGAATTATCCATTAGTTAATGGTTTAAATATAAAGAAAAATGCCTGATAAAAATGCTAAAATTGACCGATGCAAATAAAAAAAGAAAGAACTCATATAAGGCGATAATTGCTACAACTAAATTTTTAAACTATAAGTTCAATAAGTTTGAAGTTTTGATAAAAAAAAAGGTTTGCTAAAATCAAAAAAAGAAGGGAATTAAATTTCTAGCTCAATGAGTGTTGTCAGGTACATCTCCAAATTTTTCATATTTCAGCATATGTACATTTTATTTCGTAGAATTTAATTTCATAGATATATCAAAAATTTCTACTTTATTTTTATTACTATTGATCGCGCATAACTAAATAATTTTTTTCATTTCTGGCGACGTTTAATAGTTTTGGCATCAATTACTTATAGAATATCTAATTTTTAAAACAGATTCATCAGTTGAAGGAACTCATTCTGTTTCGTATTTTATGTTTTATAATTCTAAACATTGAAAACACGCGCTTAACAAATGCATTTGAAAACGGGAATGACAGTAGTAGTACAGACGCCAGTTAACAGTCTAATTTTTTAAAATTCAAGCATTCATCTTTTTTTTACTTCAATCCACAACTTTACTTTCGAAGATATGTTTGGGAGCTGCTTAACACCAAACTTAATGTTTCTAGGCCACCAATAAAGGATGCCAAACTATGCTGCTGGCATAGAAGTTGCTGTTGAAGGTCTGAAGAACATTAAAACCAAAGTAATACATCATGTAAAGGTTTGATTTTTTTCTGCCTGTACACTATTTAATAATGGAGAAGTTCATAGCGAAAGCATTTATAATAAAACAAAAAATTTTAAAATTAAAAAAGAGCAGAAAATATAAATTCATTCAAAAATACAATACCTTTTTAATTAGCAAAAATTAGTTTTGCGTTCTCTGAATTGCTTATGACTTTACAAACTTATGTTTTTTGTTTACAAAAGTGTTCGGTGTTGGAAAACATTTCACAACACTGGAAAAATAATATTGATTCGTTAACTATCGACTAACAGAATTAGAAATAAGCCCACTTTCGAAATTTCAATCAATTCGAAAGCCATCTCGATCACGACTGCCAGAATTAGGCCCCAGATCGAAAACCTCATCAAATCGCTAGGCTTCTTGGTTAACTCCAACAAAATTCTTTCCGTTGTCGCTTCGAATCTTCAACGGGGTCCCACGACGATTTATAAAATTCCGTATACACAAAATACACGCATCAATCGAAAGATCAGAGGCCACTTCTAAATATATTGCTCTAATTGTGAGACACATAAATAGTGCAATCCAACGTTTATCATGTCGTCTACCAATAGACACATTTATTAGGCCAAAATAGTCCACACCTGTATAATTAAATGGACGAACGTATAGAGTTAGTCTATCTCTTGAAAGTGATCCCATAAAAGGAGCCGCTAGAACGGCACGACGAATCTTACAAATGTTGCAATTTGATGTTGTGTTACTCAATAGCTTTCGCAGTCGTGGAATCCAGAACCTTTTCCTTATTTCGCCTATGGTAGCTTCAAAATTTTGATGTCTCATCTTGTTAAGCACATGGGCAATAAATAGTTGTGAAAATCGCGACAGAGTGACAAAATAATAGGGTGCCAACTCGCAGCATCAATACGACCTCACACTCGAAATAAATTATTTTCGTCAAAATAAGGCGAAAGGAAAATAACTTGTTTTCCTTTTTTAAAGAACTACCACATTTTAAAATATTTATTTCAAGGGCGAAACACTCTTCTTGAGACATTCTTCGGTATGGTTTTGAAAATTTTCGAACACAAGCCATTGTTCGTTTAAACCTGAGAAATGAAGAAAAACGATTGAAATGAATAACTAAACTTGTACTAACCATCATGACAAATTTTGGGCGTAGTTCTTCTTCACACAAATCATTAAATTTCTCAGAAATCTTATTTGGCCAATCAGCTTCGTTTTCATACCAAAATTGTGGCCCTTGGAACCAACTTGTTTCAATGGAAAATCAACTTAATTTTTAGCTCATGTTATATCATCGGCAATATTGAGATCTGTTGGCAACCGTTTCCAATCAATCGGGCGTGTCGAATCAAGTATTTCGGCAACTCGATGGACAGCAAATGGTTTATATACCCTACTTTCAAAACCAATCCAAATGATGACGAATGCAGAATCACTCCAACAGATTCGGTGAGAAACTTTAAGCTTATGTTCCTTCATTGTGGTGTCCATCAATCGAGTCCCGAAAACAGAGGCTTGTAGTTCTAATTTGGGAATGGTCATACATTTCAATGGGGCACATTTCGACTTGGCAGATATTCACGACACTCCTATTCGTCCACCAGATGTTGTATATCTCTAATATACCACAGCAACGAAGGCATCTTCTCTGGCATCAACAAAAACATGCAGCACTAACTCCAAGGGCAAACCATTTAGAAAATAAAATCATGGAACATTTACATGGACAAAGTTTCTTAGTTCTTGGCGCCAATTATTCCACATCACTTGTAATGACGTCGCCAACATCTCGTCCCAAAATACACTATGTCTCCAAACTTTTCTCATCAAAAGTTTGGCAGTTATTACAAAATCGCACAAAAAACCAATTGGATCAAAAATAGACATTACGACACATAACAATTTCCGCGATGGAACTTCAAAACAAATTTAAACGCGTCGTCCTTTGGATCCCATAACATGCCAAATACCTTTTCAGTTGAACCGTATAACTCACTTAAGGCACTTGGGAAACTGACCTGGTGATTTAAACTCCCTTTTAGAGCCATGACCAACTCTGATGAATTCGGCATTTCAAACCCAGCAGCTTTATGTATTTTACGAACTTGTACTGTAATTGCAATGGCTTTTGACGGGCTATCAAACTTATCTACGTAATGATGATCCAGAATTGATCTCACGGCTCTAGGGAAACGATCTCTATATTCCATTGCATTTGTTTCCTTCACGTAATAGGCAATACAGGGCGAACAGGCAGCTCCATAACGTCATCACAAGCATTTCATACACTATCATTATCTCGCCACAAAAAACCTCTGGGAACACCTGTCTTCCTCATCAACAACAACTTGATAGAACATTTCCTTTATGTCTCCACATGAAGTTACGGAACCGACTCTGAAATTTAACAAAACTGATGACAACGGTTTGTACTGTTGAGGGCCTCTCAATAACTTCGAATTCAATGAGACAACTTCCGCCTTTGCTGCTGCATCAAACACCAAACGAATTTTCCTTGGCTTATTAGCTTAGGGTTCACAACACCAAAGTGCGGCAAGTACAACGTTCTCGGATGGAATATACATATTGCACTCATGATAATTTGCGTACATAGTTCTTTTTCAAATATTCACTCATGTTTATAGACCACACCAAAATTAGGATTATTTATCATTTTTCATCTTTCCAGTCCAAAAAACGATTGAGAGCCATGGAATAGCTATACGGCAGGACTATGTCATAATTACATCTCAATATCTCTCGTGCTCGCAAATCATCTCTTGACTCAATCACCGGTAGAGCCTTCAACGCCAAAATTTTCCGTTTCAAAGTAACTTCCCACCAAATCATTCTAATTATCCAACTGTGCTGTCAACAAACAAGTTTGTGTTCCAGGACGATCTCCTTTACACGTTTCAAAAAACAATCCATCCAAGAGGCGTATTGGCTGCATATGGACCAGCATCTTCCAAAGGGAGTATTTCATCAGGCAATCCTAAATGGCAATGGTCTAAACCAATTAGTACCTTTGGAGCCACACATTCATATGAGCTTAAGGGCACACCACGATTCTGTACTAAATCCGCATTAAAAGTATGACTAGGACAACTTCACATTCGAGATGACATACATTTTTCAAAGAATATTTCTTCTTCTTAAAAACACCGCTCACATGAAGATCCACCACCATAACTGGTTCTTGTACCGATTTACCATCATACCGACTTAAATTAAATTTACTTTGTCGGCCTTGCAATTTAAGCAGTCTCACTAAAGAGCTATCCACCATCGTGACTGAAGAACCTTCATTTAGGAGCGGATAAATTTCTACAGCACAATTTGGTCCTTAGAGAACCACTTGGACCACTCTGAACAGCAAATCACTTTCTTCACAAGCACTTTAAACACAACTAAGCACTGGCTCCACTGTTGAAACACTTTCTGTAGGGGACACATTTTCAGGTCTTTGACGTGGTACGTTAGGCTTAATTTCATGCCATAATTTATTATGATTTCTTTGACACTTTTCCATTGGACACTACTTACGCCGACGACAATCTTTACTTGAATGGGCACCACTGAGACACGAAAAACACAACTTCAATCTCTTCACTTCATTCCATCTATTAGGCATACTCAATTCAAAAAATTTTTTACAGTCAAAAATTTTATGTGGGTCAACACAATAGACCTTACCGACAGCATTTCAGAAACATTTGTTCCGGTTGGCATGGAAGTTTTTGCATTTTGACTCGTTGATGTCTGTAAACGAGAACTTTTTCTAGCTGGCGACCGTTACATTATGAAGCAAAAATTTTACAGCAACACACTCCAAATATTTCACAAAAAAAATAATTTATTCCGGCAGGCTTGGGGACACAAAATTTCGATTAAATTTAATTGCTCCGGCAGCCAAGGAACCACATAAATTTTAACAATTATTTAAAATACTTTGATCCGGCAGCTTGGAACCACTTCGCACAAGAATGCGAAATATATGTTGAGTACAACGAATTTAACAAGTCCCAAATAAATGAACCACAAATTGTTTGAATTATGAAACATTTATTTGAGCAACCGTTTATTTCTAATTAAAAAAAAATATTAAATTATTACAAATAAATAAATAAATTAAGCGACTTACCGCAGTCTTTACCCGCAACAAACTAAATTTTCTAATTAGAGTCAGTAGTTACTGAGCCTACAATTTCTGTTTGTTTATGTTCTTTTACGACAGTTCATTTCCAAATAAATAAACTGCAGTATATTATAGGCACAAAGGACGTGTTTAGTTCGTAAACAAATACAAATAAAAAGGAATACAAAACAATATAAAAATCCTAACGGACAAATGAACCAAACGACAACAGTAATCATACAATTTTTAAATCAGACAATTTCAATAAACATTAAGGTAGCTCACAAACAATATTTAAAACAACAAATAATTCAAATTAAATGAAATAAAATCAAATTACTAAATTAATGACCCATTGGCGACATCTGGTACACCAGAGAGGAACAAAAGGAAGAGCATTTTACTGATATAGTAAATAATCTAAGGTGACACATGTAATATTACTAAGGGAAACTTGTACAAAAAATTTAAAAAAGAAATATAACAATTGAGAGTGTTACTGATGCAATTTACAATAAGCTATCTTATCTAAAAAATCTAAGACATAAAACACCGAAAGCAGATGTGCTAGATATCAAAATTTTATTATTTAAGGCGAATAGAGACAATCAAATAATTTAAAAAACAAGCTCATACAAATAAATTCGTCAATCGTCATTTGTATTTTGATTCTGTAGTGTTCGTTTCGTAAAATGTCTTCATCGGATGACGATTTGGTGCCTTTCACATCGTGTACAATTTTACAAGGAAAATATGAAATAAAAGAAAAAACTTTGGATGAAAAGTTGGTATAAACCGCTCGTCTGATTGGTGACAGATTTATTCCAGTGACAGTTCATTTTATTATTTACAAGCTTACAAAAGCGTTTTGATCTATTCCATTCAGAGAAAAAGTTATTCGTGATGGAATTCAAACGTGATAGTGTGATTGCTTTATATTTGGCTGTAAAATCACAGGTGGCTACCGTTGAGCCCTCCAGCATTTAAATATGAATAAATCTATTGTTTCTCGTCACCGTGGTACTGGCACTATCACGCGTCCAAAAAGTGAAGGCCAGATTTGATCGAAATCCACGCCGCAGTGGTAGAAAAATTGCTCGTGAGCTGAATATATCGCGAGAACGGATGCAACACATATTGAAAGATGAGCTTGGACTAAAGCCATTGAAGTTCCAAAAAGTGCAAGAGTTCACCGATGGACAAAAAAAAGTTAGACAGGAAAGAGCCAATTAATTACTTCGCTTGCATGAAAGTGGTCAGTTACCGAATTTGGTTTTCTCCGATGAGAAGTCATTCCAAATTTAGCAGTTTGTGAACAAACAAAATGATCGGGTTTACTTGACAAAGAGATCAGCTGAAAGTTTACACCTGCGATTGGCCACCAGAACTCAAGCGCCACCGATGATAATGGTGTGGGCTGCCGTAATGGCCGATGGTCGCTCCCCGCTCGTATTCATCGACCGTGGAAGTCAAAATAAAAGCCGAATATTATCGGGAAAATGTCTTAAAAATAGTTTTGAAGCCCGCTTCATTTCTACCGCACAATGGCCACCAAAATCTCCGGGTATCAATCCATTGGACTTTTGCGCCTGGACCATTTTGGAGAATAAGTTTCTCACTAAAAAATACCAAGGTTTCGATCATCTCAAGACGGCGCTTCGCCGGGAATGATACCAGAGAATACCGCAGAGACACTTTCGTGCAGTCCTGTGATGGCTTTGTCGGCCGTTTGAAGGCCATAATTCGTACCAAAGGTGACCCATTCGAACAAATCTAAACTGATTCTAAAATTTGATTTAATTTATTTCCAACATTTTTTGCTTTTAAACAGTAAAATTAAAAAAAAAATATTAAAAAATATAGCGCTTTACTTTGTTGCATTATATTTCAGTCACCAGAGTCTTTTAAAGGAAAATAAAACCCACATAACATGACCCATATCTCATCTTGCGTCGTGGTTACGTTCCAAAAAAAAACCCGACGCAAAGCGAATTATGATTTCCTATAGCAAACGATCGAAGAAAGGTGCTAGGGTTACGAACACACTACTTTTTAAGAAAATTAAAGTAACGAAATATTTTCCACTGTGTATACATCACACATAACGATCTGCTAACTAGCAGATGGATTAAGCTTATCCAAGAGTTTATTTAAAATGCATTTTTATCTGTGAATAAATCGTTTGAAAATCAACTCTGAAGTATTTGTTGTTTCTATTTAAGTTTTTTCACAATCTTCCTTAATGCAGCCAAAGCTTGCAGATATGGTGGAATTTTTCCTCCATTCTTTTTCCCTCTTTCCTCTTTACGTCGTCCTTTACCAAATTAATTTTTTTTTTTTTTTGTGAGTTTTCTTTTGGAAAACTGTATTTTTCGATATATAGATTTTTTCTCATTTTGTAAATTTTTTTTGACTTACATTGGGTTTCACCTCTTAAGAACTCTAAATCGTCTAATTACTTAAGAGTGTGCATAATTTTCAAATAATTTATTTAATTTTTTCCCACAAAAAAACTTTTATAATAAGTTTCACGTTTATTTACAAATTTACTTTGACACAAAACGACTGTTGTTTAAAGTCTTAGCAAATACATTTTAAATAACTCGTATGTTAAGTCCATTCTAAATTTTGGTTATAAATACGTCTGTTAAATATCAAAAACAATATATCGTTTTAAGTACATACAGTAGTGGACTAAAGTGATACATAATTGAATATTTTTAAAATTACACTAATAACTTTTGTTTAGTTTGTTGCATCAAAATACAGTTTTATATTATATATATCTTATTTGCTTACATTTAAGAAACAAACAATTTATATACATGTTTCTCATAACCGCATTTATCCAGTTTTGTCTTCTATATTTCAACATTCGAAATCCCGTTAGATTGGAAGTTTTTTTTTGTTGGAATTAAGTAATAAATAGAAGAAAACAAATTAATAATTTTTGCTTCATTCAAAAGTAAGTAGTCAGGAGGTTAACATATATTTGAAAAATTTACTCTATATACTATATAAAAATGAGAAAAATATTAAAAACTGTAGAAAATAAAATCGTAAGATTGAGTGACAACCGTTAATCATGCCGTAGTATAGCAATAAAACTAACAGTTAGCCTTGTTAGAAAACGACGAAATGTGGTTCTGGCTGCTAATAAAGGTGGTAGGCCTAGATTTCTTAGTGATGCAGACGCGCGTTTGGTGGAGCGAAATATGGTAAAAAGAAACTTTAGAACACCGAAAATGGCTGCCGAAGCTTTGGAGTATGTGACCGTACAATAAGAAGAGCTTTAAGCAGGATTGGATTGGTGTCTGCTGTAAAAAAAAGAAGCCTGCACTATTGGAGCAAAATGTAAAGGCTCGGCTTAAATTTTGTAAAATCCACAAAAACTGGACTATTGATGACTGGAAACGAGTGATATGGTTCGATGCAACGAAAGTTAATCGTTTCCAGTCTGATGGGATCCAGTATTGTTGGAAGAGGGTCACTGACACCATTCAACGAGATCAAGCAAACAGTAAAGCACGGTGGCGGAAATTTAATGGTGTAGGGATGTTTTACCTGGTGGGGTGTTGGTCCACTAGTTAAAATAGATGGTATAATGAATAAGGAGCAGTATTTAAGTATTTTGGAGAACAATTTGGGGACCCGAAGCACACCGCCAAGATTGTGCAAAAATGGCTTTCCGAACAAGAATTCAAAACAATGAAATGGCCTGCACAAAGCCCCGATTTAAACCCCTTCGAAAATTTGTGAGTGATTATAAAAAGAAGATTTTCCCAATATGAACGAGTACCGACCAATATGGATGAACTTTGGTCAAGAGTTTCCACGGAATGCCCCAATCTTCCACTCGAAACCATTAAAAATCTCGTGAAAAGTATGCCTAATCGAATAAAATCTCTAATAAAGAACAAAGGCCTTTGGACAAAGTACTAACAGCAAAAATTGCAGAAGATTCAAAAATGGATAAAAGTTAAATCAATTTGTAAATCCTTTTATTTAATTTTTTAAGATATGTTATACTGAATTAAAGCCATTTTTATTGAAGAAATATGCTTAAGTTTAATGCTTTAATTTTTCTTTTTAAGTTTTTTTTTATTAAAAGATAAATATATAACAAATTTAAAAAAATTTAATTTTATGTAGCCACATTAGTCCACTACTGTATATACAAAAAAGAAAACAAATTGGAAAAAAATATTTTTTTGTAACCAGGAACAACCTGTAAAAATTTATTGTTAAAAAAAGCAGTACACACTAATTGAAACTGAACTCTAAAATTAGAAAAACAAAGAGTGCGTTCGTAAATTCAGTAAAATTGTGCACCAGTGCGGCAGTTATATCAAGTTTTGTTGCTGATGCGTGATCAGCTGTTGCAGATGCTGTGTTACTGCACAATAACTAAACAGAATTTGTTTTCAAAATTAACAATAACAAATATTATTGAAAATTTAGACGGTGAACCTATTAAATTATAATAAAAAAGAATAAGGAAAAAATTAAAAGGCTTGTGGTTATTAAAAATCATTATATCATCATTATATTATAATATGATTACTTTTTCATTTTTCTGCAAATAAAGCAAAATTTTCTTCTGTTACATACATAATTGGCCATTACAACCCTTCAGTCAGGATTACGACCTAGCTTTTCACGTCACTTATGTTGTGTATGTTAATTTTATACCTGAGTGGCGGGGCCTACAGTTTAAACTCGACTCCGAACGACAGATTTTTGAGAAGCTTTTCATGGCAATAATTGCCCCAAACTTATAGAAACCCCTGCACAGAGCCCAGATCTCAACGTAATTGAACATCTTTGGTAAGAATTAGCTAGAAGAGTATACCGACAACAGTTTAAAACTTTACTTTTGTCATTTTTAGCAATTGTGCTCTTATTTGTCCGATTATGCATTGAGCGCAAAAAATTGAGTTAATTTCGTTTTTCTTTATAAAATTACCGTTATCATGAAAAATGTGTAATTTTTTTTTATTTATCTGAATGTCTGGAATATAGAGTGTAAATAAATGAAAAAAAACATATATTTAATATATTCTTATTAAGTTTTAAGCCCATACATATCAGACAAATGCTTGTCCGATTATGCGATGGAGCCACTGTATATATGTACACCTAAAACGGGGATTAACGTAACTTATAAACACAGAATTTTAAAGTTTCAAATTACAAAAAAATTCACTTAAAATTATTGGAATTTTTTCTTTTTTTTATCTTTTAGCGGTGTGCATACAATACGGTGTTCACGATAGCGCGCGTACACTGTACCACTTTGTGACATATATCTGTTCCACAAGCGATTACTTGTTCTTACTAATATATTTGTATACATATACTTTAACTGACAAGGGTATTTGCAAAATTTCAAACCGTGGGTCGACAATTTAAAAGCTTAAATTTAAAAATAAAACAAAAACGGTTTGAAATCATGCAAATTTATTTTTTGTGAAGTACAATTGTTGTGGTTAAAAATGGTACTTCATTCGATCGGATCAAATTTGGTGCACATTTTTGAATGAACGGGGTCATATCATGACAATGACAACGCGAACGTTCGGCTTCAAATGCTCTCTGATTTGTGGGCATAACATTTTTCTTTAACGTTCTTCACAGAAAATTGTCTTACGATGTCAAATCGCAACTTCTTGGCGGCTAATTAAACGGCCATCAAACTTTTGACGTAATATATCGATTGTGGTATGAGATTTTTTGGAGGTTGGACCATCCTGTTGAAACCAAGCATCGTTCACATCAATAGCATGAAAAACGGATGCAAAAAAATCGGTTATCATGTTCGATAGCTGTCCGCATTGACTGTAATGCTTGTGCAGTCCTATTTTTTTTAAAGAAATATGGGCCTATGATGCCTCCGCTCCACAAATCGCACCAAACAGTCACTCGTGATGGGTTCACTGGCTTCTATAAGATCACGTGTGGGTTTTAGGAATCCCAAATAGAGTAATTTTGCTTATTAATGTACCCATCAAGATTAAAATAAACTTCATCAGAAAAAATAATTTTTGTTTTGGCAAAATCGACATCGTCGTGTAGTTTCTCGTCGGCCCATGTAGCGGATGGTCATGCGGCTTCAACTCTTAAATCAATTGAATTTTATAAGGCGTCATACCGAATTCTTTTCGCCACAACTTACGTAAACTGATGCGTGAAATGTTCAATTCTTGAGAACGATGTCTTATCACGCGTATTCTCTGCCACAGTTTCGATTTCTTCTTCAATTATCTTTATTATGGAAACAAATTTTCAATAAATCCCATCGTTGATCAATCGTTCAGTGGAGATAATATACTGAATTCTGTCATTTAACGACATACGTATTGCCAGATTCGAAATAAATGTTGAAAGGCAAAATATTTCCATAATTTAATATTCCCAGTAAATGTAGCATAACATATACATATATTTTTGTACTTTTAGTAAAATGTGTTTCTATATATATTTTTAGGTTCCATGTTCAAAGTAAATCCTGCTAGAGATATTGAAACATTGCCTGAAGATATGATACCTGATTTCCTTGACTCAGAACTGCAGGACATTCAAAATATGAGACTACCGTTATGTAGTAATTCATTATCAAGACTGAGCCCATTTTATTATAGTGAGAACGAAGACTACACGTTAAATTCAGGTATTTATAAATATTAACTATTTTTGTTCTAATTATGTAATATACATTTCTTTTTTTCTTGTTGTTTTCTATACCTAAGTGCCTTTCAGATGTGTAACGAAAAGTAAGTATAGGTAAAATTTGTTTATTTTTATCTTATATAAAAATTGTTTTTATATACATTGTCTTAAGGTATGGTCACACCAAAATAATTTTGCGTGGAAAACAGAAAAATCTTCAATTTTGGGAAATAAAATTATTTGACGGCAAACATATTTTCATGGTTTTTTGGCAAATATTTGTTTGCACTTTCTATAAATAATTTTCAAATTAGACCCAAAAGAAATCCTTCAATTTATATATATTCGATTTCCAATTTCCAGATTTAACAGCTACTTTAAATTATTTATATCATTTCAGCGATTTTCAAATAAACTAGAAAAATGTAAACATTTGTTTATGTTAATTTTATTGTGATTAAAACTATAATTTTTCTTTTTCACAATTCTTTTTTACAATTCTTCACAATTTCAAAGCTATAGTCGTCTTGCTTTTTTTCCCCTTCGCAAAATATCACAGAAGCTCCGCAACATACGCACATATTTGGTCATTACAAATCCTTCAGTCAGGATTATTGACCTACTTTCTAACACCACTTATGTTGTGTGCGTTAATTTTATACATGAATGGCGGGACCTACAGCTTAAAGTCTACTCCAAACGACAGATTTTTGAGAAACTTTGCATGTCGATTTTATTTACACTCAGAGTTTTTGCCAGAAATCTGCTGAGAGGAAATTGCCGAAGAAATACTTTTTGTATTTTGTTTTGATGAGCCCTGGGGCTCGAAACCTGACTTGACGTTTAATAAGCCAACACTACCTACTAGACTACGGCGACGCAATATAAAAGGGAAAAATATTCACCTTCTTACTACGTTTGAAAATGTGTATACGTATTTTTGTTTTCCAACATTCTAGTCAAACATTTGTTTTGTGCCAAATATTTTTTAAGTGTGACTACATTTCAACCATGTTTGCAATATGTACTTTTGTTTACCGCTATTTGAAAAGACAAAAATGGGAAAATATATGTGCGTAGAGTGACCACAAAACAAAATTTTAGTTGTTTTATTCATTTTTCGGGCAAAGAAGAGAAAACCAAATTGTGGCAAACATTTGCCATATCTGACTGCATCTTTAGACAAATCTGTGAAATATAATTTTCAATTTAAATATAGCCAGCGCCGATATAAAAAATCTTAAAAAAAAGTAATTACTTTTCGTACAAATAATATACTTGTCCTCCTTTCCATTTGAATAGGACCATAATAATTTAGGATATTACGGGCTAATGAATTAAGTGTTAGCATAGCTTCTTTAGGTATGCTATTTAACGATTTCATTTACTACTAAGGGCTCATTTAAATCTTTATATATGTATGTTCATATTTTTAATACACAAAGCTATTATCATTCGGAGTACTTTTTTTAAACGATATTTTCTGATTTATTATAATTAACATAACAGAACAAGATTTTAATCTTATAAGTTATAGTACTATGCTTTGGATCAATAAAGTATAAAATATAAAAAAATAATAATTGTGAAATATTAGAAATTAAGTATAAATATTACAATATAAAAAAATAAACAAAAGAGTTAAAAGATAAAGAATACTAAAAATATAAAATAGAAATGTTTACAAAAATCGGTATAAGAAAGTTAGTATAAATATTTATAAGTATTTAACAGAATGCTAAATATTTAACTTTAATGCTAAGGATGCTAAAAAAGACTGATTTTTAAAAATCCCGCGATTCGGGATTTTGTAATCTCGATCCAGAAATCTCGGCATAATTCGGGATCCAAAAATCCCGAAAAATCAAAGGAAAAATCGCGATGTTCTCTTCATAATAAAAATGAAAAAAAAAATCATTTATCTTCCAATTATATCAGAATTATATGTCATTAAAAATAAAATATAAAAAAGCAAGACAAAAAGTAAGAAAAAAGCGTAAATTAACAAAAATAAAAATTATTCGTACATATCCAAATGCATTAGTTTTAAGAAAATTATTTGGATTCCAACAAAAAGATTAAAACATAAAGCATGTGATCTGATAGGCTTGAACGAATTTTGTTATCAACATACGCTGCCGTTAAAAACACTTCTCGCAATCAACATTTGCTGATAAAAATAGTTCCAACATAGCTGAATGCAACTTGTAAATATTCACCTCTTTTAACTTCCGATGTAAATAAATCTATTTCTTTGGACAGTTGAGTATCTAAATCACTTTTTGAGTTTTAGTTTGGGTTTTTATTTTTAATTTTGGTGGAAATTTGTGACATTTTTGTAGAATAATAGAATAGTTTATTTGGTGACACCGTTCATCGATTGTCAGTAACTTAGTATTTAACCAATTCGGAGGTATATTCATAAGCTCCTGAAAAAAAGTTATGAGTATATATTTTGTTATATTTTTCTTTTTACTTATCTTTTACACACGGAACTTGTTTCATCTTAAAGAGAAAATGCTAAGAGTTAATAATGACAAAATTTCCGAATTTTAACTTTTTCATACAAGAAATTAACAAATACTGGTAACACACGCAAAGTTCTGCAAGAAAAAAATTTTATGAGAAATAAGTCTTATTTGATCTTCGCAAAAACTTTAAAAATTTTTTTCACCCTCTAGTTTAGGCTATGATTTATGTTATGAGCCTTTTTCAAATGTCATTGCTTTCGTTTCTGTGCTATTCTGTGCTCAAAACTTTCAAAAACAAAGGATCTATATCATCAGAATCAATTGCGTTCGGTTTTACCGTTGAAATACATTCATTCAAAAACGTCGAACTGAGGCCAAATCACCGCATTCGATTAGAAACTGTTTTCGATGGCCGCAATTTCTTGGATCATGGTGATAGATCGTAATTTATATTTCCTACTACTATTTTTTACATTGCTGTAACAAATGTCAATAAGAAAAACGAAAAATCAAAACAAAAAAGTAATGAATGCGCATAATAAATTCTTAAATGTGTAAATTTGTATTTTTGCTGGATGGGGGTTTTTTTTTTTTTTTTATTATTTATTTCTTTGTCCACAGTTCGCTGTTCGAATATTGTGTTAACGTGTTGGTGCGGAAATAAATAAAATAAAAAAAAATGAATTTTACAATTGGCTTTCTTTCTTACTTTGGAATAGTGCGGTTTTTTTTTTTTTTTTTGAAACAAAAAAGAAAAAACTGTAAGAAAACCAAAAACAGTTTCTTAATATTATTACACTAATTAAGCAAAAAATCTTGCAAAATGATAACGGATGAATGTTCTGATACTGATGATGAAAACACTAAATGGCAAGTAATGACTTCTACTAAACGTAAAAAAACAAGAAGTCTCGAACAAAACAATAAAAGATCAAAGCAAGACGATGCTTTACCAACAACATCCACAAACAAATATGCTGCGCTTTCGATTGATGATGACTCTGATGATGACCGTGATAAAGAAGATAAAGGAAATGAAGGAACCCCAAAACCACCACCTATATTTATACCTTGTGTTAATAACATAAATAAAATGTTAACAAATTTGAAGAGTGTAGTTAAGAGTGATGAGTATAGTTATAAATCTTTGAGAGATGGCCAGGTTAAATTAATTACAAAAACTGTAGTAGATTCATATAGAAAAATTGTAAAATATTTTGATTCCAACAAAATTTGCTATCACACTTACCAACTAAAAAGTGAACGTTCTTATAGGGTTGTGCTAAAGGGTTTACATTTTTCAACGCCAGTTTCTGAAATCAAAGCTGAATTTTTGTCATTGGGACATATAGTCAGAAACGTTATTAATGTAAGAAGCCAAATAACTAAAAAACCTCTTCCAATGTTTTTTGTTGATTTGGACCCAAGCCCAAGTAATAAACAGGTGTACGAAATTCGATATATTATTAATGCTGTTGTTACCATAGAGCCAGAGCGTAAAGCAAATAACATTGTCCAATGTCATAGGTATCAGCAATATGGTCACACAAAATCTTATTGTACGAAACCTTTTACATGTGTGAAATGCGGTCTTGGACATCCAACGGCGGAATGCAAAAAAGGTATTGAGGAACCTCCGCGGTGCGTGAATTGCCTTAATCATCACACTGCTAATTACAAGGGATGCCAAGTTTACCAATCACTGCGAAGAAAAATACTTCCCGAAAACAGAAATCAAAAATATCAGAACTTTAGAATGAATACTAAAGACTTCCCACAGATTAATTCACAGACTTATACAAAATTTGAAGGTGAAAACAATAATTTTAATAAGGTTCAATACTCCGACGTGCTGAAACAAGATGATACCAATAATCGCATGAAGAACATAGAAAATATGTTTAGTCAACTAATAAATATGTTAACTCTGCTCATTAGTAAATTATGCAATTAGGATTTCGAATAGCTGTTTGGAATGCTAACGGCGTGTCACAAAAATTCAATGAAATTGAGATTTTTGCCAAGAACAATTATATTGACATTTTTACTTTGTGCAACACACCTAAATAGTAAGTCACATTTTAAAATAAGGGGCTACGATTTAATTACAGCAAATCATCCTGATAATAGATGCCATGCAGGAGCAGCAATATTAATTAAATCGACTATTAAGTATGAAATAGCAGAACCATGTATTAAACCTTTTATTCAAGCCGCTGGTATTAGAGTAAAGTGTAACAACTCATTTTATAACTTATATTCAATTTATACTCCGCCAAGGCACACAATTAATTGTCAAGATTACGAAAATTTCTTTGATAAACTTGGCAACAGATTTTTAGTAGCTGGTGATTTTAATGCCAAACATCCATGGTGGGGGTCAAGAATTATTAATCCTAGAGGTAGACAGTTGTAAAACTGTGTTGTAAAGAAAAGTTTTTCAGTTTTATCAGGAGGTAGACCGGCCTATTGGTCTACAGACCCAGCAAAAATACCCGATCTACTAGATTTTGCTATTTATTCTGGTATTTCAAGAAATATGCTAGATATTTTAAATAATGAAGATTTATGCTCTGACCATACCGCACTAGTTATTAATTTTAGCCTTTCCATTGAGCTTATACCAAAGAAGATTAAAATAATTTCACCAAAAACTGATTTAAGGTCATTTAGTTATTGGATTGAGAGAAATATTGATTTAAATCTTCGCCTTAACAGTGGAGATGAATTAGATGATGCGGTTGAAAAATTCACCAACATTATTCATGAGGCTGCTTTTCTTTCAACTCCAACTACAGAATCAGCTAATGGCAGATCGGTATATGTTTCTGCAGAAATAAGGCAACTAATGAACTATAAAAGACGACTCCGAAAAAAATGGCAACAAACTAGGTACCCTGCCGATAAAAGAAATTTAAACATTGCAACTAGCCTTTTAAAAAAGAAAATTGCAGAATACAAGAACAATGAAATCGGAGAATATCTTCAAAATCTAGACGTAAATGCAACAAACAATGAGCATAATCTGTGGAAAGCAACTAAATATATAAAAAGACCTCCGCGAAGAAATGTTCCTGTCAAGGATTTAAACGACGTATGGTGTAGAACCGATCAAGATAAAGCTAACGCTTTCGCTGAACATTTGGAGCACACCTTTAAGCCTTTTTCATTCAATTCTAATGAAAACTACATTCTACGATTTCTAGACAGTGCTTGTCAAATGGATCTTCCAATTTCTCATATTACACCAATTGAGGTACTTTCTGAAATAAAAATGCTAAACAAATTAAAGTCTCCTGGATTTGATAAAATAGACGCATCAGTTGTGAAGTCATTGCCAAAAAAAGCTATATTATTTTTAACTTTTATCTTCAACTCTGTATTAAGATTACAGCACTTTCCTACTCAATGGAAATCTGCGGAAATTATAATGATTGCCAAACCAAACAAACCAGAGAACAGAATTGATTCATACAGGCCAATAAGTTTGTTAACAACTTTTTCCAAACTATTTGAAAAACTGTTTGCGCGAAGACTACTTCCAATATTAGAAGCTAGAAATATAATCCCAGAACATCAGTCCGGCTTTCGACACAGGCATGGAACGCCAGAGCAGTGCCACATAATAGTTAATGTTATTTCTGATGCCTTGGAGAAAAAGAAGTATTGTTCGGCTATATTTTTGGACATCCAACAAGCGTTTGATAGAGTCTGGCATTCTGGTTTGTTGTTTAAACTTAAAAATTTGCTTCCGGCACCATTTTATCTCGTTCTAAATTCATACTTGAAAAACCGTACATTTTATGTTAAAATTAACAACGAGACCTCTTCTTTACGTGAAATACAGGCCGGTGTGCCACAGGGAAGTGTCTTAGGACCAATTCTATACACTATTTTTACGTCAGACATGCCTTGCACTAATGGAGTTACAGTCGCTACTTATGCAGATGACACCGCATTTATTTCTTCAAATATATCACCAATTGACGCTTCAAACTTAATACAACATCAATTAAATGAGGTACAAACTTGGTTAATGACCTGGAATATTAAAGTAAATGAGCAAAAAACTACTCATGTAACGTTTACGTTAAAGAAAGGAGATTGTCCAAATATTACCCTCAATGGGTCAATTATTCAAAAAAGTAATTCTGTAAATTATTTAGGAATGTGCTTAGACAGAAGGCTTACGTGGAAAGATCATGTGAAAAGCAAAAGAACTCAAGTTGATAATAAACTAAAAAAAATGTATTGGCTTCTTGGTCGTAAATCTAAATTGAGTTTAGAAAATAAAATTCTTATTTACTTACTTACTTAATTGGCCATAACAACCCGATTAACGGATTTCGGCCTGCCGCGATACATCCTTCCAGGCGCCTCTGCTTCTTGCGCGCCTACGCCAGTTGGTCACACCAATCGATGACAGGGCTTCCTCGACTTGGTCCTTCCAACGGATACAAGGTCGTCCTCTTCGCCGACTTCCGCAGATCCCCGCATCAAATACCCGTTTCGCCGGAGCATCCTCCTCCATTCGAACGACATGGCCGAGCCAGCGCAGCCGCTGGATATTAATACGCTGCACAACATCTATGTCGTTGAGGAGCTCATACAGCTCACTGTTAGATCGGATGCGGAAATCATCGCCAACTCGCACAGGACCGAAGATCTTACGTAGGACTTTCCTCTCGAATACCCTCAAGGCTGCTGCATCAGTTCTTAATAGGGTCCATGCCTCTGCGCCATAAAGAAGCACGGGTAAGATGAGCGTCTTGTAGAGTATTAATTTTGTCGCACGAGAGAGGTCTCTGCTGTTCAATTGCCTATTGAGACCATAGTAGCACCTGTTGGCAAGAGTAATCCTGCGTTTGATCTCCAGACTGACATCATTTTTGGTGGTAACGGCGGAGCCAAGATAAATAAATTCCTTGACTGTATCAAAAGTATAGTTATCGGCCGTAATCTGAGAATCAATACGCCGCACGTCTCTACTTGTCGACAACATATACTTTGTTTTGCCCTCATTTACTGCCAGACCCATCTTCTTAGACTCCCGTTCAATAGCGCTAAAGGCAGCAGTAACATCTCGCTTGGTACGCCCTATGATGTCGATGTCGTCAGCGTACGCAAGCAATTGGACACTTTTTTGAAAGATAGTGCCATTGCGATGCACTCCTGCCTTTCGCAGAACACTCTCCATGACGAAGTTGAAGAGGTCGCATGATAAGGGGTCGCCTTGTCTGAAACCTCGCACGGTATCAAAAGGTTCGGAAAGGTCCATTCCTACCTTGACGGAGCTGCAGGAATTGCTCAACGTCATTCTGCATAGCCTTATCAGCTTCGCAGGTTTACCGAGCTCAGACATTGCGGCATAAACACGATCCCTTATGGGGCTATCGAAGGCTGCCTTATAGTCGACAAAAAGATGGTGTGTGTCGACTTGTTTTTCGTGGGCCTTTTCCAGGATTTGGCGCAGTGTGAAGATCTGGTCTATGGTGGATTTGCCAGGTCTGAAGCCGCACTGATAAGGTCCAATCAGTGTTTTGACGAGTGGCTTCAGTCGTTCACACAATACGGCTGTAAGAACCTTATATGCGATAGGGAGAAGGCTAATACCCCTGTAGTTGGCGCAGATTGTGGGGTCTCCCTTTTTCAGGACAGGACAGAGGACACTGAGGTTCCAATCGTTGGGCATACTTTCTTCTAGCCATATTTTGTAGATGATCTGGTGCATGCGCCCTACCAACTCATTACATCCGGTCCTAAACAATTCAGCGGGGAGGCCATCAGGACCACGCCGTCATCATTGATCGGGTTCGGAACATCATCTCTAGAGGCGGTATTAGTGTCGTCATCGCCTTGTAGCAGAGTAGAGAAGTGTTTCCTCCACAACCTCAGCACCCCCTGCGGATCTGTAACCAGGTTTCCGTTCTCGTCCTTGCAAGAAGACGCTCCGGGTCTATAACCCTCGGTTAGACGCTTAACCTTCTGATAAAATTTTCTAGCGTCATTCCTACGTCTATGCATCTCGACTTCCTCACGCTCACGCCTTTCCTGCTCCCTTTTCTTGCGTCTGAAAAGGCGTCTCTCTTCCCTTCTCTTCTCTCTGTAGTTCTCGACAATGGCTCGCGTAGCAGCAGACTGCAACGTCTTCTTGTATGCGGCGTTTTTCGCTGCAGCTGCCTCGCGACACTCCTCATCGTACCATTGATTTCGTTGGGGTGGGCGCTCGAAACCAAGGACTGTTTCCGCAGTAGTGCGCAAGGAGTGGGAGATGTTGGCCCACAGTCCTCCAATGTCGTTGAGATTAGATGAGGATCGACGGAGCTTATCCGAGAGTTGAGCGGAGAACGCCTCAACTGTCCCTTGTGATCGCAGCTTCCTGACATCCAGCTTCCGAAGTGTACTAGAGCGCGCCATCCTCGAGGCGCTAATGCGCAATCGAAACTTGGCTGCGACAAGGTAGTGGTCCGAGTCAATGTTCGGATCTCTAAATGTGCGCACATCTAGTACACTGGATACATGCCTTCCGTCAATCACAATATGATCGATCTGGTTGGAAGTTGATCAATCGGGGGACATCCAAGTGGCCTTGTGGATGTCAAGATGTTGAAACCTGGTGCTACATACTACCATGTTACGCGCCGCGGCGAAATCGATCAGCCTCATACCATTGGAGGTAGTGTTCGCGTGGAGGCTGAACTGTCCGACAGTGGGGCCAAAGATACCTTCCCGCCCGACCTTTGCATTAAAATCCCCGAGGACAATTTTTGCGTCATGGGCCGGGCACTTATCATATACGTCCTCGAGTTTAACGTAGAAGGCATCCTTAACCACATCGTCCTTATCTTCCGTCGGGGCGTGAGCACAAATCAGGCTGATGTTGTAGAATTTTGCCCTGATGCGGATTGTGACTATTCTTTCGTTCACAGGTGTGAACCCAGAGACAAGGTGGCGAAGTCTCTTATTAACCACAAATCCGCATCCAAATTCGTGCTTATCAACATGGCAGCTGTAGTACACATCGCAAGATGCTAGCCTTTTGCATCCTTGCCCTATCCATCACATTTCCTGTATGGCAGTGATGTCAGTTCTACATTTCTTGAGGGCATCCGCCAGCTGGGCGGAAGCGCCCACCCTGTGAAGGGTGCGGACGTTCCAAGTGGCTATTCTTAAATCGTTGTCCTTTGAACGTTTGCCGTGGTCGTCAACTTTAAAGGGGATCTTTTTGGAATTATGTATATTAGTTTTCATTGGAGTAAAGTTTTTACGTGGTGGGTTCCAAGCCCTACGCACAACCCAAATTTAACGTCCAGAGGATTGGACTTCGCTGCACGCATTAGTTAACATCTAGCGGGTACTAGAATGCCATCCAGGAGGGGCCGCGAGGAGGCTGCGTGTCAACTTGAATACAGCAAGACAAGGATCGTCCTGGTGGTCGCCATGTTGGCCACAGTCAGAAACTTTACCTTGTTTGCATGCATCCCATCCCTCCCAAATTCTTATTTACAAAACTATTTTAAAGCCTGTATGGACCTATGCCATTCAACTGTGGGGAACTACAAGTAAATCAAATATTGAAATTATTCAAAGATTTCAATCTAAAACATAAAGAATGATGGCAAACGCACCATTGTTTGTTACTAATAACACCTTACATAATGATTTCAAAATTTCTTATGTATTAACGGAGATAAAAAAGTTCAGTAATCAATATTTACAAAGATTAAGTGACCATGTAAACCCTTTAGCAATTTCGTTGTTAAATGATGATGATGAAGTATGTAGGTTGAAAAGGTATCATGTTCTTGATTTACCCTTTAGAAACCAATGAAAAATGTATTAATGATAAAATATTGTTCTACCAGCAAACTATTTTGATCTCAGTTTAGTTTTTTATGATAAAGATCAATAATATAAGTTATTAGTATTATAATTTTACCAAATTTGCTGAATATTATAAGACAGATTGCAAATAAATACTGACAATAAAAAAAAAAAAAAATTCTTTGTCCATTCTTTTTGTACTAATTACTAGGCTTTCTTGCCCTTGATGTTCAGTTTCCCTAAAAACAATTAAATTAAAAAATTTTTGAACAAATTTTGAGAAAATGTTCTTACTTACTTCTTAAATTCTTACTTATTTATTACTAGCTAAAACCCAGTGTGCTTCGCTACTCCAATCGATATGAAATATAAGTATTCAAAATATATCTTAAAGCAGATTGTCGTATTCTTTGATTACCAAGACGTTCGTTCCGTTCATTCAAAGCTTAGGTCGATACAAATGCTGCGGCTCTACATCGTTGACTCTGAATTCGAGTAATACCTTGATTCGATGACTCAGCAGATCTATATATTGGTGCTCGTAGTCTTTCTGCTTCAAGGCGTACATTGCGTTGAGCCATTGTCTCATCAGTGCCTGACCGTTTGATTGGGATCGTTTTCGTTTAAGACGTTCATCACGTTGATCAGGTGTCTCAACAGCTCTAGATCTTGATGCTTGTAGTCTCTCTCTGTACATCTCGTTGATCTGGGGCTTCTGCAGCTATTGCTCTTTGCGATCGTATTATTTCCCTTTATAAACGGTCATCACGTTGAACTGGATTCTCAGCAGCTCTACATATGGAGACCCTAGGTCATTCAACACTCAGACGAACATCACGTTCATCGGGAGTTTTGTCAGCCCTTTGTGATTGTAAATTAGCTGCATTTCTGTTTCGAAGCGAAGATTTTTTAGGTAGCATTTTTTTGTTTTTAATTTATCACAATTAATCACTCACAAAATATATTAGGCAGATATACAATAACAGGTCAATTTTTTTCATTCTCAAGATAAAAAATTTTGGCAATAGAAAATATTTAATACTTTTTATTATGGTGACCATAAAAGTTTGTTCTGTATTATATAACCACAAATAATAATTAGTTCTTTAAAACAATATGTATGCTGTAGGTAGTTAATAAATTAAGGAAGTATAGTGTTATCAATGGTCTGTGTCTACCGTTAATGTTAACCTCAGTTACACGTATCCCTCTATGCGTATTTTTAGAAACATAAAAAATCAGGTAATGAAATGAAGAGGAAATACACGGGTTTAGCTGCAATAGTTTATCAGATATAATATGTTTAGTATTTACTTGCTGTCTAAGAATTCATATAAAAATAAATTCCATTTATTTCCCTAACCCGAAATGTTCATATGTGTGTCAAAGATTCTAGCTCCAATAGTTTTCCATCTACACGAACTTTTGTATCATATTTCTATTGAAGGGTCTCGCTCTTATTGCTAGTCCGGCAAATTTTTACAAATTATTTATATGGATTTCAGTTTTGCCCGCGTACAAATTGATGACTTTATCTATAATGATTTCCCAGTTATAAGAAGTTTCATATTGATACTAAAGGGACTTCGATAAAATTTCTGAAGTTTAACTGTAATATATTCTTAGATATACTAATTTAACGGTAAGCCGTTTAGCCCTCTACAGACTTCAAAAAACCTACCAAAGAATAAACACACATTCATTTTTATACATATAGATAAGAATATAAAATTGGGGTCTCTAGCTGTTATAGTTTTCTATAATTTTGGCATGCCCCTTATGCTTAATCGCTCATTTTTAACAAAAATATTGAATATTGAACCTTTAGATATTCATACAAAATTTAAGCAGTCTAACTGTTCTTGATATGCAGATTTTAGTATTTACTTTATATGGGAGGTGGTACGCCCGCTTTTTACTGAACTCCCTATATTTTTTCAAAATATTTATATTTAAAATCAAGTTACTTTTCCATAAATTGGGGATTCTAGCTGTTACAGTTTTTCAGATATACACATTTTCGTAATTACTTTATATGGGAGGTGCAACACCCACTACAACAAACACTATTATGGGTTTTCCAATATACCCGTTTTGTTGTCAGCTTACAATAGTAGATAACGTAGTATATGTGGACCTGGCACCTCGCTTATTTGAAACTTCAACATAAAAAGTAGCCTATAACTCCTTCCAGATATAAAGGAAGGTACAGTGAAAATTTCATGAAAATCGGTTCAGCCGTTTAGTTGTCTATAAACTTCAAACAAACACACATTAATTTTTATATATATAGATTTTATTTCGTTGTTTTCAGTTATTTTTTAGATTTTAGTACAAATAGTTACTGTTTGTTTTCGATTACCGTGATCTACATTATCTGCGCAACGAAAAGTAAAGGAGAATTATGGTGCGACACAACAAAGGTTACAAAGGAATGTACAAACAGGTCATTAAGTTTATTCACATCTATATCAAAATCAGTTTTAGGACATTTTTCACCAATTCCTATTTCACGACTTACATTCCATTTAGATTTATTGTCCATCTAGCATAATACAATGTTTCTGCAATTCTTATATGCCCAGTAACCTCCGATCGTGCGGAATTATGAAGAGCTTTCTAGTCATCAGTTCTGAACTTCTTCCACCGATTGTAAGCACTACCCCTCTTCTCAATTAGTGCTTTTATTTCAATATGAAACCACGGATTCTGTTCAGATGAAACCGGGTAATTCTCCTGCCGTAATTTTATTTTGAGGTCACTTATATCCACCCGCATCTTATCAATTTCCGCAGCTTTATTCTCAAGAATTGTTACTCTTTCAGTAATGTTTAACAATTTATTTTCAATTATGCTGTATTTTTCGCGCAGATCTCTAATTAACTTCTATTTAAACTCCTTAAATTTGAGTCAATTTTTCAAACCTGCTGTCCATACAGGTTAATAGTTTGAACGGTGAGTCTAGTAGTGGAGCCCGAGAAGAGATTGCACATTCAACACTTTTATTAGCAGTACTGTGAATCAAAACAGCTGATATGTCTTAATTTGTAATGTTGTTGTGTATTTATAAGATAAGCAAGGTCACCGAAGGGTAGCTTAATCCGTGTTCTATGCGGTTTTTATTGCAAGTTACCACAATGCGTTTTATGCGACTAAATTTTTGTTTTGATCAGCTGTTGTGGTAGACTACAAACAAGAACATTTTTGGGAAAACCAGAAAATCTAATTGGAATTTTAAAAGAATTTAGGGCATTAATTACAAATTTATGATTTAATATTTATGATATTTTGTGCTGTTTTCAGTTAATTTATCCACAATTTTTCTTGTTTATAAATTAATAAATTCAAAAGAGATGACAGTGCATAAAAGCAATCAACAACTAGTTTAAATATTTTGTTCATGAAAGAAATGTGTTAAAAATGCATTTGAATGTATTTTCCTCTTAGTAATAAACTTTATTATGAAATATGTTTTTATTACTATTTTTATAATGCAAAAAGAAAAAACGAAAATAGTAATGCACTATTTAAACAGATGTATTTGTCGAAACCATTTACAATAATGTATAATTTGGCATGCACGTTTAAAAAACTGCTGACTTTTTCTAGCAATGCATGAGTCGCATAGAAAAGTCGAAAGTAAACCTTCTTGATGCATTCTATGCGTTTTCCTTTGTAACTTGTCACAACCAACTGCACTGATTCAAGATCGCATAAAACGAATAGTATGGACTTTCGGCTTCATTTGTGTTTATTTTAGTGTATATTGGTCTCACAAGAAAGTTTTGTTACTAGGTTGTATATTGTTGTTTGTTCACAGTTTTTTATTTTCGTTTATTTGAAATATTATTTTTGTAAGTATAATTTCTGGTTGAGTTTAAAACTTGGTACTGTATTTTAACTGTTTAACTTTAGGTAGATTTTTGGTGTCATTTAAAATTTAAGAATTTTAAATTGTTTTTATACTCTATGTTGTACACTATGTTCATAAAAATTGAAGAGGAAGATATTGGCAACATTTGGCTTCAACAGGAAGGCGCTACGTGCCACACAGCCGAACTACACTCGATGGATTGCACCCTGTTTTTGAAGATCGCATTATCAGCCGAAGAGCTGATGTTTTTGGCCACCTTCGGAGCTGCGATTTGACACCGTTGGACTATTATTTGTGGGGTGCCGTAAAAGATAAGAGTTACGCCGACCAGACAGAGGCAATTGACGCTTTAAAGGACAATATTCGTGAAGTCATTGGTGAAATACAGCTGCACACAATCGATAATGTGCTTAAAAATTGGGCCGATCGTGTAGGCTACTGCATGGCCAGCCGAGGCAGCCATTTGAATGAAATTATTTGCCATTATTAACCGAAAGGAATGTACTTTCAAATAAAAAAAGAAATTTGAGAAAATATTCAGTAGTTTTTTTTTTTTTTGAAAAATTTCCAAAAAAAATTTTATTTGGCGGACCCTTTATATGAGTACCCAATAAGATAGAAGTGATCGTTAAGCTAAAGGGAAGATCATCCAACCCTTAACATTTAAAGGTCATATACTATTTTCGATATGCCACTTACACTACACTTTTTTTTTAAATTTTTGATTTGGTGTCACTGGCATGAAAAGAAAAGCACTAAAAAGGCAGTAGGCACTAATCTATTTTCCGCGACGAAAGTTTTAAAATACACTAAAAACAGTGCTAAACTGCGTTAAAAAAAAAAAACATGTTTAATTGAGCTAACTTTACAGTTTCCTTTAGCTAAAGGTACTTTTAACTAAAGGTACTTTTAACTAAAAGGTACCTTTAGCTAAACCCAAGTAATAATAATGGCCCTAAATGAAATTATTTTTTAATCGAAATATTTTTTTGAAGAATGTAGATATTTATCTTGGTGTTTATGTGAAAGAAAAGGTTTCTCAGTGTGCAATTGAGTTAGAAATTTATAACCAATTAGATGATAATTGTGTATCATTTTATGTAGAACTATGTTAAAATATTAAGAAAAGCCTTGATTTTCAAAATACTATAATAAATAACTTAAGTTTAATTGAAAATAATTGAAAAGTTTTCCAAATTTAGTTATTAAAGATAAATATCAGGTAATATAAAATGAAATAAAATAATTAAGATCGCTAAATTGTGATGAACATCTACTTGATTTCAAAAATTTTTGGAAAAAGACTAAATCACAAACTTTTCCAAAATGATGTGATTTTGATTTAATGATTTTACCAAACGAATAATATAAACAAAACCAAAATTAGGAATTCTTTGGATTCAAAAACCATTGAACCACTCTTATTTTCAAAAGATTATTTAAAAAATAATTTTTCTAATTGTTTTAATGTTAATGTTACTAAAAATTAGTTAAGTAAACTAATAATTAAAAATATATGTAAATTATAAGTCTGTTCACTTACACACAATGTTTTTAATATTTTTTACTAGTTTTTTAAATTCCCCATCTGTTAAGATTTTCAAAAGAAAATATTTTATATATTTGTTATTGACTTTTTGTTATTTTTTTACTTTATTACTTTACTAAAACTGCTTAATTAATTGTTCCTTTATGTTAAATATTATTTTTATAAATTGAAAATAGAACTATACTTATAGAAAAATGTATCATTGATGTTTTAAATGCTGACGATTATTCTTAGTTTTTATGACCTAACCTAACCTAACAGCCATGGGGGCTAATTCTGGCAGTCATATATGATCGTATGGTTACTCGTACGTTCGATTTTTTTAGTTTTGGGATTCTGTCAGTAAAGCTTTTT
The DNA here is from genome assembly GCA_014635995.1 of Sarcophaga peregrina. Taxonomy (NCBI): domain Eukaryota; kingdom Metazoa; phylum Arthropoda; class Insecta; order Diptera; family Sarcophagidae; genus Sarcophaga; species Sarcophaga peregrina. Next base: position 29,225,597 of record CM025792.1, on the reverse strand, counting down.
TGTTAACAAAAATTAAAAAAAGAAAATCTAAGTAAGAATTTTTAAAAAATTAAAGAAAATAGTTAAAATTTTTGTGTTTTAGGTTATAATTAACAAAAGCAAAAGGGTACCCAAAAATAGATTACGGGAGACTTTATAGCTAATCACACGGATTTGGCAAAAATTATATTGCCGAATTGTGCTTATGGAAAAGCAAAGGCTAACCAACTTTGGGAGCTGCTTACTAGTAAACTTAATACTTTCAGGCCACCAATAAAGGATGCCAAACTGTGCTGCTAGCATAGAAGTTGCTTTTGAAGGTCTGAAGAACATTAAAATTTTTGGGTCAGCTATGCAAATTAAAAAAGGGGAAGATTGGTCAGAAGCAAAAAATTGCAGTGATAATATTTTTGCAACTACATCGTAAAGTAATATATCTTGTAAGGATTCGTTTATTTCTGCCTGTACACTATTTGATAATGAAGAAGTTCATAGTGAAAACATTTCCTCTTGTATTGAAATTGAAGACAATGAAGAAGAAAAGGAAAAAGCATTGCTTATTAAAAAAGGTAAAGCCAAAGAAATGGCAAAAATTAATAAAAGAGAAAATTAGGTACACCTTGTTAAAATGTTAGGCAACATTATTGAAATAAATAATAAAAAGCTCGATCTAAAGGAAAGAGCAGAAAATATAAATTCATTCAAAACTACAATACCTTTTTTTTCGTTTTCTGAATTGCTGCCCACTTTACAAACATATGTTTTTGTTTATAAAAGTGTTCAGTGTTGGAAAACATTTATTTGAGTTTTCACAACACTGAAAAATAATATCGATTCGTTAACTATCGACTAACAGAATTAGCAATAACACCACTTTCGAAATTTCTATGAAATCGAAAGCCATTTCGATCACGACTGCCAGAATAAGGCCCCTCATTAGATGTTACCTAAAATTTTATTGTTGTGTTTTAGTGAGTAACAGAGAGAAAGTAAGTTGAGAGCTTACTGCCATAGAAAAATGTTAGCAAAATACACTATTTTGATTTTCATTTCATCAACATACATAAAGTTATACATCTTTGACTTAATAATTAGATAATGTTTTTTACATAGTGGCGGGTGCTAATTTTGGTTCATAAACTTCTTCTCCTAATAATAACCTACTTTTTAGTTTTTCGAAAATATTGCTTTATGTCTATAAAAAGTTTTTCCGTTTCCATATCATCTAAATTATTTACATACTTGACTATTAAAAAAAGATTTTTTAATATAAAATATTTTTGAGTGTAAACCTCAAAAACAAAATATTATAGTATCCACTGACATGTGTGCTTGTCACAGTCTGATCGTAAACTAACTAAAGCCTCAGTTATGCTACCGTAACGGAATGCAACAGTAACGTAGTGTAACGTGTACGGAACTTAAAAATGTAAGTGCAATTATAGGTCGTAAGAACGTGTCATATGTTTTTATGTAAATAAAACTAAAAAGAAATAAAGAAATAAAAATTACAAAAGCTAAAAGACAAAAATTCAGATATGGATATAGAAGACATGTTCTGGGGTTTGAGTTTTTATTTTATGGTTTTTATTATTGTTTTTTAAGTAAATTTAATATTAATTGCAAATTTTAAAATCTTTCTTACATTCATTTTATAACTTTCAATATGGCGCCTTTTGTTTTTCTTTAATTCAGCTATTAACCAGTGTTATCACTACAGAGTTTATGGATTCACTGTAATGATTTTATATTTATTAAAAGTTTTATGTACTGTTTCTGTAACCCAAACAATTGTACTTTCAAATAAACACACCTTGTATTGCATTGTATTGTGTTTTCTATATGAATATATGCAAGTGAAATCGTTTATCCTACAGAAACAGGTCAGGTATTTCGGAAACCGAATTTGTACGAATGTTAAAATGTTCTTATCTTCTCCAGTAAAAGTAAATGCAAACTGAAATGCTTTTCGCTTATCTTATCTTATACCCATTTTAATTTTTTATTTATCTAATTAAAAATAAAAATTGATACTACCTATATGCTCCAAATAGTAAAATAGTGTTAAATTTTATTTTAAATTATATAAGTTAATAATGAAATAAATTACAATTTAGGTTTTTAAAATATGTTAAGTTTTATTTAAAGAAAATTCCACATACAGACAAACATAGGTACAAAATGTAAGTTCTGTTTGTAATTTCAATTTTCAGTTTTGGTGGTTTTTAATATTGACATGTTGTTAACACTGCTCAACAGAGATCACGTAAAAATGTAAGAAAATTCTTTTTTTTACAGATTCTTACGTTCCGTTCGGGTTACGTTACATTTCTATAACCATTCGTATTGCTTTATATAAATATAACAAAAACGATCAGCTATTTCTTAGTGTTGCGGTTACATTCCGTTACGGTAGCATAACTGAGCCTTAAAAGAGCATAAACAACTGTATGTGTTATCTCTCTGCACTATTGTGCTATGAAATCCATATTGTAAAACTGAAATTTTGAAATGATGCTGAACTGTAACCAAAAGAGTCCTTTTTTGCATTAAAAGGTGCTTTTGTTAAAAATTACATACACATACATAATTGGTCATTATAACCCATCAACCAGAATTATGGCCTAACCTTCCACACCACTTATGTAGAGTGCGTTAATTTTATAAATGACAAGTGGGTCCTACAGTTTAATATCGACTCTGATTTTTTAGAAATGTTTTTGTTGCCAATTTTACTTACTCTCAGAGTTTTTGCCAGAAACCCGCTGAGTGGAAGACGCAGAAGAAATATTTTTTCAAATTTCGTTTTGATTGATATTTATATTTAATACACATATGCCGCGGAACAGAAAAACTAACGACTTATTCGTGTTCCTCACATACAAGAAAAAAACATCTGATTCGGGCGGTAACAAAACGTTAAGCCCCGTTTAGTCAAACGTTGATAGAACGTAATGTAACATACGTTCGGTTTTAGCATATGAAGAGCAATGTAAATATTCACCGATTGTACAATACGGTTCTGCAAGCGTTTCGTATTCTAAAAGCGAACGTATGTTTCGTGGACGTTTGTCTAATCAGGGCTAAAGCCTAATTCTACCTTTTCCTTTACTTTGAACATGTAGCTAATGCATTAACAGTTAAAAAACGCAAGACAGGAAATATGTAATAACAAAAGAGTACTGAAAAAAGTATTAAAATACGGACTTTTTTAACACTGTATGAAATGGTAACCACTGTTTTAAATACCGAAAAGTTTGATATCGGTTTAAAAAGATCGTGAATTAAATTGGTGGCGCAGATTTAGCAATTATTTAAATTACAAGACGAATAAAAACCAAAAAGTATATAATTTATTTTTAACTGTATTCTTAGAATCCACAGGAAATAAACATTTTATAAATTCTAAAAACATAACAGGTGTCAAAAGTGGGTTTGAAATAAACGAAACACGATGACACTTCAAGACCTTAAGGTGGGTCGACTAAAAGGAGAATTTGCCAAACTGCACTTGCCAATAGCTGGCACTAGGGGTGAATTACAAAGAATATTAATAGAGGATGTTCAAAGTGTCGACATCAATACCTATGACCTTCAAAAAACATAAGCAAAAGGAAGTCTGTACTACTCAATGGCTACGAATTTGGATATTGCGGCGAAGTCCGCTGCGTTAGACGCAAAAGTCGAAAATAAATAAAGCTACCAAAGAAGAGAACAAAACTTTCGTGATGGAGTTAGCAGACGCAGGGGGAGAATTTATGCTGGATACCAATGCGGACGGATATTGAATAGGTGGCATTCTTTCACAATTGATGGAGCTGAAAGAGTCATAGTCTGCTATAGAAAAAAAAGATATATACTCGACACTTTTCTATTGTTATCAAGTATTTTTCGAACTTTTCTAGCGATATCTTTTCGAGTACAAGTATCGTTTTTTATTATTTATTACAATCTCCTTGTTTTAATCTGTTTCACCGCATTACGCTTACTTCTAAAGCTCAATTAGTGATTGAGAATATAACAAATGTTAATTATATCTATTTTGCCTTTACAATTAACCGCCTTTCGAAAAGTTTTGATACTATAGATAAAGAAATCATGCGCCTATAATATTTCAGAAACCTTCCAAATAGGCTGTTATTTATGGTTTATGACCTTAATTAGCGCTTAACTGTGAAATTCTCAGCTGGCAATACCTCGGTGCAATAATTAAATTTTAGTACAAATGTAGTATGCAAATATCTTTTATCACAAGTATTGAAATCAACGGGTCTAAAAGTTTCACAGGAAACTTTATCTAACGTTGAATATAGAATTGATTTCAATATTTTTTAAATATTTGCCAGTTATTTTATTACATTATTTTTTAAATGGACTTGTCTGGATTTGCTTAAAAGGTCTGGACATATCTGGTTATGATTACAAATCTAATGCAAAAAATACATTGTGGTAAACTTATTTATTTATTTATTATTAAAATACGGTTATAAATTATATTTTAATTACATACGAGCTGAGACCAGAGTCTCTGGTGTGAATCGAACCCACGACTCCCACGCTAATAGCATAGCGCACTACCCACTAGAATACCAGGGCACTTTTTTTGTGGTAAACATCATTTTTCGTTTGTGCAATACAAAATATAAGATCAATATTATTATACTATACAAATTCCTGTCAGGTTCGCAATAACCACATAATTCATCATCATCCTTACATTTTCATCAGCGCTCCCAATGTTTGAAAAGTTCTGTTTAATGTAAAAGCTGCATTTTGAGGATTTATTAAAGTAGACCTGCTCTAAATCATTACACTCTTCGCATCTCTGATACTATCCATTATTTTGTAGTAGTGCTGCAGATGTTTCATATACTCAACATGTGTACAAGTCCATGTTTTGTGTAAATATCGTAATAATTTTCAGCTTTGTAAATCTTCATTGCAAGATTAAATCTTTCTCTATTCTGCTGAAGACATGATCTGCTGATAAGGAACAATGTCCAAGAACAGGGAACGTCAGAAGGACTGTAGTAACATTTGTGGGAGTATGATTGTGCAGTCTTTTTTGTTAAATTATTTAGGTATGTAAAGAAGCCGTATTAGTAATTTATAGTGGGGATATTATATCAGATATAAAAATTCATTGAATTTCATTGGACATGTACAGCTTTGTTTAAAAACAAGTCGTTCGATTATAATGCTGTTGAACAAAAATAGGGAGTTCAGTAAAAGCGGACGTGGCACCTCCCATATAAAGTAAATACTAAAATCTGCATATCTAGAACCATTAGACTGCTCAAATTTGTACAAACATCTGAAGGTTCAATATCAATATTTTTGCTAAAAATGGGCGATCAGGCATTAGGGGCGCGGCAAACTCCATATGAGCTAATTATTAAAATCTGTACATCTATAACAGCTAGAGTCCCCAATTTTATATTCCAGCTATAGTAAGGTGGTGCCTCTCACGTGAAGTAATTACAAATATTTTTATATTCTTATCTATATGTATAAAAATGAATGTGTGTTTATTTGTTGGTGGGTTTTTTGAAGCCTGTAGAGGGCTAAATCGTTAAATTAGTATATCTTAGAATATAGTACAGTTAAACTTCTGAGATTTTAACGAAGCCCCTTTAGTATCAATATGAAACTTCTTATAACTGGGAAATCATTATAGATAGTCATCAAGTTGTACACGGACAACACTGAAATCCATATGAAGAATTTGTTAAAAATTTGCCGGACTAGCAATAAGAGCGAGAGCCTTCTAAATACTAAGCATCTTATGTCTGATAAACTATTGCAGCTAAAGTCGTGTATTGCCTCTTCATTTCAATACCTGATTTTTTATATGTTTGTAAAAATACGTATAGAGGGATACGTGTAACTAAGGTTAACATTAACAGTAGGCACAGAGCATTGATAGCATTATACTTCCTTAATTTATTAACTACCTACAATATATATAATTTTTTAAAGATATTATTGTTGTCTGTGGTTATATAACAAAATTGCCCAAAATTAAGAACAAAAAACTGCTACCTAAAAAATCTTCGCTCCTAAGCACACCAAAAATGCAATTAATTTACAATTACAAAGGGCTGACAAAATCCAGTTCAACGTAATTAGCATTTATAAACGGAAATAATACGATCACAACGAGCAATAGTTGTAGAAACTGCGGGTCAACGAGATGTACGTGTACAAAGAGAGATACTACAAGCATCAACATCTAGAGGTGAGACACCTGCTCAACGTGATGAACATCTTAAACGAAAACGATCCCAATCAAAAAGGTCAGGCACTGATGAGACAATGGCTCAACGCGATGTACGCCTTGAAGGAGAAGTACTACGAGCATCAATATATAGAGCTGCTGAGACATCGGATCAACGTATTATTCGAATTCAGAGTCAACGACTGTAGAGCCGCAGTATTAGTATCGATCGAGTATATTTAGAATATTTATATTTCATATCGATTGGAGTAGCGAAGCACACTAATTAGGAATAAAAAAATATTTAATTTTATTCAAATTTTAGAAATAAATTTACTGTTTTTAGTCGGGAACTCAGTTTTTCCTTATTTGTTAAAGATTGGGTTGGCTTGGTGAACCCGAAAATAAAATAAAAGAATCATTTACTGTGGACAAGTCTAGTTCGCCAGTTCCTCATTTATTAATGATGCCTTGTTTGGTGAAGAAAAACTTTTATATTGCCTGCCGGAATTTGCAGACAATTGGCATTCTGCGGTCGAATATTGCTTCTTTAGTCGTCAATTGAAATGGACCCATCTTATACCACCCAGTTAATAGCATGCCATTTTATTTGTTCTTGTATGTTGACTTATTAGACGTGAGGTCACGGTTCATACCTCATGTCAGACATCTCGAACAAAATACAATTTGAAAGAATTTTTCTTAGGAGACTTCAAAAACTCTGGTAGTAAATAAGTTGTCAGTTTCTCAAAGCTCTGCCGATGAGTCGACTTTAACTGTAAGTAGTATAAAAAGCTAGGTCATAATCAGAGATCAGTAATAAGTATTCAAAAAGATTCGAATGATACTCAATATTTCTGATACTTATACGCATTCATACTTATTTTTATATGATACTCACACGACTCATATTCAAAGTTTGAAGTACTCATCATATACATACTTAACAGTATGCATGATGTTGATATCGACTCTCTTTAATTTACCACAAATAAGTATGATTCGCGTACGAACGCTACATACTCACAAGAGGGTTGTGTGTTTGCTTTGCTTGCTGTCCTAAGACTAAGACTGATAATTCTGATGAATGATTCGAATCATTTATAAGTATTTTTCCAAATTTATGAATCAAATGCTGTTGACTTACTCACACTCAAAATTACATGAGTATTCTTGAGTAGCGAAAAAACGATTCATTGCTGAAACACTCAATTTTGTTTGTGTTTCCCATATAAACAGACAAGCAAGTGAAATATCATGTATTACAAAAACATCACATTAGTTATTGTTGCATTAAAAAAAATGAAAAAAAGACAGAGCAGCAGCAGAGCAAGCACACAACCTTCTAGTGAGTATTTTAGTGTTCGTGCCTGTATCATATTTATGTGTTGTGTAGAGTTGTGGGGAGTCGAAATCAACAACATCGTTCATATTGTTAAGTATGAATATGATGAGTACTTTAAATTTTGAACATGAGTTCCATGATATTAAAATGAGTATGAATGCGTATAAATATTAGAAATATGATTCGATTCTACTCATCTTTTTGAATAGTCATTGCTCATCTCTGGTATGTGAATCGTTATATAATTAATGTCCAACGAATACTTCCGCCCAACTGATTGAATATTTGTTTGGTTGACGAGGAAAAAAATACTTTTTAACAGATCAGCATACATAGCATAGATATTTTAAACGAGAATTAAAAGAAAAAAGTTTTTAACTCTAAAAACGCTGCGACAATTACTAGTATTTACCGACGATTATTAGTGTATTTATTCTATTTCTCGCAATTTCCTAATATAATTAGAGTATTTTGAGTATCCTATGGTCCACAAAATTAGCAGAAAAATTTACACAAAATAGAATTTAACGAATAATCTAATGATTAGTTTCAAACAACATAAAGCTTTTATTATTAAAAGTATATATTTAGAGATAGCATAATCCAAAGGCGGAGTTTCCGCTAATTTTATTTACTATTTCTAGAAATATCTGAAAATTATCAAATGTAATATAAAAGAATTACCAAACGTTATTGTTATATCTTAATTGTTGCTATACATACATACATAATTGGTCATTACAACTCTTCAGTCAGGATTTCGACCGAACTTCTGACACCACTTATGTTGCGTGCGCTAATTTTGTACATGAGTGGCGCACTCCGAACTACAGATTTTTGTCACCGAAGAAATATTTTTTTTTTGTATTTCGTTTTGATGCCTGACCTTGGGTACGAACTCGGGCTTTACGTCTAATAGTATCTACAAGACTACGGCAACTAATTGTTGCTATTAAAATTAATTAAAAATGAACGCAGCTACAGTTATGGACAAATAAATAGGGTCACACAAAATTGTTAAAAATAAAGCGGAAACAAACAATAAATTGAATTGTAATTGTGTTTATTTCATATTATTGCTATGTTTATATGTTATTACCATTTATATTAAAAACTCAAAATAATTTACTTATGAAAAAAAATAAATAAAATTTTGGAAATTTCATTTATTTGTAATGGACAAAAATATAGGGTCATTAACGAAAACGATTAAAAAAACTTAAACAAGATTTAAAATCCTGGTACTAAAGCTAATATTTTGTGCTGTAACCTTTATTTCTAAGAACAGCTTTGCACCTTTTTGGCATTGAGTCCACCAAATCTTGACAAGTCTTATTTGGAATAGAATACCAAGCGTCTTTAATTTTCTCCCACAACTCCTCCTTATTTTTTGATTTTAGTGGTCCAATTTTTTGTTTTACGATTTTCCATAAATTTTCTATCGGATTAAGGTCCGGAGATTGTGCTGGCCATTGCATTACGTTACGTTCACACCGTTATCCAGAAACCACTTTTTCACAAGATACGAAGAGTGTTTCGGATCATTGTCCTGCTGGAATATCCATTTTACTGGCATTTCCCGTTCGGCATATGGTAGCATCACTTCGTTTAATATCTGACAGTATAAGTTTTTGTCCATGTTTTCTTTAATCCAGTACAATGGTGTCCCACACCATGCCAGGAGAAACATCCCCAAACTATAATTCTACCTCCTCCATGCTTAAAAGATTTTTTTGTATAACGGGAACAAAGTTCTTTATTTTTGGGACGTCTTACCCACGTTTTTCCATCACTACCAATTAAATTAACCTTACTTTCGTCCGACCATAACACGTTTCCCCATATTTTTACGACTACGGAATCACCACAATTCAAATGTGTTTTTGCAAATAATATGCGATTTTGCCGATGTCGTTTTGTCAACATAGGTACTTTTCTAGAAGATCTGCCGAATAGATCTTTTTCTACTAACCTCCGTCTCACAGTTCTAGTGGAAACTTCAACTCCTGTCTCAGTTTTGATGGCAGCAGCAGCTTTAAAAGGGTCCTGAGTGGACAACAGCTTGATATAATTATTTTCTTTTGCGGAGGTCTTCCGGGGTCTGCCTCTAATTGAATGATTTTCTTTGCCTTTTAAAGCATTTAACACAAAGTTTTGTGATCTTCCGATAGTTTTGGCAATTTGACGTTGACTTTGTCCCTTATTTTTTAAATTTTGAATGATGGAACGCTCAGCATTTGAACAATGCTTTGCACGACCCATATTTTGACTCTAACGGATATTTTTAGAGATATATTTTTTTAATTATATTTTTAATTCTGATATTACTACTTACAAACCACTATTATACAAAAACACGTTTTATTTTTGAAGATTTTAAGTTTTTATAACTGTAATTTACATCTGACCCTATTTTTTTGTCTGTAGTAACGAATGGTATTTGTAATGTAAAACGATTAATCATATTGCTTTCATTTGCAAAGCATTGCCAGATGCTAATTAAGATCCTCATGATATTTTTAAAAAAATGTATTCTTAATAACATCAACATTTTTTTTTAAATTTAGAAAATTTTATATGTAATTATACTGACCCTATTTTTTTGTCCATAACTGTAAATTTTCTGTCCTTCATCGCAAAGGACTGATTTATTTTACTAGTTGTTTTTATTGCAGAAAAAATTTATTTTTATTTTATATTATTGGTATTATATCTGCTCAACTAATAAATAACATATATTAAACAATTTATTTTTCTTTGAATATAAAGTATTGATTTATTTAAGAAATAATTGTCTTTTATACATAATTACAGGTAAAATTTACATTCGGCATCCTGATGTATATTTACCAACTGTGAGCAATCTTAGCGAGACCGATGGAGAATCTTCTTCAAACGTTAAATGTTCAAAAAATAAATCAAACATGGAACATGCTCAAAGGAAATTAAGTGGTAATGTATACAAATTACACATTTCAAATTTTAAAAAAGAATTTATTTATACACGATAGCAAAAAATTTGACATATTTTCTCAGTCATGATTCATTTTTATCTTCATTTCAAAATATTTTTTTGTCATAAATCCTTTCCGTAAATCTGTTGACACATCCAGGATCCGTCTAAATCGACTTGAAAAGAATTGTGTTATAAATTATTCTCTATCTATCAAAATATACGTGTTCCATGTCTTAAATTGTTTAGATAGCTTTAGTTCTCGTTGCGTATTTTTTACAAAATAAATTTCCATAAATAAGGCACTTGTCATTAAGTGCCGATATGAATACGTGTTATTATTGCAAATTTTTTATTTTATGACACAAGAAAATAAGTGCGTGGAACAAATTTTATCCAAAACCCTGCTTGTGGGTAAAAAAAAAAAAAACAAATACAATGCACGCGCGCTAATGTGAACTAATTAAAACTGGTGTTGTTCACATTTCTGAATGCCGAAAATTTTAAAACGGAATTATACCATATTATAAACAAAAATCATTATTTAAGATCTTTTTTATAATTTAATCTTCAAAAACTTTCTTCACAGTATCTAAAAAGCAAATGAAGAATAAATATGAAAGCAGATGTGTATACACAAACGAACATATCGTCGTCGAAAATCCAACAGTACGTATCATCAAAAATATCAAAATCAAGTTTTTAATTGATTATGATTTGTAAGGTTATCTAACTTATCCTTACCAATATGAAGTTTATTTCATTTTATAAAGTGCTTCTCCTGTAAAATTAGAAAAAATAATGTTACGTCCTTTTGGATTTTCGATTACGATATATATATGAACACCTAAAACGCAGATTCCCGCAAATAAAAAACTCGGAATTTTAACGTTTCAAATTAAAAAGTTCTGTTCAAATAATAGCGCCTGTTATATTTGCTCGTCTTTTCAAGTAGTCAATGAAGCAAAAAAAATGTTCACATTAAGCTGTTTTTCATATAATGCGGTGATCACATTAGCGCGCGCATTAGCTAAAAGTCACAAGTACAATTGGGAACGGATATGTAAATTACAGTGCTAAAACGGAGACGAAGTCCAAAATCGTCGAAACTGGCTTCCGTATCTAAATTGCTCCGTGACGATGATGCTAGCCGACAGAATATATTCTCTATTTTAACAGCTAGAGCTGATGGAATCACTTTATCAATCGAGCAAACCAACTTCAATTTATCTTATGGAGAAAACCTCCAGCACACTGATACAACAATTAGTCTCTGTCATCGAAGAAAATTCCATCTATGTCACCGCGATTAAACTCGAGAATAAAGGAAGTTAGCGGTAAAACAAAATTTAGGGTGTTTGTTATAGAATTAAAAAAAAAAAGCAAATGAAAGGCATACAAGTTGTAATAAAAGGTATTGATGCCAGCGTGACAAAAAGCTGCTCTTATAAAACAGGGATATAAAATAAAAATATATCAAACTTATGAAATCGGACGAGAATACTATTTTTATGTTTCGTGTGAAACTGGTAACCGCAGATGTAAAATTGGAAAAAATCACATGCCAATTACTATGTTTGGTACCTGCTACATCATGAGGAACCACATATACGATTAGCACCCATTCAATGTTTTAACTGCCTGGAGTTTGATCATACGAATAATTATTGTACACTTTCGGTTGTATATGTCGAGTGCGAAGATCTTCATAAACTTAAAACTGATGCTTTCCTGAAAAAATTCAGCAACTGTAGTGACAATCATATAGCATGCCCAGTGAATTCTCTTGTCAAACGAACTCGATCTAGAAAACGCATTCAGATTGATAACTTAACTGCGCATAATTTTACTATGTTATTGGCAGATAATTTGTATGAATGGAATCATTGGTGCATAACAAATGTACAATCAGTGTTAGCTAACATGATTTGGCAAAGATAACATGAAAATTATTGCAGTGTACTAAAAAATGTCTATCTAGCTGGACAAATTAAATATTTGTTTGAAATTGGACAAGCATCAAAAAAGTTGGACAATCCATCCAGGCTGGCAATCCTGGCAATAGAAAATAATAGGATTAGGTTTAAATAAAATATATTTTGCGATAAGAACATAGATAATATAAAAATTTAAGTCAAATTTAATTTGATTATTTTACACTTGTACTCTTGGCGTCCTACAAAAATACTGAAATAAGAGTAAATATATTGTCAATATATATAGCGGCATATAATAAACGCCCCGGCGTACCAGCACCGGGTTTAGCGCGCATTCATTCAGAAAAACCTTTCCAAATGCCAAAAATTTGTATGTCATAAAATGGATGGATAGAAAAGAAATCTGGCTGAATTCATAAATCCAGTTTCAATGTAACCTTAAAACCAGTAAAATTAGTTTTGCGCATGTTCAGTGCGCATTATTTGTCAGTTTCGTGTATGTTTCTTATTTCTGATTCTTTGTAAACATTTATTGACGGAAAAAATTTTGCTGTAGAAATGGCAGATTTGTGGTATTTTACATTTTTTTTTTATATAATTACACTAGCTAAAACCCAGTTCTTCGCTACTCCAATCGATAAGAAATATAAATATTCAAAATATATCGTTCATCTTGCTCCTAAGATATCTCAACAGCACCTAAAGCAGATTGTCATATTCTGTGATTATCAAGACGTGTATTATGTTCATTTAAAGTTTCGATCGATGCTAACTCGCTGACTCTGAATTCGAGTTATACGTTGATCCAGTGTCTCAGTAGCTGATGCTCGTAGTCTTTCTCCTTCTAGGCGTACATCGCGTTGATTCATTGTCTCGTCAGTTTCTGACCTTTTTGATTGGGAACGTTTTCGTTTAAGACGTTCATCACGTTGATCAGGTGTCTCAATGGATGTTGTAGTCTCTCTCTTTCTACACGCACATCTCGTTGATCTGAGGTTTATGCAGCTATTGCATCTTTGCGATCGTATTATTTCCCTTTATAAATGGTCATCACGTTGAACTGGATTCTCATCAGTTCTACGTGTGGAGGCTCTAGGCCATTCAACACTCAGACGAGCATTATGTTCTTCAGAAGTTTTCTCAGCCCTTTGTGATTATAAATTCACTGCACTGTTTAGAAGCGAAGATTTTTTAGGTAGCATTTTTTTGTTTTTAATTTATCACAATATAACCACTCACAAAATATATTAGACAATAACAGGTAAATTTTTTTAATTTCAAGATAAAAAATTTTGGGCAATAGAAAATATTTATTACTTTTAACAGTTTGGTCTGTATTATATAACCACAGACAACAATTAGTTCTTTAAAAAATTATGTATACTGTAGGTAGTAAATAAATTAAGGAAGTATAGTGTCATTAAATGCTCTGTGTCTACTGTTGTATTTTTGTAAACATACAAAAAATTACATATTAAAATGGAGACGCAATACACATGACTTTAGCTGCAATAGTTTATCAGATGCTTAGTACAGTCAAACTCGTTTATAACGAACTCTGTTACATCGAATTCTCGGTTATTACGTACATTTTTTCAAGTCCCAACGTGTTAGTAGCAATTTTCATACAAAAACATAGCTTATTACGAACTCGTTTATAACGAATTCTCGATTAAAATGAACTACTTTAAATGGTCCCAGCAATGAAATTTCATACATTTTGCCTTTTTATAACGACTGCTCAGATATAACTTTGAAGTGTGGTAATAGTTTTTACTTTTATTTAATATGGCAGCATTAAATTATAACTTAACATCTTTAATCAGTTGATAGATAAAAAGAATTAAAACATATTTTTGGTTTTGAATAAAAAAAATATTTTTTGTTTTTAATAAATGAAAAAAATTATTTATATTTTCTTCTATGACTTCACCCCTTCTATTACGAACTTCTCCTATAACGACCTTTTTCTTATGGTCCCAAAGAGTTCGTTATAACCGAGTTTGACGGTATTTACTTTCTGTCTAAGAATTTATATAAAAATAGAGTCCATTTATTTCCCTAACCCGAAATCTGTCAAAGTGGTTTAGGATTGATTATAGCTCTAATAGTTTTCCATCTACACGAACTTTTGTATCACATTTCTATGGAAGGGTTTCATATTTTTCATATGGATTTCAGTGTTGTTCGTGTACAACTTGATGACTATCTATAATGATTTCCCAGTTATAAGAAGTTTCATATTGATACTAAAGTGGCTCCGATAATATTTCAGAAGTTTAATTGTAATATATTCTTAGATGTACTAATTTAACGGTCTAGCCGTTTAGCCACCAACAAATAAACACACATTCATTTTTATACATATTGATAAGAAATTAAAAATTTTTGTAATTACTTCACGTGAGAGGCACCACTTTAAATGTTATATGGAATGTAAAATTATCTGTTATCTGGAATATAAAATTAAGGACTCTAGCTGTTATAGTTTTCTAGATGTACAGATTTAAATAATTAGCTCATATGGAGTTTGCCGCGCCCCTAGTGCTTGATCGCCCGTTTTTAACAAAAATATTGATATTGAACCTTTAGATATGAGGTCGCCGTGGTCTAGTAGGTGTTGTCTTATTAGACGAAAGACCCGAGTTCGAATCCCAGGTCAGACATCAAAACGAATATTTGAAAATAATTTTTCGGTGACTTCCTCTCAGCAGATGGAGCTGCAGGCATTGCTCGACGTCATTCTGCATAGCCTTATCAGCTTCGCAGGTATACCGAGCTAAGACATTGCGGCAAAAACACGATCCCTTATGGGGCAATCGAAAGCAGCCTTATAGTCGACAAAAAGATGGTTTTCGTGGGTCTTTTCCAGGATTTGGCGTAGTGTGAAGATCTGGTCGATGGTGGACTTGCCAGGTCTGAAGGCGCACTGATAAGGTCCAATCAGTGTTTTGACAAGTGGCTTCAGTCGTTCACACAATACGCCTGTAAGAACCTTATATGTGATAGGGAGAAGGCTTATACCTCTGTAGTTGGCGCATATCGTACGGTCTCCCTTTTTCAGGACAGGACAGAGGACACTGAGGTTCTAATCGTTGGGCATACTTTCCTCTGGCCATATTTTGTAGATGAGCTGGTGCATGCGCCCTACCAACTCATTACATCCGGTCTTAAACAATTCAGCGGGGAGGCTATCAGCACCTGCCGCTTTGTTGTTTTTAAGTTGAATAATCGCGACTTTAACCTCTTCATAGCTAGGCGGCGGAATCTCCATGCCGTCATCATCGATCCGATTCGGAAAATCATCTCTAGAGGCGATATTGATATCGTCATCGCCTTGCAATAGAGTAGAGAAGTCTTTCCTCCACAACCTCAGCACCCCCTGCGGATCTGTAATCAGGTTTCCATCCTCATCCTTGCAGGGAGACGCTCAGGGCTTATACCCCTCGGTCAGACGCTTAACCTTTTGATAGAAATTGCGAGCGTCATTCCTACATCTCGATTTACTCACGCTCAAACGACAACAATAACGAAAATTCGAAAATACAAAATGGAATCAATAATCCTTATGCGGAGAAGAAGTCTCCGTACACCGAAAAATCGTAAGACTATATTAAAGTTTTTAAACATACCAGTTTAAAAGGAGCAAAGAGTTTATCAAATTTATCATTGATAATAATGTGAATCCAGAAGAACTAAGGACCAGTTTGGAAAATATTAGATTTAAAGATAAAACTGCTATAAACTTATTCCGTATTAATTTGGAGACGGGAGTACAAAAATGGCCCGCACTAGACTGCCCCATCGGGCGGTGTGTACCACCGGTGGTACGCAATTGATCATGCTATTAGACGATACGTAATACCAAATATTTATATATTTAACAGTTCGAATACCGAAAAAATACCTGAGAGTCATGCTCTCTTAAAAGCATTTATTTTTAATAACATTTATAATTAATTAATTTTTTAATTTGAATTTTGGATAAGCTTTTAAAGCAAAAATTTTTAAATGACAAATTTTATTTATTAATTGTTTTATTTCGGGCTTTTAGAGGAATTCTGTTAGAGACCTCCGCAAGAAAAAAACTTAATAGTTTCTAATTTACACTTATATATACATTTTTTGCATCGTTTTTGACAAAGAAAAGTTTGAATTGAGTTCGAATTAAAGTTTTACACACTCAAATGAAAAGTAATTTTTCAAATAGAATATTGGACCGACACTTTGTGTTAAAATTTTTCCGTCAAATTCGAAATTAGCAATCTTAATAGCCACTATATATCGATTTTTTAATTAATTAGGAGAATTTTGAATTTCAAAAATTTTACCTCACATTCAAAGTCAGCAAACTCAGAAAAATCCCTCCTTTTTCAGTCAATTCTTATAGTTTCGGCCAGAAAATGTGGCTATTACCTATAGTGCTGGATTCGAACATTAAAGGTATAAAATATTTTCAATTGAAATAAATGAGAAATATTTATACATTAAACACAATACGTTAATGCCTTTTTTCATGTGATTTAATTATTTGTCCACTTTAATTGAGTCATTGAAATTGGCTTTACAAAAGAAAACGTATTTCAAGTAGTAATTGTTATTAAATGTTTCTAAGGCCCATTATTTCAACTTCCCGTCAAATATGGGGTTAGTTAAAGGTACCTTTAGCTGAAGTGAATGGCAAAGTTACCTTTAACTTATTTTCGTTATTACAACTTTTGCGTCAGTTAGCCACACGTATCGTAACTTACCGTAGCAAACGTTCTTTCTCGTTACCAAAACGTAGCGATCTGTATAAAACAGAATTCTCCCACGTTTTTACGTGACATTTGAACAGGAGACAGCAGTGTTGGCACGAAAAAAATATGGTAACCAACGTTTATGAAAAAATCACCAAATAAAAAAATTTAAACAAAATTAAATTCACAGTTTAATTTTTATTATTTCAAATTTGAATTGTAATTGAAAAAAAAAGAAACAATAAGTAACAAAATAAAAATTTAGTCTTACTAATTAATTAATTTTAACAAACAAAACAAAAGTTATTTTTATAATAAAAATAATAAGCAAATAAGGAAAAATCTACAAATTAAACAAAGAAATAACGAAAACGGGCAACACTGATGTTGAGTGCAAATCAGAGAACAGAAACAGACCATTCACATTTGCTGATCATACGCAAATTCATTGCTTTTGCATTGCTTTCACTCGACAATAATAAAAATGTGAATTGTTGTTTTTTAATCACTCCTTATTACTGTTTGCTATTTTACATTCCCTTTTTGTTATGACGTTATTCATCAAGCAACGAAATAATTCAATGCCACATGAAATAACTAAAAACATTCACATCATTCGTCCAGTATTCGTTGCTTTGAGTGAATGAATCGATATAGTTTCATTTCTGCAACAATAAAACACATATTCTTACCCTACAATAAAACAAACGGTAATATTTTTTTCCACAGGCTATTATGTGAAAACAAGACATCTTTCAGTTTGTTTATTATTTTATTTGGCAATGTATGTTTACACACATGCACACACGTATACAGTATGTATATGCGATCAGCATTGAAACCATTCGTACCAATCGTTAACCATTCGTACCAATCGTTAAGTATTCGTTGCTTTTGGGAGTATTCGTTTACCTTTGTAGAAGGCATGCCAAGGCAGATTTATATCAGGTAGGCGCTTTATTACAATAAGTACAACACTACAAAAACAACAGGCATTATTTGTTGTTTCGATTTTATTATCTTGTCAAAAACAGCTGACTAAAGAATGACGATGGGAAGAAAAAATAAAAAATAAATTTCTTCTTCTTCTCTAAAATAATAGAAAATTTTAAAAAATCTTCCAAGGCAGATTTATAGCTATAAATAGGTCTTGGTATACTTGACTTGGTATACATTGACTTGGTATACTTGTGGTCCCACCGTATACGACTGTTCACATTTAGGACATGCCAGTTGCTACGTCAAATTGGACATAATACAACGAATTCTAAGAAAGCATTTTAATTTCAATATTGTAACAGCCATGAATATTACAGACATCGATGATAAAATAATACGTAAAAGCCAGGAAAGTGGTAAGGATTGGAAGGAAATTTCCCGCTTTTATGAGACGGAATTTTGGTCAGATTTGGATAAACTTAATGTTTTGCAGCCAAACATTAAACTCAGGGTGACAGATCATATGCCCCATATAACTAACTATATTTGACATTTTCGAGAAGAAGTATGCATATGTTGGTAAAGACTCTTCAGTATACTTTGATGTTAAACAGTTTCCTATCTATGGAAAACTTCAAAACTTAAACTTAAATGAAGATGAAGCCTTGCAATCGGAAAATAAATCGTCTCCATTCGATTTTGCTTTATGGAAAGCAAGAAAAACCGAAGATGAACCTTGTTGGCCTTCACCTTAGGGTCCTGGAAGACCGGGCTGGCATATAGAGTGTAGTACTTTGGCAAATATGATATTTGGGAAGAGTGTCGATATACATGCTGGTGGTATGGATTTAAGATTTCCACATCATGAAAACGAAGAAGGTCAAAGTTGTGTTTTCCATGATACTCGCCAGTGGGTAAATTATTGGCTGCATACTGGTTATTAAGATCGACATATAATTGCTCGTTGAATGCAATTTATTTTGAGCAATGTTTCAAAATAGTATGGCCTTTTGTATACTACCAAAATGTCTAAGAATAGAACAGAACAAATAACGCATAATACACTTCTTTAGTATGACACAAAAAGCGATCTTTTTTATGCATTTGCATTTTTAAACTTTCGGTGGTTCTTAAAAGAACCGGTTAATGGGTTGTAATGACCAGTTATGTATGTATGGAAATAAAATATTTATCTCTTTTTTAAAACTTTCGGTGGTTCTTAAAAGAACCGGTTAATGGGTTGTAATGACCAGTTATGTATGTATGGAAATAAAATATTTATCTCTTTTTTAAAACTTTCGGTGGTTCTTAAAAGAACCGGTTAAATAATGAAACGTCTGTGTATATTGTAGTGCTAGAAGGGAAAAAATTACGTTAATATTAATTTTATAAATATATCATATTTTATAACTTACAAAAGGGGAGACTTATAGTTTTATTTTCAGCATCTTTTTAAAGCCCATTATCCGTTGCTTTGCCTTTTGTCCTTTCAGGCGCTTGTTTAAGTTTCGGATTCGGAAATGGATCCTACTTTTAAAAAACAATTCTTTAACTTCTTCTGGCAACTCGATCAACTGGCTTCTTTCGATCAGGAGCTTTTTAAGGTTACGAGAATGTGTTATGCTACTTCCATTAATGTTATAAAATATAATTTCCAATTTTTTAAACTTTGAAACAAATTGTTTCGTCGGCTTTTTCAAGTAACCTTTTGACACCTGATCAACCCACGTAAATGAATCTTGGTGACATTCATATTCCACAAGATTAAGCTTTCGAATCACATAACCAGCTATGTATTCCAAAGCATCCTCTTGTAGAATACCAATGTCATCTAGATCCGATTCGTCTAGGTCTAGATGCTCTTCTATTGGCTCTGGCTCGTTATTAATATCGTCGCATTCTAATACGACTCCGCTGTCTGGCAATGTGCTCCAATCTGAAATGTCCTCTTTGCCATTGGAAAGCCAATCTGTGGGATCATTTTCTTCGTTTCCCTTGCCACTAAGGTACTCAGTATTCCGTGCTGTAATTGTAAATATATATGCATATATATAATTTGAATTATAAAAAATAATACATATCATCTAACAAACATACCTAGGATGTATTTCCGGAGTCTATATTTGAAGTCTTGAGGAGAAGGGTGATCATTCAACCCCCCTTTGCTCCGCATGGCACCAAAAAAGTGTTCCAGAACATCCTGATTCAGCCGGTTAGTAATTATATACGTCATATCGTATTTTTCGACATATTTTAAAAGCAGGTCTAAAGCTTTATTTGTCATTAATATGCCATTTTGAAAATATTGCAAGGACTTATGCTGCGGAATTATTGGGATTGACATTGCCTGTGTCATACGAGACAAGGTATCCCGTTGCCGCTCATAGGAAAGTCCGTAGGGTTCCTACAAAAAATGATATAAAATACATTCACTATTTATAAATATTAAAAAAAAAATTACCTTTCCAGGGTTTGCGAAGTTACTCAATTTGGAGTTGAGCACGCCAAACCAGTCGTTGACTAACTGAATGAAGTCTGCAGTCTCCACAGCTTCATAAATCTCCATACCCAAAGAATAGCAACGTCTAATAGCATTAGCTGTGGTGTTCGAAAACAACTGAGCAGCTAATTTTACTTTTTGCCTTCCTAAAATTATAAAGTTTTCAATGCAGTCATGTATTTTATATCAATAAAAAATCTTAAGAATTACCTGCGCCTTTAACTGATATATGTTCATCATTTAATTTGGACACAATCGACAAATCTGACTTCATCGTTAGTCCAAGTAAGTCCGATATTGTGCGTGGACTCAGGATTGTGTTGTTGAAAATTAATCCGGTATCCAAAAAATGGTTAAGGATTAATTTCAACAAATGAGGCGCGTCATAAAATGTAAAAATTTTTTCATGCAGGTTAGTTGGGCTGGAAAACCATGGTTTATCTTCCGAAAAGTAAATATATAATAAATTAATAAAATTTTGTAATAATATAATACTAAAAAACTAATGAAAGAATGTTTTAAATAATGTGCAAATTGGATGAATGTGTGAAATAATGTAATGTGGTAAATGAAAATTAAATAAATGTATGTGTGATGTGAAATGCAAATTAAAATAATGAAAGCAAACGCAAAAACACTTATATACCCTTAATGCAAATAAAATTAATGAAAGCAAACGCAAAAACACTTATATACCCTTAATGCAAATAAAATTAATGAAAGCAAACACAAAGACACTTATATACCCTTAATGAAAATTAAATGAATGAAACTAAACGCAAAGACACTTAATATACTGAACTTAAAAAGAAATTCTGATAAACAAATTTCTATTTACCGATTTTTTATGCTGTGGGGAAACATATACCGATGTCCTCAGCGATGTAAAGGAGAGTTCCTCAATAACGCATTAATTGTTGGTGTGGTGTTATTGGAGTGGTGTAATTATTTAACTTACCTGGAGTTGCACCAAGCTCTCGCAACAACTTCCGATTAGTTGGACCCATGTCACATACCATACCGACAACTGGAAAACCTGCAGAGCTAAGCTTACAAATTAAACTATATACTATTTCTTTTGACATTTTACAGTCAAAATCGTAAAATATAGGCTGCTTCCAAGATTTTTTTAGACCTCGAGCCATCACTACCTGGACATAGTTGGCTGGCTTTCTCACAACATCAGCAGGGGAGTCATACTCGTAGGTTTCCTCTACCTTCATTTCGTCGAATGCCAATATACATATTTTATCATTCAGTGGCATATCTGTTGTATGCCGCAAGAATTCTATAGAAGTGGACAGAACCCCTTCTTGCACACTGACTCTTCCACACCAACGTTGTAGTGTTTTAAAATGAGGTAGAGGAAACCCTTTGTGATACAAATGCTTGTATGCTCTCGGTCCAGCGGCATGTAAGCAAATGGCATTTGAAATGTCTCTCCATTTCCAATGCACATTACCCGGACTCATTAGCTTTCTGATCTGGCCATCAGTAAAAATCTTCTTCATCGAATCTACGGCTAAGTTGGCTTGGGCGAGTTGGCATTTGAGATTCTTATTCTCTAACTCCAATTCCTTAATTTTGTTTCGATAATAATTTATATCGTCGAAACAAATTACTGAACTAAACAATATATACAATAAATTGAGTTGGTAAAAATAACTTATATAATAACAATAATTATTAAAAAAAAAAATTAGTTTGTAATAGGCAATTATGCATGAATAACAATAACATATATATTATGTTGTCAATGTATATATTACTTACTCGGTTTGAGTTTGTTGCTCTTGAAAGTGTCCAACATTAGAATTGTCCATTTCCATAGGTATCCTACTTGTAAAATTTATATTTATTAATTTATTTAGATAACACAAAAATTGGATGTAAACTTACTCTGTAATTTCTGGGTATTCTTGGGAGGGCTGGTCGAGGTCATACACGTCAGGTAATCTATGTTATATACAATTAGATATTGTTGTATGTTAATAGTATTTATACATACCCTGCCGAGAGTTCATTCTGTTGATTCTGCATAACAGGTTCTGCATTTGGCATTAGTCTGTAGTTTTGGCCTGCAGTTATAATCTGCGACCGGCAAAAATGGTCAGTACACAGACGGGAGTTGGGTGTTAAAGCCATCCCGCATATGGCGCTCCATTTTTGACGCCTTTTTTCGCACTTTGGCACGCGAAAGGAGTGTCTATTTTCTTTGTTAATTGTTTTTTTGCACACTGCACAATTCCTCATTATTAAAGCACTTATCTATCAACACATAAACAATAATTTAACGTAAAATTAAAACACATTTAAACAAACACAATTAAAAAACTCTTCAAAATTTTTAAATTAATTAAATATAATATAAAAATACACATAATTATAATTATTTAAAATTAATTTTTAGAAATACTGAAAATTTCACACTTACCTGACAATTAGAAAACACGAAAATGGTTTTAAAAGAAAAAGAAGAAAAATATACAAACTTTTGACATAATAAGAAAACACGAAAATGATTTTAAAAGAAAAAGAAGAAAAATATACAAACTTTTGACATAATAAGAAAAGACGAACTTAATTATCAAAACAAAAAACCAAAATTTTTTGACATTATTACTTGCATCAGCTGTTCTATTATTCTTACCTGATATAAATCTGCCTAGAGGCATGCAATGCAAGCACCATTTTTCGTTACACTCCGTTTTGTGAATCATAGCATGTATTGCTTTGCGGAATTGATTTGTACTGTCAAGATGAGATTCGTTTTTTGCGATTGTATTTAAAATTTATAATTAACCAATCAAACCGTTCTCTGGTGCAAATGTCTGTATACCAATTTCTTTGCAATGTGTTGTGTTCCTTTATGCGTTTTGTTTCGTTTTTATTTACATTCTTCGTTAACAAATGTCCCATTTTTAACGTTTCTTACTGATGGGTAACAGGGCATTACAGATAAAAAAAAATTAACTTTTTTAAAAATATGGCACTGCTGATCCAATATCGATAACTTTTTCCACTTTACAGCCCATTTACACTACAGCGAAATCTAGTACTTATGAGATTTCGAGCCAAATCTAGTTGATTTTAACTAGATTCCCCATACAAAACAAAATCTACTTATTTAGTAGATTTCGGCAAAATCTACTCAAAATCTAGTAAAAATTGGAATGCAACTATGTGTTTTGCCAAATAGTACTTAAAATTACAACGCTGCGCAGGAAAAAAATGACATTTCAATTCAAAATAAAAACAAACAAAATAAAAATAAATTAACCCTTATCCTGTATTAATGGGTCAAAATTGCCCGAACAGTTTTTATTCCTCATTTATTCTTTAAATACTCAACAATTACAATTATAATTTTAGTGAATGCTATTACAATTTAAAACATAATCTTTGTAGGGCTTTTCACAAAGCGTATGTAAAAAAACTTACGCAAATGGTACTTTTAGGTCAAAATTGCTCAATGCAACATAATCAATTTTCGCATGTGTTATGAGCTTAGTAACAATTTTGTGTGTCTTGACAACTTCATAACTAGCAAACAAAGTATGTAAAAGCGCAAAATTACAAACTGCAACAAACCCAAAAAAGAGAATAAGTAGTGTAAATATATTATTCGTTAGTGTGTTTTTGAAGTTATTACTTTTGTCCAAATCGTTCTAAAAGCACCAAATATGCAAATAAATGTACCGAATGTCAAAAATGCATTTGAAGAAAGCATTCTCAGATCAATGTTATATGTAATGAATGTAAAAAAATAAAATTGTTATATTTTTGAAGTACAGGATAAGGGTTGAAAATAAACTAAATAAGGAACATCTTCCTCCAAAATGACTCGTGACTAACCTGCGGATTAATATTTTTATTATTACCTATATTGCATATTCTTACATCTAATAGTAATGCATTTGCAACATTTTTTGAAATCTATGACCTATATTTTTAATTTTTTTTGGTATTAAACTAAATTTGGAAATATTATTCTTTTCTTTTAAATTTCAGTCAGCTGTTTTTGTTATTAAAATGAAATCTTGCTACTGTCAAATAAATCCAGTGTAAACGATCTAGATTTGAAATCTAATCTACTAGATTTCGCTATAGTGTAAATGGGCTATTAAAAAAGTTATTTAAAAACGCAGTGGCAACGGCGTGCTTTCTTATTTGATTTGTTTATTATTTTTGTTATAGATTGTAATTTTTCCGCTTTTTGTTAAAAAAAAATGAGTACACCAATACCCTGCCGCAAAAGATCTTTTCGATCTCAGCGGAGGAAGAGGTTTTGTTGGTAGATTTGGTGGAGGCACACCAATGTATTATTGAAAATATAAAATTGAAGTTGTCGTATCGAAAATATTATTTGATATGGCAAGTTCAAACATAAAGGGACCTTTAAATATTAATGGTAGGATGATCTTGCCTTTAGCTTAACGATCACTTCTATCTTATTGGGTACTCATAATAATGAAAAACAATTTATCTACCTGTTAAAATCCTCCCTTTAGTTAAAGGCTATTAGTCCGTTATTTATTATAACTAATTAGTTCGTTATAACTAATAAAAATTATGTTGTTATCCTTTTAATTACAGCAGATTATTTTAATGCTCAAAAGTAAAAGCGCTTCTGTCAATTAATTGTATGTCCATGAGTATAGATCATATCGCTCCTTTATTGCGACATAGTCATATATCAAAAAAACTTGAACTTGGCAAAATGCGATTTAAGTTTTCAAGACATAATTGCCGCAAACACTTCTTGCTATAACTTCAGTTCAGCTTGGGATATAAAAGTGATTTTTTTTGCACATGTACAGAAGGTCTAAAAGAGCAGTTTTGCTTAAGTAACTACAAATTTTTAATTTTTTGAGATATGACTATGTTGCAATAAAAGAGCGATATGTTGAAATTATTGTATTTCCTAAATTATAATTAGTTAGTTGAAATATGTTCGTTAGTCAGTTTCAATAATGTCAGCAGCATGTTGCTGATCTTAGTTAAAATTGAAAATAGTGTTCCCCGATCTTATATTTTCTGTGTAATGAGCGCTGTACTATATTTTTATTTTTTAATTGTCATCAAATAATACAATTATAAAATCATTTGCTTTGAACTCCTATTTTTGGTCACTTCAAAGTCAATATAATCTAAAATTTTGTCTACTCGGTATGACATTGTGTGAAACAACACTCAGTCGCTGTCCTTGAAGAAGCTTCTATTTTAATTCACTGTATTTTAAAGATTCTTCTTACTGCTATGATTCAAATACTATTGACTTTGGTGTAAGAAATAATTCACTTTCTTTATTTTAACGGATGACCTTGACATTCCAGAGACATACTCTTAAACAGTTGATTGTCATAATGCGGTAATGTAGACTGTGTTGACAATATTGCATTCATTAATAAGTTGAATATTGTCATATTAGTTATGAAACTTTTCAGTAACTTCATTAATTTGTTAAGGGTCGCTAAGGAGAGCTTAAATTGATGGAGCCATTGTCGGCAGATTTAATTTTTATTTAATAAATATTATTATTATATATATATCTAATATATAAAAGTCTCGTCTCACGGTGTTAGTGGTCAAACTCCTCCAAAATGGATCGACCGCTTTTCATGAAATTTTGTGTGCCTATTGGTTAGGTCTGAGGATCGGATAACATCTATTTTTCATATCCCTAAATGATAAGAGGGCGTGGCAAATCGTTAAAATTTAATATTTAGGTACATATTGATCGTAGACGAATAAAATTTGGTGGGTAAGTTCGTAGAGTCGATATCGATAATTCCACCAAAAATGGAAAATGGGCGTAACAACCCTCCCCCTTCAAGTTATAACTATAACTCTTAAACTACTGAACCGATTTCAACAATTCTAAAGGCGAAAACTCAGGTTTAGATGGTTTAAAAAAATTCGATATAGCAAAAAGTAGGCGTGGCAAACCTTTAAAATTTAATGTTTAGGGACATAATGATCGTAGACGAATGCAATTTGGTCGGGTAAGTTCGTAGATTCAACATTGACAAACCCGTTTACGAGATACCTATAATTTGGTTAATTCGATGGTTTGTAACTACGTATGTACATATATAACAAACATATATGTCTGTTAGTTTTTGTTTTGTAGCGATCACAACTACTTTACCAGCGCTTTATGCAGCTTATTACAATAAGTAAATAATGTGATCTGTTTGGGCAATAAAAAATCAATTTTGGGAGGGACGAAGTTCGTCGGGTCAGCTAGTTTTTATATATATTTTTTATATTATATCTCTGATTTTATGTTTTCAGGTTCTAATCATAATTCAATCTATTTTAGTATCTCATTGTATTTTATACTTATTATATAATTTATTATTCTGATAAAAATAATATGTTATCGAAAATATAACGCTTAATTTTGTTTTTTCCTTCTTTCGTTTTTAGTAAATTCCGAAGAAGCCTTTTTGTGCAACAAAAGTCCCTATAACAGTAACATTTCCGTACATCTCTGTGAAATCGAAGACTCTGAACTTGAGGAATTCTTGCCTAAAACGAAGGATATGCCGACAAAACTTGATTGATTTTAAATATAGACTTGTTTTCCATTTTCTTATTTTTACTATATGTAGTACCTTGAACTGAAAAATGTAAATAAATAAATATTTTAATACAATTTCTTTCTTTTGGTGTTTCTATTGGTTTTGTGAGCTTTATTAAATTCTTATAAAATCCTTTGCGCTTTAACATGCTTTTATAAATTCGAATTATAATCCCTTCCTGATAAAGAGTTAAAATTGCCTTGAATCGTTTAACAAAACTCTGCCGTTTGGAGTCCACTTTAAAAATTGATTACGTTTGCAGTAACAAATATCGCCCATGTTCTGGAAAACGCATATCGCTTAATGTTCGCGTTTTCTATTTCAAAACGCGAAATAGGTGTTCTGACAAACGAAATTGCTAGAAATTTGGCGTTTTCAAATCGCTACGTTATACTGAAACGATCTAGTCTTTTTTATTTAAACTGTACCTTAAATTAACAATAAAATTATACACAATTTAATGTTTTCTTTTTATTTTAATGAAAACTTTTAGCATTTTTTGACGAATTAAATTAAAAATATAGGACACAGAAATTTGCTTTGAGTTTGTTTCTTGTTTGTATCATTTGTTTACTTATCAACTGGCGATTTGTGCAAACAGCTGATCAGATTGATATTAATTTTATAACTAATAATTTGGTTATTTCTTTTTAAACTTTTGATATTAATATTTGCAATTTATTAAATTGACATATCTATATTAAATCGTAAAAATAAACCATTAATAAAAGTTTAAAAAATAATTTAAAACCTGTATAGACCACGAAAAAGTACTTCTTCGGAGATTTCCGCTCAGCAGATTTCTAGCAAAAACTTTAAGAGTAAATAAAATTGCCATGAAAAGTTTCCCAAAAATCTGTCGTTCGGAGTCGATTTTAAACTGTAGATCCCTCCACTTATGTATAAAATTAACATACACAACATAAGCAGTGTGAGAAACTTGGTCAAAAATCCTGAATGGAGGGTTGTAATGACCAATTATGTATGTTTGTATAAAGTACTTTAAAACTTTTATGAGGGCAAAAAAATATTATTATATTATTTTAAATTATTATATTATTATTTTAAAATGGCTTATAAATAACATATCTCTAACTGAAAAGAAGTATTTGCCACAATTTTTCTGACACTTCACAAATTAAATATGCAAATTATATAAATTACGCATGATCTAGATGTCCAATGCATTGGAAAAGTCCTTTAGTGTTTTTAAATTAATATTTATTTTGTTTTTTGGATTTTTTAAACCTAATATAGCAAGCAAATACGCTGTTCACATTTTAAATTTTTTTATTTGTTTATGTTTTGTTATGATAAACATATATTTTCATTGTTCGAATACAGCAAACGTGCTGAAATGCGTGCTGCGTTTTTCAGAACATGGGCGTATGAATCAGAGAACAGAAACAGACCATTCACATTTGCTGATCATTCGCAAATTCATTGCTTTTGCATTGCTTTCACTGGACAATAATAAAAATGTGAATTGTTGTTTTTTAATCACTCCTTATTACTGTTTGCTATTTTACATTCCCTTTTTGTTATGACGTTATTCATCAAGCAATGAAATAATTCAATGCCACATGAAATAACTAAAAACATTCACACCATTCGTCCAGTATTCGTTGCTTTGAGTGAATGAATCGATATAGTTTCATTTCTGCAACAATAAAACACATATTCTTACCCTACAATAAAACAAACCGTAATATTTTTCTCCTCAGTTTGTTTATTATTTTATTTGGCAATGCATGCACACATGTATACACGCTAGTATGTATATGCAATCAGCATTGAAACCATTCATACCAATCGTTAACCATTCGTACCAATCGTTAAGTATTCGTTGCTTTTGGGAGTATTCGTTTACCTTTGTAGAAGGCATGCAATGCAAGCACCATTTTTCGTTACACTCCGTTTTGTGAATCATAGCATGTATTGCTTTGCGGAATTGATAAGCTGTCCCTAAAATGTCTAGTGAACGTTTCTGTCTTGGTCTCATATTGTTTGGTTGCAGTCGCGTCCTCTTTTACATTTGTAATTACTTGTTCATATTTGTCCAAATCTATAGATGTATTAATTTAAAATTGCCGTCTTGCAATCTTGCTAGTCCAGTGTGTATTGAAATTAATTGAGAATTTGAATAGTCTAGTATCTGGTCCTCAGGTTTGCAGTTGGTAAATGTGGCCAGTAAAATAAGGAATTTTAATTTTCCTTTATTTTCTGTTTCTTATAACGTGGAACTAATTTATCGCTTTGTCCTATCAATTTTTAGGTAGGGTTATTTCTTTGTAGTATTCTAGTCTGAGCTAATAATTTATTACACAGGTTTTCATGATTAACTTTATTGTGAAACACTTCAAATGGTTTTTCATTTGTAACAGAATGTATGATGAGATTATACTGTTGAGCTGCTCTATGAAAAATCTCAACAGTGTCTAAAAGATGATATTCTTGTTTTAAACATCTTCTTGACCGTTAGTAGCACTATGCCTTGGATCAGCAAAATATAATTGAATTCTTAAGCTTTGCATTAAGGATTGGAATGTAGGTGTTTTAAAGCCTGGTTCATTGTCTAACGTTATTTTCCTTGCTGCCGGGAAGTATGCAATATATCCAATATTTTTTCGCCTAAATTTGTTTTTATTCTTCTATTTGTTTTATTACGAGAAATTTTGAGTAAGCGAATTTCAAATTTTGGGCATAAAAAATGTCAATGTGAAGGAGTCCTCCCTCCTTGCTAGGAATTGGAGCCTCTCCAATTGGAATCTTAGTTGGTTTCCTGTCATATTTCGCTCTATTGTAAATATCACAATGCCTAATAAACTCCTTAAAATGATCAATCATCCTGGGCCAATAATATTGTTTATAAATTTGTTTATGATTTTCCTTAGAACTTGTATGTGCCCTAGTGTGAGTTTCCTTAATAATGGCTTTTTGGTCAGCAATGTTAACAATATCGATTGCGAAGATACTTGTAAAAACAAACTTGTTGGTAAATTTTAAATAAATCATTTTATTTAAAAACACTCTTCTTACATATTGTATAATATATTTTATATATATATATTTATACTATTTCTAAGTTTGTTTTTCTTTATATGGAAGAATACATATAATATATGATATATGTGGATACATGTACCAATAGTCCCCGGGGGCCGATCGGTTTTTTGCACACATAGGAGACAAACATCAACAATGTTCGTTGAACAGAGCGTAAAATTGCATTCATTTGATTGTCAGCTTCTAAAGGTTTATGTCGGTTTTTTTCAGGTTTCCATGATACAACCAAAAAAATATTACAATAGGATTCGCTATTTTCCAATGAGATTTACTAATAATAATGAGAAATGATTTCCAAAATTGTAGACAATTTTGGTCGTTGCTACAAATTCAAGAGTTCAAAACGGATGCTGTTAAAAAATATGGAAATTCAAAATTACAATCTTAATTAATAAGATTAGGGAGATTGAAAGATTAAAAGTACTGACATATGATTATAAAATATAAATATAAAAGAATAACATAAGCATATAAATAAAATACTACAATCATTTTTCAACTCTTTCCAGGTCCCCACTTTTTCTTTCGTGTAGCATTACTTAGAGCGACTTGTTGTATTGTTTAATTACGAAGGTACAGGCTTGGTCGTTAAACAATAAATAAGCATTGATTGGACTCTTTGTCTTTTGTGCTATCTTTGAATTAAATTCAAATTCAGGGCACATCGTTTGCATTTCGAGCTTCTATACAGAAGTCAAACGAGGAAAAAGAGGTTAGCATTTTCGGTTTAAACTCTAATTTTCCAATTTCGTATCTAGTATCCTAGAGGCTTGCCTAAACAGTAAAATCATTGCTGGTAATTTTAATATTCACTATTCTTATTAAAGTCGACTCCGAACGACAGTTTTTGAAAAGCTTTTCATGGCAATTTTATTTGCTTTCGTTTTCATGTCTAACCTGGAGTCTGAACTCGGGCCTTCAGTCTAATAAGCCAACACACTATCTACAAGACTACGACCACATAAAATCACCTTGTGCAATAAGTAAATGAATGAACTCATATATCACATGTTGAACGGCACCAAAATAATACCGTGTACCTTTTTCACACTTCACACTTTGAAAATAATGAAGTAAAGGTACATGCACCTCTCGCAGACTCGAATCGCTGCACCACTTTTGCCTCCTTTTCATTCTCTGAAGTTCGTTACGTTTCATCGTCAACTAGGAAACGATTCGTTTTTTATATAAAAAGGTAGGTTGGACTGAGCTCAACGATTTTTATAGGCATTTCAATGGAAAATATGTTTTCTCGCCCAAGATCTTGTTGCCGTGACAAAAATAGATGATAGAATAATATGTCTAAAAATAAAAACTTTCATCCTCACAAGGTCTATTCCTATTAAACTAAGACACAATTCCTGGATGTGCAAACTTGCAGTCTGATCCTATAACAACTGTATGTTATCTAATCTCCTCCACAAACACTCAATAACATTGTCTTTAGGATCAGTAACTTCGTATTAAAGTTCCTTCCTTTTTAAAGGGAAGTAAGATGGTTATTCATTAAAAGAATGTCTATAAAATGCTATTTCGATCCCTCCCTTTATAATGAATCACTTCCCTTTCACTATCCCGGTCGATAAAGTTTAAGTTGAAATCTGAACTCAAAAGGGTACCAGTAACTATGCCTAGTATATTCTTTCTCGAGCGCACAGTTAAAAGAGTTATTATGGATCTAAACATAAATAAGTTCTACGAACCGATTGGTATTCGAGCATTGGTCTCGAGCAGCTTATCTTTTCAGCACCTCATATTGCGCCGGTATTATTCCGATTTTCTCTTTAAGGTAGCTAATGTGGCACTAATTCCTAAAAGGTGAGGACAATAACACTTAGAACTACCGACTAATAGCAAAAAGTTAAAATGTAATAAACCACCACATTGTAAAATATCTAAAGTCCACTAACCTGACTACCGACAAGCAAGTTCTTTCTACTGATGACCTGTTGGCGTTTTTCTAAGAATGAACGAACGAGTCTATCTGACCGTATTTTTAGAATAAGGTTGTGGATATGATACGCTATACAATTAAACCTTATTAGTTTTGGCATCGGTAGTCCCTCCTTTTGATTTATCTTGAGATTTCTCAGGTACCGCTGCATTCGAGTGGTTGTATGTCTATGGAATCTCATCAGTTGAGTTCACGATGAATTCAAAGATACCGCAATGTTTCTCCCACTCTATTTCTTATTTTCATTACCGTTTTTCTCTTTAACTTATATTCCAATATACTCTTTTTGCAGATAACATTTTTGCAATACATATTTGTCATTCACATCATTTTCATGGTAGCACGAACCAATTTTGTTTATTAAAACACAAGGGCAGCAATAATATTGTCTCATCTATAGTTATGGAAGGTGTAAATATTATAAAGTCAAACGCTCGGGATGTTTTGGACATTAAAAATGAGTTTGATGTTCGCTAGATCCAGTAGATTTTGCAATTGTCAAAATAACCATTCAAACCAAGCTTGGTTCCTTAATACCACGTCAGAATTATTTCACTTTATCTGATTCCCACTTACATTCAATACATTCAACGGAGAATCAAATACAACTCTAATATTTGAGCCTGTGTCACAAAATCTAGCTTAAGGCTTCTCGACCGCGTACAAGAGAGAATGAATGTGATCTTTAATGATGATGAGATTTCCAAGTCCACATCCCGGAACTTGTTTCTGAAATACTATTCCCAAATCTATTCCTATGAAAAAACATTGGCCGCAAGTTTTATTTCTGCAAAATTAAATTTACATATTCATTCAACAGTTAATTCCTTTTATTACAAGAAGTAAATTTAAGGTAATTGGAAATATTATTTATATATCAAACAGGAATTTTAAACAAAGTAAAAAATAAATATCCCCATTAACAGAAATAAAATAAAATTTAAAATTAATAATATTTTAAATAAATCTTTTTAAATACAAGAAATAAAATCTAAAGGGTCTTTTTAATTGATCATGAGGATCTTAAAATTCAATTAATTTTTCTACTTATTACGTAGTACATGTTTTTCTGGCAGAGTATTTTCCATGAGTAGTGGAAAAAATCGAAAGAAATATATTACAACTACCTTCTTTTTTTTTAGAGCAGGAAACCATAATATACCGGCAGATGACGTGCAATTAGTAGAAAAATATCACTAGTTATATGATTTAAAAATAACCTTTAAAATATTTCAATTTTGAATAAATTTCTTTGATTTTTAAGAACACAACCCTACAGAACACCCTTTCTTTTTTGCATGTGGAAAAACTACTTTTCGTATCGTATTTTTCTCAACAATAATTTAACAATTTTTCTCCGATCTTAAGATGTTTAGAAAATAAAATAATTATAAACAAATAACAAAAAATTCACAAATACGTTTCTGATTAGATTTTTTGCTCGTTGTCAATCTTTTCATAACAGAATTCACTTTTTTTATTTTTCAATTAAATTTTTCAATTAAGAATGTTCAAACCTGAAAAAATAAGCATAAAAGCACATTTTCGAAGTTTACCCGATCAAAGCTCATAACTGATATTGTGTAGTTATTTGGGTTTATTTAATTTTTTGGTTTTTGTCGCATCCCAACATACCAAATGTATTGAGCGGGGATGGAAAAGTTGGTACAATTTTACTTTCTTTAGCACTATTTGAAAGTCAAAAACACCATAGCACATCAATGACTTATTTAGAACTATTTAAAAAGTTTGTCTTCTTTATTACATTACTCAAATATTCTGTCTCATCACTGTATAAACGAATATTATTCGTTCCACTTTCATCTGCAAATGTGGAAAGGATATTTTCGTACCAAAATTTAATAAAGTGCTTTCATAATTATAGCACCACCATCATTTTAATAATAACAAACAATGAATATAAAATTGTTACAGGTTATATTATCTGATAAAAAAAAGTGTAACTTAGACGGGCTAGATGGCTATCGATACTACTGGCGTGACCTTGGAAAGGAACCAAAGTATTTTACTAAAAGAAATTTTGGGGGAGGTAGGTAGTCTCATGATTTGAGGTATTATTTCTTTAAGTGGCTGACTAGAACTTCGGTTTCTATTTACGCGAATGAATAGTACAGAGTGCAGAGTGTTCTTAGCTGTAGTTTTCCCTCCTTCTTGAGAGAAAAAAATATATTTTCCAACAGGACAATTTCAGAATTCAGTGGAATGGTTTCGTAATCAATTTATTGAGGTTTTATCGTGGCCAGTTTCCTATCTTGATATGAATATTATTGAAAATGTTTCCCCAAACGAATTCCCCATTCTTATCCGCAGAGTTTACCAGTGTTGAAGTCACCGTGGTCTAGTAGGTAGTGTGCTGACTTATTAGACGTAAAGCCAGGGTTCGAGTCCCAGGCCAGACATCAAAATAAAATACAAAAAATATTTTTCGGCGATTTCTGCCAAAAACTCTGAGAGTAAAATAAAATTGCTATGAAAACTGTAGGTCCCGCCACTTATGTATAAAATTAACACACACAATATAAGTAGTGTGAGAAACTAGGTCAATAACCGTGACTGAAGGGTTGTAATGACCAATTATGTATGTATGTATGAAGATTTTAAATTAAAAATAAACAAAGAGTGGTGGAAAATAGACAGAGAAATATTAAAATTCTTTATTATGAGTATGAAAGATGGAATATTTAGTTTAATAATACTTAATACTAAGTTTTAAGTATCAATATATTTGGTAAATAAACCGTCTTATTTAACAAAAATTAAACTGGCACTATAATTATGCAAAGACTAAAAATCTTAATTTTTATACTGAAGTAAAAACTACGCTAGGTTAGGTCGGAGTGATAGCTCTGATATCACAAAGTTCACTTGTGCCCGCATAACGGCCCGTTGTGCTGCCACGGGGGAAAAACACGCTAAGAATTTAAAAATTTACTGTTATATTTTCTTTTACATGAACACTGCACATAATGAAATGTTTTGATGTTGTTATTATAAATGTACCTTTTTAGAAATTTAAAAAATTAGGATGGTGCTATAATTATGAAAAGCACTATATAAATCAAAGGAAGAAATAGACTATTGGCTTCGACTGTCTCCAATTTAATTCAAACAAGGAATTTATCAAAGTCATTTAATTCGTGTTGCTACAATTTTGAAATTACAAATAGTTTGCTACCAAAAAATGGATCATAAATAAGGATTTAAAATTTAGATTACATTAAATTATAAAAGTAATTTTTTTCAGTTTACCTATTATGTACCTTTTTCTTAATTTTTATGTCTTTTTTACGCATATATTTACATAAATGTATGTAAAATGAATTGTCATTTATATTCTTATTTAATTTTCAATAAAAAAGAAAAAAAAAGTGAATTTAGTACAATCGGGCTTTAAAAAGTACAATTTTTTGTGAAAGTTCAGATCAATTTCCCATCCCTGGTATTGAGAATAATATTATATTAAGCTTACCAACGCAAGCACTAAGCTTGAAAAAGTCTTAAAAAAATCTTCAAAACAGATTATAGCAACAATTATAGAAAAATAAAAGCGGAACCCTCGTGATAATATTATATGTGTAAGATTACTGAAAACTTACTCTTGCAATAAGCTTACAAATGTAGTATTATATTAAGTGTTGTTTATAAAAAATTACTCGTCTTAATATTTTCATAAGCTTTTTAACATAAACGTAGAATAAGCTTGACAATAATAAAAAAAATATTTTCTTTAATTTAATATTATTTATTTTGTGTATGTATTTTATTGTGTGTGTTTTTTAGTTTTATAATTCTTTCTTAGCTTAATTCGAATTTTGCGAATTGGAAAAAGATACGAGTGTCCTTTATAAATTGATCCTTTGGTATTCCATTGGACAATGCTACAACTATAAATTGTAGACATTTAATAATTATAATATTGTATTCAAAATTTTGTTATTTTTTTAATTCTTACTTACTTCGTATTACATTTGTTGTGCTAAGATTTCGCACACTTTTCTTTGCTTTAGTGCCTTTCCAGCATACGTCAGTCATTATTTTTCTCCAGCAAATTTTTTTTTTTTTGGCAAAATTTGGAGCTTTTACAACCAGTGTTAACTCCATTTCCTGAAATAGGTGATAAGAAAAAAACTACATTTTTATACGTATAATGAATAGTATACTTACAAGCTTATAAAAAATTCAAGATTTTCGCTGTTTCAAAATCGAAGAAGAGCTCAATTTCTTTAAACGGTACTGCAGGCATTACAGTGTGTTTATTTATTTTATTATTTTTATTTTATTTAAAATAGACGTCCTTCCACGCATTTTAAAAATTTTGTAATAAATTTACAGGCAGAACAAAACAAATTTCATGAAAAAAGTACCGGTAACTGTTTATAGCTATAATGTGCGTAAAAGAAAGACAACATTACTTTAAAAACTATTGAGAATAATAAGTTTTTTTCAATCGTCAGATTTCTTTAATCATACTTTAGAAATAGTTGTGTTTAACAATAGTTTCTCAAGCATAGGGTTATAGGCTAGGGTTAATAGAGGGTAAGAGGGGGTGGGATGTATAGAGGAAGGTACAAACCTTTTAATATTGATTATATGTATGTGCAATATGATAAGAGTGTTAATGGTTTCTTTGTATATGTTTTTTAAAACATTATAAAATGTAATTTATTTTCATTTCCATATTAGTTCACAATTATTATCGTTTATATTCGTATATTAATTTACAATTTGGGTTAATGTTTCAATGTAGAATTCACAAATGTTATATGTTCACAATTTTGTATACTATTGGTCTATAATTTTATGTGTGTATATGTTTCATATAAAGGTGAGTTATAACAAAGAATATGGATATAAAGAACGCGCATTATGTAGAAGTAAAATTTCTTATGGCGGGTTGTAACATTACGACCTGCTTTCACAATTGTGCGGAGAGAACTGAAACCCATTCTTGTGCTTTTGGATTTAGTTCTCGATCAGACTCCAACAAGAAGACATGTGCGGCGGATATTTTATTATTTTATTTCAGAATGACACTTAAAAAATATTTTATTTAGCTGGGCGTATTTAATTTTTTTTTTATTTTGTCGCATAGTGTATTTTTTTTAAATG
Source organism: Sarcophaga peregrina (assembly GCA_014635995.1). NCBI lineage: Eukaryota > Metazoa > Arthropoda > Insecta > Diptera > Sarcophagidae > Sarcophaga > Sarcophaga peregrina. The sequence continues at coordinate 29,188,251 of CM025792.1, read as the reverse complement.
CTATGGAATTCTCGCTTTTTTCTGTTAATGCAAAATTGGTTTTTTATTTATCTATTACACATGGTCTAATTTTTAAGCCAAATATGAATATCTTTATGTTATTTTAATAAGAAATAAATTGTTTTATTTTATTGATCTAAAATTATTAAGCCAAAGATAGATTGCTTAATATGTGTTGTTAAAATGAAAATTAAAGTAGGTTATATCACTAATACTTTTCTATGGCTGTAAATTAATAAATTCTCTCTATTTTCTTTCTCTTACTTTAATAAAAATTTCCGGATTTGGTTATTTATTTTTCTTATAAAAAGAGCTTTCGTTTGTTGGAATGAATTAATGAGTAAGACTAAAATTTTATTTTGTTATTGTTTGTTTCTTTTCTTACTACGTTGTATTAATTATAATTTATATTTGAAAAAATAAAATAAAATCTGTGAATTTAATTTTGGTTATATTTTTACTGATTTGGTGATTTTTTTCACAAATGTGGGTTACAATATTTTTGTTCATGGCAACACTGATCAGAATAAGTAATTTGAGAAAAATTGATAAGATGAGATAATGGGAACAACGCATTCTTATGCTCTTGGTTTCTGTTTCCTGCCCTTCTATCTTTCCCCCTTTGTCAGGAAATGTTTTTGAAAAATATTCCAAAATATGTTAAAATACTTTATACTTTATTTTCTTTGGTACAAATAATTTGCTTTTGTGCACACGCGTAATGATTGTTGGGTCGCTCGATGTCCATAATCAACTGATCTATCAGAATCTAATAATTAATAATTATGTTGAAGATGTTGATGAATGTCTATAGGTTGATATGTATTGTGAATGTTAATGTGTGTTGTGAATGTTGATGTGTGTTGGGGATGTTATTGTTATTATTTGTTAGTGATGTTTGTGTTGTCGTATTATCAGGTTTGGGGTTGTATGTTGTTCTCTCGTGTCATCATAATATTAATAAGAAAAAGCTTGAAAGCAACTTTTATTTTAAGCTTATTCTCAAGTTATCAGGCATGTCACAAATTCCGATCGGAGTGGTTTTGATTCCGTATTTGCAATTCCGATCGATTTTGTTTTCGGTTCATCAAATTCTGAACGATTTTGTTCATTCCTAAAAATTATAAAATTGCTGCGTTTCAAATAAAGTATGGCAACGTAGAGAAAACACATAATTGGTGAATAAAAAGCACAACCAAAACAAAAGAGGAAAGAGGCGCTGATACAAAAATTTCAATTAAAATCCAAAAAAAAAAAAAAAAATAAAATATTGTGTATGAAAAATGCCGGGAATGTCAATTATTGCTGTTGTTGAAGCCAGGAGACGACAAATCGTTATTGAAAAGGCACGCCGAAATGCATTTTTGTAAAACTGAATTAAATGCAACGTATAAATATTTTTCGTATTTTCTTTTGACAATGTGTTTGTGTTGCCACCGCTTAAATTTGTTCTACATAATAAATTTTTGTTCTCAAAAATAAGTGGGATAGTCATCTACTTTAATAGTGAACAGACGTGTTTAGCTCTTTACGAAGTAAAATTCAAAATTATTTAAAAATCGCTAACAATAAAAAAAAATAAAACATTAAAATAATAACTAGTTGTTTTTACATTTCAAACAACACTTAGAATCAATTACAAAATCAAAAATAAAAAAAAACTTGAAAAACAACTTTTGTTGCTGCTTTCGAAGCAACAACATGGATGCTGATGAAGCTGAAGCAAATAATGAATCTAGTGATAACAGTATTTTAGATTGGCAAAAAGTTACAAGAAAAAGACATTTAAACGAATCCCCAAAAATCTACAAGAACAAAAGACCAACGTTTAACAACGATGATTTACCCTCAATTAGCAACAAAGTTCTCTATTTTACAAAATAATGATCCAGAGGACGACACACAAACAACAACATCCACCGATATACATTCCTGATGTAGTCAGTATTGTTAAAATGATAAGCAATATATCTAGTATTATACCTAAGTTAGATTTTAATTATAAATCCTTAATTAATAATCAAATTAGGCTCTGAAAAAGACTGTGGAATCGTATAGAAAAATAGTTAAGTATTTTCAGGTTTAGATTGAGCGATTGATATGTTACACTGCATTTAAATGGTATTTTTGTGTGTGTTGTAAAAAGGTAATGCTTTTTAATGTGTGTGTTAAGATTTGGGAGCATGCATAGCTGAGAGTTATCAATTGAATTGTGAAATAAATTGTGTACGATCGGTCTATAGGTTTGTAACATGATTGTGAAAATGCAATGTCTTTTTAATGTGTGTTGTTGTTCTTTTTTCTCCTATAAGAATATTTAATTTTAAACTGATAAGAAAGAAATGTACAGATGTGTCTACGCTTTTTTTTAATAAATTTTTAATGTAAATAAATTTAAAAACGTTTCTCATTACAGTTTTAATTTTAGGTATTAAGAATTTTGGATGTGGTTTTGTTTATTTTTTTTATTATTTAATGTTGAAATAGAAATATAGTTGTACGTGTTGTTGTTTTAATTATTGTTGATTAGACAGATCTTCTGGGTTTTGGTGGTTATTGGTTAGGGATACCAATCGGAAAATCCCGGGATTTTCGGGATTATGAATTCATATGTATTTTGACCTGACAAAAGGTCCTGAAAAAAAATTCTATATCGCTTGACTTCGATAATAGCTTCTCAGATGAGGAAAACCCCACTTGCGTTGATAAAAAGTTATTTGATGCCATCGAGCTCTATAAAACGAATTAATAGGGTAAATGATTTAGATACTCAACTGTCCAAAGAAATAGATTTATTTACACCAGAAGGTGGTAGGAGGTATTTTACCAACAAATGGTGATTGCGAAAAATGTTTTTCAACGGCAGCGTATGTTGACAACAAAATTCGTTCAAGCCTATCAGATCACATGTTAGTTGCTTTAATCTATTTGTTGGAATCCAAATGATTTTCTTAAAATTAATGCATTTGCATATGTATTAATAACTTTTATTTTTGTTAATTTACGCTTTTTTGTTACTTTTTGTCTTGTATATAATTCTGATATACTTACATAATTGGAATACAAATGATTTTGTTAACGAAATATTTTATTATAGCGATTTTTGGATCCCGAATTATCCTGGGATATGGATTTACAAAATCCCGAATCCCGGGATATTTAAAAATCGATTGCGTTTGGCATCCCTAGTATTGGTGTGATACCATAACTCTCCCCCGGTTGAGTGATAGGTTTGTTAAAGAGTGAGATGTAGGGTAAAGTAAGGTGATTGTCACGCGTTTATATCGGTTGTTTATAGTTTCATATTTTTGATACAGAACGCATATTGAGTTACATATAGGTGTTATTAATGTTGGATAGACAAAATATTGATTTAAAACTTTCACTAAATACATTTTTCCTTTTTCACATTTACAAATTAATTAGAAACCAAATATCAAACCATGTAAATAAGATATGTATATGTAATACATGTTTACTTCAATTATACAATTATATTCGTCATCCTTTATTAACATATATTTACAAAACAGTTCCATGTTAAACTATTTTTGTTATTGTTATCAACTAAATATGGGATAATTCTATTATTAAACAATGATTTTATACACTTAACAGCATCAACATCCAAACCATTGCTTGGTTTCTCAGCACATTTAAGTTTTACGATAATACCAATTTAGAATATATTTTACACAGTACTTACAATAAACACTGATTTCACCGTTTTTATCTTCTGTGTGAGAATGTGAGTGTCGATGCCATTCCGCATGATTTGAAAAATATTTATTACATGTCTGACATTTAAATGATGTGGATGGTCCGTCATGATATAATCTAATATGTCTTCTTAAGTTTCTATTCAGAGTAACTACTTTTCTACAAAATTCACAAATAAAACCGCCAGCCATTTCTTATTTATTTATTTCTTTTTCTTGTTTAGGAGCTTATAATGTGTTAAATAGGTTTTCTTAAACAGGAATGTCTGTGTTAACTAATAAGTATCGTATTTATACAAAATTTTTTTGAATAGTTGAAAAATTCAGTACTTTTGTACTTTTTTATTATTACATATTTTATGTCTTGCGCTTTTAAACTATTAATGCATTAGCAAACAAAATAAATAAGTGGTGTGATAAGGTCGTAATTCTGATAGAAGGGTGTATACGTATGTACATTTTACAAAAGTACTATTTGATGCAAAAGGGTACTTTTTCAGTTATAATTCAGTATGCTGAATCAACGTTTGCATGCTCGCGCATGTTGGTGCGTGATCATGCGATCAAAACAAAAAAATTATTTTTTCATATGTCAGCAGATCTAATATCACAATGAAAAAGGTGGGGTTTTGTTGAGTTTAATATTTTTTAAAAAAAATATTCTGTTATTGCTATAACCATAACTTTTTTATGTCCTCCTACGCAGGTGTTCAACTTACATAATCGCAATCTAACATTTTTCATGCGTCAGCAGATGTAATATCACAATATAAAATATATCATATATTTTAATCTACACACGCTGTAACTCGATATGTGCTTAACATTGAATAAACTGTGTGAAAATGTTTTTTAATTTATAATAAATGCACTTTTATAAAAAATAAAACAAATTAAACATTTTTTAGGTATACAATAGGTCGATCACACACAATTTTGGAACGATTTAATTCTCTTACAGCTATGCATGCTCCCAAAATTTAACACACACACATCCCTACCAAAACAGAGAACTTCTATCTAAACAACACCAATTAAAACAAAAACGACAAAACGTATAACAATATTTCTATTTTTTCAACATTAAATAATATAAAAAAATAAATAAAAATTAAATTAACAAAAGCACATCTAAAATTCTTTATACTTAAAATAAAAACTGTAATATGATACGTTTTTAAATTTATTTACATTAAAAATATGTTTATTAAAAAAAAAAAACGCAGACACAGCTGCACATTTCTTTCTTATCAGTTTAAAATTATATCTTTTATAACACAAAAAAATACAACAACACACATTACATGTTACAAACCTATAAACCGATCGTACACAATTCATTTCACAATTCAATTTATAACTCCCAGATATGCATCCTCCCAAATTTTAACACACACACATTAAAAAGCATTACCTTTTCACAACATACAAACAATACATGTTACAAACCTATAGACCGATCGTATACAATTCATTTCACAAATCAATTCATAACTCGCAGCTATGCATGCTCTCAAATTTGTATGGAAAAATTGATCCCGAAACGCGATTCAAAAAACATGCTGTATAATCGCATGTAGTAATTGTCTTAAAACCATACGGCTAATTATCGAGGCTGTCAAATTTACAAACAATTAGTTTCAAAAAGATTCTTTTCTCGTAACTCGCACAATACCAAGAATCAGACCACACATTTTTCAACAAATTCAAATGACTTTCCTCAATTTAGCAATCACAGTTCTGCAAACGCAAATACTAACCAATCGCCTACAACCCATCAACCAAATTTGTCCTATTCTGAAATTTTAAGGAATGGTAATACTAATAATGTAAGCAATAGCTCAATGAAGAGGATTGAGGCTATACTAGGAAATGTCGTTAATATGATAACGTTGTTAATTTTTAAATTAACAAAATTAATTTAAGAATACCATTATGGAATGCTAATGGACTTTTCAATCACAAAGCGGACTTTGAAACTTTTATAAACTTAAACTTCATTCACATATTTGTAATATCAGAAACGCATTTTAACAAAAAATCTTTTTTTAAAATCAATGGTTTTGATCTCATATATTGTAATCATCCAGATGACAGGTGTCACGGTGGATCAGCTATATTAGTAAACTCAAATATACAGTACGATATTCTAGGTAACTTCAGGAAACCCTATCTTCAAGTTGCTAGTATACAACTTAAAAACAACAACAACCAAATTATTATTTATTCCGTATATTTTTCACCACGACATAATATTAAATATCAAGAATTCTTCCTAAAACTTGGTCATTCGTTTTTGGTTGGTGGAGATTTTAACATCAAACATCCATGGTGGGTGTCAAGGTTAAGTAATCCTAAGGGTAAGGAGCTGTATAAAAGTATAATAAACAATAAATTTTCAGTTCTGTCTACTGGGAGGCCAACATATTGGCCAAGTGATGCTAGGAAAATTCCAGACGTACTAGATTTTGTTATATATTCTAGCATTCCAAGTAATTTATTGGACATTTTAGATACCGATGATCTAAGCTCTGACCACTCACCACTAATAGTCAACTATCACACATTTTTACCCACAGGAAGAGAATCTTATGGCACAACTTCAAAAACCGATATTGAATTGTGCAGAATTGGATAGTGTTGTAGAAGATTTTACAAATTTAGTGCATGAGCTAGCTTACTTATCAACGCCATTAACTATTAGGAGAAAATGAGTTGTTTCTGCTGAGATTAGACGTCTTATACAGAATAAAAGAAGACTGAGACGATTATGGAAACTAACCAGAAATCTGGTTGATAACAGAAATTTAAATAGAGCCACATCTGAGCTCAAAGAACGACTAAAAGAGATAAAAAATCAAAATTTTAGCACATTTTTAAAAAATCTTACAAACGATGAAATCAACTTATGGAAGCCGACAAAATACTTAAAAAGGCCAACAAAAAGAAATGTTCCCATTAAACACTCAATGAATCATGGTGTAAATCAGATCGTTGTAAAGCGCACCTTTTCCAAATACCTAGGATCTACTTTTCAACCTTTTCTTTTAATAATGATGACAGCAATATCACATCCTATTTAGATATCCCATGTCAAATGGATTTTCCTATTGCACACATAAGACCTAAATAGGTTGTATTAGAAATATCGAAGCTGAACGTCAAGAAAACTTCAGGATATGACAAAATTAGTGCCAAAGATGTAAAATTATTTCCCAAAAAAAGCTGTACTTTAGCATATAATTCGATTATTAGGTTACAATACTTTCCATTGCAGTGGAAATGCGCGGAAATTGTAATGGTTCCAAAACCAAACAAACCAGAAATTTTGCTTTGTTGTCTTTCTAAAATATTTGAAAAAATTTCTTGAAAACATTACAAAAAATATTGGACAACAGGGGGCTAATTCTCGCATTCGTATACGAACGAATTTTTACTCGAACGTGCGAGTTTTTTAGTTTTGGGATTCTCTTATTCGTTATCGAGTAAAGCGTATCGAAATTTCTAATGATGGCATTCGATAACGAGCAATCATTCGAATGCAACCTTACGAGTTTTTTTCTCGAAAGCAAGTTTGCTTTCGAAATAACGTTTTTTTGCAAAAAGTAAATTGGAAAAAACATGTAAGTAAATTTTTATTACAACTGCCAAAAAAATATAAATTTAATTTTTTAGGTCAAAAATATCAAAAATAAATTATACTCAATAAGCAAACCATACAGATTTGGCCAAGAACTTATTGCCAAATACTTCGCAAGGGAAAGCCTGCTCAAACCAACTTTGGGAACAACTCGCTTCTAAATTCAATGCTTCCGGCCCACCAGTAAAAGATGCTAAGGCTTGGCGCATTAATTTATTTGTAAAATATATCTTTAATTTAAGGTTTACGCTAATCAGAAACAAAATGTTAAGAAAAAGATTTGTTTTAATAAATCTTCAAAGAAAAGGACCGGTGGCGGGCCATTTGAAGAAAAAATTCTGTCTCAGGTAGAGGAGCAGATAGTGGCTGCTGCAGGTTTAGAAGCCTCTGTTGATGGTTTAACAAATGTTAAAAGCTTTGGATTCCAAAGTAGAACCGATATTGCAAGGGCAACAACACAAGAAAACGAAGACGAAGATGGCGAAGAGATGTAAGAAAATATTTTGTCCTTAATGAAGATGTTGATGAAAAAGAAAAAGATGTTGGTGAAAAAGATAAAAATGTTTGTGAAAAAGCTGTGGCTAAAAATGCTCCACCAAAAATATATAAAAAGGGAAGAGAAAAAGAATATGTTGACCACCGAATTGTACCAGAAGGAGATGTTGAAAAGATTAGGTAAAATTATAGAAATAGAAAATAAAAACCTTGAGTTAAAAGAAAAAGAGATCGATATAAGTTCTCAACTACTCGATTTAAAAATGAAGAGCTTTAGAATGAAGGGAAGAGGGCAAATAGGTAAAAAGGAGTAAGAAGAACTGAATGTGGATATCTAATGGATTAATTAATTAATTGATGAATATAGAAAACAAATTGGTTCCATATTCACTTTTATCTTTATTTTGGTTTGTTTTTTTTTTTTAATTTTTGTTTTAATTTTTTTGATTTTGAACAAACATATGACATTTCGTTCAGTGTTGTAAAACATACCACGAAAGTTTATACAACACTGAAACAACTATTCGGTTCGTTCCTTATCGAGTAACATCATTACAAAATTACTCACTATCGAAATTTACTTCGATTCGAATTTTATTTCGATCACGACTACGAGAATCACCCCCCAGAAAAGTTATTCCAGATTATCAGTTTGGTTTTCGGAAAAAACATTAGACACCAGAGCAATGCCACCGGGTTGTTAAAGTGATAAGAAATGTTCTCGAAACAAAACAATACTGCTCAGTAATGTTTTTGAATGTTAAGCAAGCATTCGATAGGGTATGGTACCCGGGCTTTCTATTCAAATAGAAAGAACTTCTTCCAGCATCGTTTTATTTAGTGCCAAAATCTTACATAATGGATCGTTACTTCTACGTCAAGATAAACAACACTTTCTCTGAAATTTGTGACATTAAAGCAAGAATACCTCAAGGTAGTGTACTGAGTCCTGTGCTTTATACAATATATACCTCAGATATGCCAATAAGCGAGGATATAACTACTGCTACGTATGCGGATGACATAACTCTAATTGCGTGCAATAATAACGCCACAGAAGCCTCCAGGATGTTACAAAGGCATGTTGACGTTATTTCAAATTGGTTTAAAAAGTGGAAAATTTGCATCAATCTAGAAAAATCAACCCATGTCACATTTGCTTTGAGAAAAGGCGATTGTCCAGATATATATATTTATGAACAATAAATACCGAATTCCGTAAAATATCTTGGGATGCACTTATATAGAAGGTTAACGTGGAAAGCTCATATAAAAGCAAAGGAAGAACATCTTAATATTAAAACAAAATCCTTGTACTGGTTGCTGGGTAGTAATTCTTAATTAAGTTTGGAACAACAAGATATTACTTTATAAAACGATTTTAAAACCTGTATGGACGTATGGAATAGAGTTATGATGTACTGCCAGCAAATCCAATATTGAAATTTTGCAACGTTACCATTCGAAAACTCTTCGAATGATAGTAATAATGATAATACCCATAAAGACCTGTATATACCAAAATTCAAAACTGAAATTAACAGATATAGTTCAAACTATCTCTCAAACAATTCGAACGTCCTTGCAATAACCCTACTAGATGACAGTGACGAGATTAATAGACTTAAAAGATGTCACGTACTAGACTTGCCTTTTAGAACTTAATCCATAATAAGTTGTAAATATGTTAATCTGTTAAATAAAGTAAATACATAACTGTATTATTATTAATATTATTATTATCTTAAGAAAAAGTAAGTTAATTAATTTTTTTTAACTTGTTAAGATATGTGTGAACTTGTGGCTACTTTCAAAATTGAAAAGACTGGATGTTTCGATGTCTTCAAGAAGTTTTAATGAACAATTTATTAAACTTTTCTTATCGAGTTTTGAATTAATAATGATTCGTTTTTGATATTTTTTCAATAAAAAGAACTGACAGAAAAAGTAAAATTATAGTAAAAAAGATAAAATTAAAATTTATAATTTTATGTACTATTTTCTACTTTTAGAAAATGAACTGAGAGAAAATACAAAGAATAAAATAATTAATTGAAGAGTGCTCCAACATCCTGGCGGCGTTGAAAGTATCTACTTTCAAGATTCCACAAGAACTGCCAGTTTACGAATTGATCTGCGTATGACTCCTCTTGTGGTTTATACGTCTGCCACTCGTATTTTGACATCTTTTTCGGGTATAATGGCAACAATCCGTCCCATGAGCCAGTGAAGTGGTGCCAAATTGTCTTCATGGATTAGGATGAGTACTCCTGGTTTTAGGTTAGGTGATGTTGTGAACCACTTTTTTCTTTGTAACATCTCGTTTAAATATTCTGAAGACCAGCAACGCCAGAACTGTTGTTTTGCGGCACTAATACGGCGCCATCTTTCAAGTAAGCTTATATCATCACATTCGATTTCTCGTTCTGGTAGCGAGTTAAGAGGATCGTGTTCTAAGAAATGACCAGGGGTTAGGGCTTCGACATCATTGAGATCACTTGATAGTGCTGCAATCGGCCGTGAATTCATGATAGCTTCTATTTCGATTAATGCAGTCATAAGTTCTTCAAACGTCATTTTTGCTCCAATCAAAGTTCGATATAGATGACCCTTTGCGGTTTTCACGGCGGCCTTGGCGGAATAAAATGAAAATCTATGAGATTTTTTGAACAAAAGTTATTTAATGATGATTGAAATTGTTTGTCTAAAAAGGAATTTTTCAATTCGATTAATTTGTTGTTTGCTCCAACAAAATTAGTCGCTTTGTCGCAGAATATATCAGACGGCATGCCACGCCTGCCGATTAGTCGCCTTAGCGCTGCAATAAATGCGTCCGATGACAGGTCGGACATCAGCTCTATATGCACCGTTTTGGTCACGCAACATATGAAAATAGCACCATAACTTTTTGCAGGACGCTTTCCTCTTATCTATGAAATGAATATCTATGGGGCCAAAAAAGTCAATGCCACAACGTTGAAAAGGTCTTGCAGGTGTGACTCGTTCTCGAAGTAGATTTCCCATGACTTGTTCCATGAGTTTTGCACGATATCGAATACAACTTACACATGAACGTACTACCTTTCTAGTTATGACTCGAACTGTTGACTACCCAAAATGTATGTCGGGAAAAGGCAACCAGTGCTTTCGCTCCAGCATGGTAATTGGACACATGAAGATGTCTGATATAATTTAAAACAAAGTTACAATTCAGCAGCAAAATAGGATGTTTTCGATTTTTAGGGATGTTTACGTTTTCTAGTCTGCATCCCACTCGAACTAGGGAGACATGCTTACTTTTGTCGATAAATAAACCAAGCGACTTAAACGATGTTTTAATATCCAAATTGTTTTCGAGGCTATGGATTTCTTCTGCAAAGTAGTGGTGCTGCAAATTCCACGCAATATACTCCAAAGCATGCTGTTGAGCTTCTGCCGAAATATATGTGTTGCCACGCACAAACCGAGATAACAACGCTACTACACGCACGGTTTTTGTATAAGAGCTTAATTTATCGCATAAATTTAGAATACAGTTGTCTTGAATTTCGCACTTAAAAAGCGATACTCGAACAGCTGATTTGACGACTATTCATTTAGAGATTTGGGCCATTGAGTTTCTTCACGTTTTAAAAATTCTGGTCCTGAAAACCATAACGGCTCTTTTAATTTTTCGAGAGAACAACCTCTAGAAATGAGATCAGCGGGATTCAATGCAGTAGGTACATGCCGCCACGAACCATTTGCTGTAATTTCCTGGATCTCAGAAATTCGATTCCCAACGAACGTAGTTAGTGTTGAAGAATTAACTGTAACCATCTTAATATTACTGACGAATCAGTCCAAAAGAACACACGGGGGTTGAATGCTGCAAATAAAGGAGCAATTTTTCTGTATAAAATTGACAAAAGATGTGCACCACATAACTCTAACTGTGGCATTGTTCGTTTCTTTGTTGGTGCAACGCGAAAAGCGTTGTTTTTGTATTTTTATACGAATTTTTAGAACATACATAAAAACAACAACCATACGCACGAATAGAAGCGTCACTGAATCCGTGTAGTTGTATTTCAGTATAGTTGTCGTCAAAGACAAAACGGGGGATTGAAATCGTGTTTAAGTTATGTAAGTCCTGAAGATGAATGAGGTTTTTATGTTTGTAGGAACTTCGGTGTCCCAGTCATACTTCTGTAGCCACAAGTTTTGCAGTAAGACTCTTGGAATTATTATTAGGGGACTTATTAATCCCATTGGGTCAAAAATCGACGCAATGAGTGATAAAATTGCTCGTTTCGTATACATTGCTCCAATAATCTAGACGTTTGCAGAAGATACAATTCTTTTTTACTTGTGCCACGAACGAATGTTTTTGTGATTGACGACGTAATGTATTACGTTTATCATATGACGTTGTTAATTTATTAGTGGGAGATGGCTGAGATTCAATTGATTCTAAAAATTGACATCTGCGTTCTAAAACTTTAGTAAATTCTTCCCATGTCGGTAAAGAACCGAAATCAATTGTTTCCTTCCATTTCATATCAGATTCCGAATCAACTTTAGTCAATATTAAATGGATTAACATTGCATTGCAGATATCTGTTTCATTGCCTAAGGATTTTAGGGAACTATAAACTGCTGAAGCATTGTCGATTAAGGCTCGAAGTTGCATAGTGCATTTTTAACAGATGGCAACTCATAAATATTCGAAACATGTTCAAGAATGATAAATACCTGTATGACGGGCTTACAGTCCTATTTTGTTCCAGGCGTATTGCAATAGGTTGTTTTGTTGAATTCCTTGGTGGTTGTTCCGGCTGGCGGCGATAAGTTTCCCCAGTATTTCATATGTTCCTTGATTGATTGAACTGCTGGCAGCGATGAGTTTATCCAGGGTCTGCCTTCGATTTAGTCCTCGTGCGGATGACAAACGTTTATCCTGGTGACGAAAGGATTCCTTTTCGAACAACGAATCCAATCTGACGATTAACGAATTTAATTTTATTTGGCTTTGTCGAGTTTTGAGGGTTTGCCCCACGTTGGGCGCCAGAAAAATGTAGAACTTGTGGCTACTTTTAAAATTGAAAAGACTGGATGTTCGATGTCTTCAAGAAGTTTTAATGAACAATTTATTCAACTTTTCTTATGGAGTTTTGAATTAATAATGATTCGTTTTTGATATTGTTTAATGTTTGTTGTTGCACTGGTTCGTTCTTGTTCTATTTATTTGTTTTATATAAAAAAGAAATGCTTTTGATTTTGTTAGTTTTGTAATTTGTGTCTTTTATTAAATTCAGTGTTAAGTTCTATGTATGTTTTTTGTGTTGTTTGTTTTACAAAATTGTCTTATTTATTTTTGATTATGTTTAATTTTAATTTATGTCTTTGTTATATGTTTTTTCATAGATTTAATTTGTGTCTTTGTTTTATGTCTGTTCACACTTTTTTGTTTAATCTATTTATAATTCGCAACGTATGTTTAAGGGTCACTGTTTGATGTTCTCCAATTGATTGCCAAAACAAGAGTGATTTTATGTAAAGTAAAAATTCTTACTGTTAGTAGGTAATAACAAAAAATTTATAATGTAAATGAAAGAGAAAAGAAAGAGCACATAAATATATAAAAGGAACCGATATCCAATATTTTACAGGGTGTTTTCCTATGTGCTGTTTAATCATTAAACATTCCGGCCCCCATGACTTGATGAAGTTTACCACAGGTTTTAAATGTATCCTGTTTGTAGATTGTGGGTCGGCAAGTTGTAAAGTCTCATGAATTGGTGTATTGTGAAGTTGTTGACAGATATGGCACCATGATGTACGTAAATGTATAGCACAAGAAAATTGCCAATGTTTGAGGCGTTGAGATTGTTGTTGTTGGGATGCCATACCTGTAAGTATAAGATTGGAACAATATTAGTGTATGTAAATGATTAAGAATTATACTAATTTGCAAACAAAACCACAATTTTTGTAATTGGCCTGGTGATGACTCCATTTTTGGTTTTGATGGCTACGACTCTACAGTTTTGGTCATGTCCAAGATATGTCTTGATGATTCGACCCATTTGCCATTCATTGGGTGGCAAGTTGTTGTTTTTGATGACTACCAGATCGTTGACTTTGACGTTGTCCCTCTGAATCTTCCATTTGTACCTGCGTTGAAGTTCAACCAAATATTCGGACTTCCATCTTTGGCAAAATGAGTGGTAGATGACCTTCAGCCGTTTCCAGCAGGTTGATGTGAATCGGATTTTCACTGCTTACATCTGGTTCAGCTGGGGTCAATAATGCACTACCAATAAGGAAGTGTCCAGGGGTCAATGGATTAAGATCATTTGGGTCATCGCTAGCAGAACTTAGGGTCTAGAATTTAGGCACGGTTCTATACGAGTAAGAATTGTAGAGAGCTCTTCAAAAGTGAAGTTCAAGTTCGGTATCATCTTTTTTAAGTATGTTTTTAATGATTTTACACCGGCTTCCCAAAGGCCGCCCATTTGTGGGGCTCCTGGGGGAATAAACTTCCAATTAAAATTTTGATGACTAAAATGATGGGTCACTTGATTTCGAAGAGTTTTTATGAATTCTAGACGTTCCTTTCTGTGTAGATCTGCTGCTCTGACGAAATTTTTCCCATTATCTGAATAAATGAGTGCGGGACATCCACGAAACGGGAAAATGCTGCAAAGAACGATTGGGTCGACAAATCACTAGCTGCTTCAAGATGTACAGCTTTTGTGGCGAAGCATACAAATATGCAAATATATCCTTTTGTAATGAGACACGCTCTGCCTGTGAAATTTTTGATGTCAAAAGGTCCTGCGTAGTCTAATCCAGTTGTAGCAAAAGGTCTTGATAATATTGTACGTTCTGGTGGCAATGAAGCCATGATTTCATTTTGCGTCTGTTTTTTGTACAAACACACGGTTTACAATTGTGAAATTACGCTTTTGAATGGTTTTAATCTGAATATCCAATATTCTGTGCGTAGGACTCGAATCATTAGTTGGTTTTCTCCATGAAGGGTAATTTTGTGTGTAAATTCCACTAGGAGTTGTGATAACCTTGAGTTATGAGGTAGTAATATTGAGTAACGCTCATTGCAAGTTAATGCGGGTGATTGAGCGAGTCGTCCATTGGCTCTAATAATGCCGTGGCGATCCATGAAGGGATTTAAGGTCAAAAGTCAGCTGGTTGGTGATATTTTCTGCTTAAATTTCAAATGTTTGTACTCATCTGGAAAATGATTTTGTTGAGTCCATATGATGAGTCGATGTTTGACAAAATGTATCTATTCTCGTGTGATTTCTGCTGAAGATACGCGAAGGTGGGATCTGTTGCTTCCAGTATTTCTCCATAATCGTATGACATAAGCAAGCACTCGAAAAGCGCGTGATAAGTCTGAAAATCGATTTAATGGGACTTCTCGTGTTATAGTTGTAAATACTTTTACCGTTTTAGCATTCTAAGTTTGTATCACCTGTTTGTGTAGGTATCGGCCATTGATTTTTAGGTAATTTTAACCAGGAGGGTCCAAACCACCATAGGTTGTGAATTTTCCAGTTCTTGTGGAGAACATCCTCGGCTGGCTACATCTGCTGGGTTATCCTTTGAATCGATGTGTTGCCTAATTTAGATTTCCAACTTTATCTAGGATTTTAGAAACACGATTTCCAACGAAAGTGTTCCATGAGCAAGGGGGTTTCTTTAACCAGGACAGCACGATTGTTGAATCGGTCCAATAATATGTCTTTATATTTTGAAGTTGAAGATTTAATATAATTCCGCAAGTAAGGTTAGCCAATAATACGTATCCACACAGTTCTAGGCGGAGCAAAGATATTTGCTTAATGGGAGGCTACACGGGTCTTTGAAGCCAGAATAAATGTGAATACTGAGTTTTCTGATTGTATTCGAACATAAAGAGCCGCTGAATTTTCCACATTACAATTCGGGCTAAATTGGATCCAACGGGGAATTTTCAATATTTTTATTGCTGGGCAGTTTTTTATGAATTCTTGCCACTGCAGACAAGTCAAGGGTTTTAGTATGTTTTCCCAGTCGACTATATCCAACCAAATCTGTTGCATAATCAATTTTGTTTCAACTATTATTGGGGCTATCCATCCACAAGGGTCAAAGAATTTGGCAATTGTAGATTCGGGTTCGAATCCTAGGTCAGACATCAAAACGAAAAAATTTCTTCGGCGACTTCCTCTCAGCAGATTTCTGGCAAAGAATCTGAGAGTAAAAACTGTCCATGAAAAGCTTTTCAAAAATCTGTCGTTCGGAGTCGACTTTAAACTGTAGGTGCCGCCACTCATGTATAAAAAAATTAACGCACACAACATAAGTGGTGTGAGAAGCTAGGTCGTAATCCTGACTGAAGAGTTTTAATAGCCAATTATGTATGTATGTAGATAAAACTTCTCTTTTGGTGTAATTTTCTTTTATATTGACATCTGGTGCTGTGAATGTAAATGAGTCTGACGAAATGTTTCATTTGATACCAAGAGTGCTATGTGCTGTTTAATCATTAAACAGATATTTTTTCAATAAAAAGAACTGACAGAAAAAGCAAAATTATAGTAAAAAAGATAAAATTAAAGTTTATGTACTATTTTCTACTTTTTGAAAACGAACTGACAGAAATTACAAAGAATAAAATAATTAATTGAAGAGTGCTCCAACAATATGTTTTAAACCTAATGGGGTTTAAACCAATGTTATTTTATAATATTTTTAGTAAATTTGCTTATTATTGTAAAATAGATTGCAAATAAATCTTGCGAGAAAAAAAAAATAAGTGGGTTGCTCAAAAAAAAAATAACGTGGCAATACTTCGATGATTAAAATTAAATTTAATAAACTACATATAATTAATTATGATGTAATGCAGTCATCAAACTTGAAAAGTTTTACTAAGTAGGTCAACGTTAACTTTAATATATTAAATTTAATTATGATGCAATGCCGTCGTCAAACTCAAAAAGTGTTGTTAAGTGGTTAAATGCGGGATGAGTAAAAATTGATGCTTCTTAATTAAAATTACTTCTTAGTTGAGTGCTGTGGTTTGGTGCAATGTTTCTAATCACTCGTCTGAATATAGAGTAAAGATCAGGATGCAGATAATTCGTCCGGGTTCACCAAGTACTTTGTTTTGTAAACGCTGTATAACATTTATATTTTTCTCCCCTGTGCATTTCTACAATTATGTCCCATATAGTTTCATTATTTGCTTTCAATAATCAGTTGTTCATGTGGAACTTATTAGGGCGCTCCGTAAGACCCCCACCTCCGCGGAGCGATTAGCTTCACTATCATCTAAATCAAGAGCATCTAACTTCGAAACAGCTCGTTGTAACTGTCCACTTGAGGTTTTTACATCTGCTTTCCGAACAACTCCATCAGCTGTAGTGTACAAACGCATGACCAAACCTCGCCGCCATTGATTTCTTGGAATGTTAGGATCGCATATAAACACAAAATCCCCTTCTTTTATTGTCCTTGTAGGCTCGCACCACTTAACTCTTCTTGTTAGAGACGGCATATATTCTAACACCCATCTTTCCCAAAATCTATCTCTTAATCTTCAGTATGAATATTTACGTGTTCTTTCGGGGGATTCATTCTATAGTGTTTGACGTAAAACACGTTTGACGCATTGCACTATTCTTTCCCACACTCCGCCCTCGGAAGAGTTTGTTGGACAATTAAAAACCCACTGAACGCCCTTTGAAGATAATAAATGCTAAATTCTTTCGGCTTCAAAAACTTCTTCAAAGCGTTTAGTATCTTCGTTCGCACCACAAAGTTTTTCCATTGTCGGAATGAATCCTAACTGGAACTCCTCGACGGTTCATAAAATTTTTTAAGGTGATGATGCAAGAATCCATTGATAAATCATAGGCTACTTCAAGATGAATAGCGCGTATAGTTAAGCAAGTGAACAGTGCTACCCATCCTTTTTCAGTTCTACGGCCAATACTAACATTTAACGGTCCAAAATAGTGTATTTAAAAGGAGTAATATAAGTCTCAAGTCGATCCGCAGGTAGTGGTCCCATGCCTGGAGTAACAGGAATGGCATTGTTTTTTCTATAGACAAAACATTTACTAACAACGCATCTCAATAGACTCCTTAACTGAGGAATCCGAATCCTTACTCACAAATCGTGGCTTCATATACTGATGTTTTATTTCACTGTGATAATTCATTACGATTAATCTTCGTGAAGTAGTGGTACGATTCTTCCATACACCTCAAGTAAACCATCTTCGTCGATATATGGTAGCAAATTAAATAAATTATTGGCCGTTCCTTCTTGATACTCTTAATAGCCTCAGGAAATGGTTCTCTTTGAACCACACAAAATTTTTTCGGCGTCTTCTAAATTTTTGGCTGTTATTCCATGTCGATCTAAATCACTGTACCTCATACGACGTTAATTAATAAATCGAAGCAAGCATGCGATCGTTCTTTTTAATCGGCTACAAGAAGAGATGATTATAAAATCATTGTTCAAGATTAGGAGTGAGATCTTTGGTCGAATTTCTTTCTCATCATGATCCTCAGGAGAGGGAGTAATATTGTGATTCGGCCATTCATCATTCATGTTGTTTTAAAAACTTAGGTCCATTTAACCATCGGCTTGATTTAGAAAAATCGATATTATCGTAGCGTCTTGTGGCATCGTCGGCTACATTGTCTCCAGTAGAGATCCATCTCCAATTTTCTATATTAGTTGACACTAATATTTCAGTGATTCTATGCGCTACATAATGTTTGTAGTTTCTATGTCTACTTGAGATCCATTGCAAAACGGTTTTTGGGTCACTTCCATAAAATAATTAAGCTTGACTCTATTTTGTGTTCGCTAAGCACAATTTGTTTTAACGTTCCCAGAACGGCAGCCTGTAATTGAAGGCGAGGAATTGATATTTTATTTAGAGGGGCACATTTAGTCTTTGAGCATATAAAACTACCACCAATACAACCATCGACTGAAATAAATCTCCAATAAGCCACGACAGCAAAGGCTGGATTTTATATGGCTTTCATTGGGGGAAGTAAAATCGTGGTAAACGAAAATTAGAAATGTTTTTTAGTTATTTACGGCACTTCTTCCGTGATGTATTGACATCGTCTGGAATGGGTTCATCCCATCTTAGGGCATGTCTACATGTATTTCATAGTATTACTTTAGACTTTACAATATAATAACATAAAAATTCCAATGGATCAAATGTCGACATAATGACACTTAACATCTGGCGTTTTGTTGGCTTCTCATTACCGGAAATAATGTCCTGACTAACCTTTTTAAATTTCATATCAAACATAAAACTGTCTGAGACAGAGTCCCAATAGAGACCTAAAACTTTCTCTACGCCCTCATTGGCTAGAGTTACTTTGAGTCATGAATTTCCATCTAGTTCACAAATGGATTGCAATCTGTATGTTCTTTAGCAATTTTTTTTTTCATGGCATAAAGAGCAGAACAAGGTGAGCAGCTTGCTCCAAAGGTCATTACCATCATTTCGTACTCATCAGGCTCTGAATTATAATTACAGTTTCTCTGTAAAAACCGTTGAGATATTCTATCAGTTGATTGTATCATTACTTGATGAAACATTTCACAAATATCTGCAGTAACAGCAATTTTTCCAGATCGAAAACTGTAAAGTGTGGTTGGTAATGACGAAATATACTGACACCCTTTCAATAAATTGTCGTTGAAGGAAATTCCATTTACTTTGGCAGCAGCATCAAAAACCAATCGCAATTTTGGCTGACTTCATAAATGCAGTTTGCAATGCAACACTGCAAATAAATTAATTTACAAGCAAAACAATGTTTTATTGTAATACTGCTTTGTCAAATAATAAGATGACATTGTAATACATTTATGAATGCGAAAACTTTTGATTCTTGTATAACTTAAAATTTTTGTATAATTTATTTTTTTTAAATAAATATTCAGAAAAAATTCCTCCTTCTTTTGAAAACCGCTTTCGATTTGGTTGATGAGAAAAATTCAATTAGCACTTTGATTAAAAATATTTTAAACAAAAGAAACCGTCGTCGTATGGCATTATTACTAGCCAAGATTCAAAAAGAAAAATTCCTAAAACTTTAAATTTTTTTTAAATTATTGTTAGCATGCAGGACGATGTGTTTTATTCTCAAATGGTATAATTTGATAAAACTAATTAATATTTTAAATTTTAAGAAGTTGCAGGTATATTGGAATAACGCTATAAAAAGCATTACAAATAACACTGGAAACTGAGCAATAGTTGTTCTTTCATTTGTAAACAAAATTTTAATTACCACAAATCTACCATTTCTATCACAAAATTTTTGCCGCCAATAAATGTAAATGTTTACAAAGGATCACAAATAAAAACATGCACGACATTGACAAATAATGCGCACTGAAAAGCATTGCTATGCAATAATGAACACGATGCATTGCCAAAACAAATTTTACTGCTTTTATGAACACCATGCATTGTAAAGTTACATTGCAAACTGCGTTTATGAAGTCAGCCTTTATTTTCTACTTATTATGGTTTATAAGTCCAAAATGATGTAAATACCATTTTTATCTGATGTCGTGTGGATATCTTCTGGCGGCACTTTACGAACGTATCCCTTTTCGATATAACTATTCAGTACTTCACTATAGGCGACATAAAGGCTTTTGCCACGTCGCAACTTTTTCTCTAAACTTTCAAGACGGTTTAATGTCCATTGAGTAACTATCTGGGAGATTTACTAGATTTTTTTTCCATAAAAGACCGGTTTGAAACCGTTTGCCAACACGCTTTGTTGATTCATGTAATATTCTATTCGCTCTATTGTCGTCTTCACTCTGAATTGGAGGAGCGGTTCGTACACCCATATTTTCAATATCTTCAACCATATTGTGTATCTCTTCCTCCTCTTCAACATACACGAAAAGGCATGAATGAGTTGAAAGTGATAGTGATTACACGGATCAAATACTACCCATCCTAACTCCAGTATTACACGCAAATGGTCCAGTAGAATGGTCTAAGCCAATTAATAATTTTGGAACAATGTTTGTATAAGGTTTAATAGAGTTCGACGGCGTATTTTTAAATATTTATTTTATCTCACATTCAGTTAGGCTTTGCTTTGGTAAATTTAAATTCGATACGGCATTCACATTTTAGAGGAGATGGGTTTTTTTTCTTTCCGGTACTGCTTAATCGTATATTGAACGTAAACGACAGCTCCCTTGCTGACCTGCCACCGAACCATTGGAGATTCAAATTATTACTTTTCCCTCGTACACCTATGTATTCTGCGATTTCCTTATCTAGCATAGTTATGGAAGAACCATCATCAAATAAAGCATAATTATCTACACTGCTTTTTTCACAATAGAGGGTAACTGGCAGTACACGAAACAGAAGTTTTTATTATCATGGAAACAGCTTAAAACGTCATGGCTAGGCTCTCTACTTCGACGACATTTTTGTTGCCTCCGCTACTTTGAATCAGCATCGCCAAGATCTCCACTTAGATTTTCAACGACTACGATAAAACCGACTTGCAGTTAACGTTAAAAAATGCGACTTAGGCAGAGATTGCCTTTTTAGGACATCTCGTCGGCCCTGAGGCATTCTAGCATCGTCCGAGAAAGTAGCCGTAATAAGAGATTACAAGAAGTCGGTTGACGTTCAAGGACTCAAAAGATAAATCGGTATGATAAACTTCTATAGAAAGTTTTTGTCCCTACCAATGCATTTGATCGTTGTAAAACCGAATTAAGCAAACGCCACGTTACTCGCTCATCTAGTCTCCGGCTCCGAATTGCAGCGCTTCATCAAAAGTTCGGCGGCAATATGCAATCTTTGGATTTTTATTCTAAGAAACTGACAACGACACAGCAAAAATATTCTACCTACTACAGAGAATTAGCCCCGTCTACCAGGCTGTCTGTCATTTTCGTTACGGAATAGAAGGGCGACCTTGCTACGTAATACTGACCATCGCCCATTAATTTTTGCTTTTAACCAGAAAATGGAAAAAGCTTATTAAAAAAATCAAGGTAGGCTCAATAATTCACTTATTTTAAAATATTTGAATGTTTTCGGTTGTGACGAACAAATCCAATTCACGCGTCCGGCCATACATCCCAAAAGATTTTCGAAGGCAAATACTGAAGTCATTACGCAACAACCTGGAAATCGTGCTACAACTTTATTAGTGACTTCTGGGCTGGCATGAGGAAAAAAATCGCCAATTTTGTCAGAGCGTGCATACCGAACCAGCGATCGAAAACGTAACGTCACACTATACCGCCACCTACCGAGCGTTTTTCACGTATTAATATCGATATTGTTGAACCTTTTCCTTTTTGCGAAGGGCAGTGATATTGCCTAACAATAATCGACAAATTTACACGATGGTCTGAGGCCGTACCGATGCCCGATATGTCTGCTGAAACGGTTGCAAAAGTACTGGTTACTAACTGGATTGGAGTCCCACATCGCATCACATCTGATAAATGCCGACAATTCGAGTCATCAATTTTCACCGAATTAATGCAAACGATTGGAGTCACTCATTTACGAACAACGTCTTACCACCCACAAGCAAATGGCATAATAGAAAGATGATACTGAACTTTTAAGTCTGCCATCTTATGCCACGATTCACCGAGGTGGATTTATCAATGAAGAATCTCCAACCAACATAAACTTCACATGACCCTACGACATCAACTTTCATTTCTTAAAACCTCCAGTCGTCAACTCACGTTTTTGTTCAAAACGACTCTATTCGTCCTTTGCTAACTCATCCCTACGATGGCCCGTACATTTCTTTAAAATGTTTTCCAAAGTTTTTTATAATCGACCGCTTAAAACTTTGTTTTCGTCCAGTGTCAGAGTCTCTAAGTCCAAGCTGAACAGACATTTTTCCTGCATCGAATCATCTCTTACCTAGAACACCTCACTTTCCCGATGAAGATTCCAGTTCAAATTTAGACCCGCCGATTCCAGATGATCCTACCAGCGCCACATATTTGTCTAATACATGAAGGACCGAGTTACCCGAACCTATTCCCAAAACCAAGGCAAGTGGAAGACACATAAAGCGGTTAGATACGAATAGTCTTTTTCCAGCGAGGGGAGTAATATGGCACCCTGTGGAAAGTAAGACTGCATCTAACGATAAAATATCAAATACCGATTACTTCTAGTATGTAAGATCAAATAAACCACACCCCAGTACGTGGAAAATTTAATTTCCTCTTCCTTTTTCCTTTCTTTATTTCCTTTTTCGTCTTCCGTACTTATTTTGTATCTAAATTAATCTATTATAAATCGTAATTCCTTTTTGAAGTTTTTTTTTATTTTAATAAATAAAGAAGTATAATAATTGAATAAAAGTTACTTTTTATACTTTGAAAATTGGGTAAGAAAAATAAAACAGTAAATTAGAAGCGCAAACCTATATCCCTAATGCTTTTAATGAAATATTCAATGATCCTTTCAGCAATTTCAATATTTTCCGTATATCCTATGCTCTCAAATATCACATTTTCTCATCACTTTCTGAAATTCTTAATCCTATTCCTCATCTCCTTGTGATGTTTTTCCATGTTTATTTTGCTATTTATATACTGGTTTTTCGAATTTATTACTTTAACTTTATATAAGTTCCTCGCTGTCTTATAATTGCACCATGCATTAATAATGTTCTCCATAATGACTTTTATGTACTTCATAATTTTATCCCTTATTAAGTCCCTGAGTTCACTTTTAAACCATTCATTCATTTTTTCCCTGTTTATTCTCGATCTAACATTAAGTGACATTCATTTCTTACTTCTATTAATATATCAATTGGCTCATGATCCGCTATTTTGTTATCCACATTAGTCCTTGCCGAAATATTCTCCGTATTGGTAATAATGTAATCTATTAACGTTTTAGAGGTCTGGGTAATCCTAAAAAATTTATTTGCAATCTGTTTTAATCCATTATCATAATATTGTCCCTATACCAGTCAATGTTGAAGTCTCCAGTTAATACAATCATTAGTTTCCACTCTTAACACCTTACAAAATTCCGCTTTCTGTAAACTGCTATTATAACTATCGAAATTTTCCATATTTAGTCATAAATTATCAGAAGGTTAAGCGTCTAACCGAGGGTTATAGACCCGGAGCGTCATCTTGCAAGGACGAGAACGGAAACCTGGTTACAGATCCGCAGGGGGTGCGAGGTTGTGGAGGAAACACTTCTTTACTCTGCTACAAGGCGATGACGACACCAATACAGCCTCTAGAGATGATGTTCCGAACCCGATCAATGATGACGGCGTGGAAATTCCACCGCCTAGCTATGAAGAGGTCAAAGTCGCGTTTACGCGTCTTAAAAACAATAAAGCGGCAGGTCCTGCTGGCCTCCCCGCTGAATTGTTTAGGATCGGATGTAATGAGTTGGTAGGGCGCATGCACCAGCTTATTTACAAAATTTGGCTAGAGGAAAGTATGCCTAACGATTGGAACCTCAGTGTCCTTGTCCTGTCCTGAAAAAGGGAGACCCCACAATATGCGCCAACTACAGGGGTATAAGCCTTCTCCCTATCGCATATAAGGTTATTACAGGCGTATTGTGTGAACGACTGAAGCCACTCGTCAAAACACTGATTCGACCTTATCAGTGCGGCTTCAGACCTGGCAAATCCACCATAGACCAGATCTTCACACTGCACCAAATCCTGGCCCACGAAAAAGAAGTCGACACACACCATCTTTTTGTCGACTATAAGGCAGCTTTCGATAGCCCCATAAGGGATCGTGTTTATGCCGCAATGTCTGCTCTCGGTATACCTGCGAAGGTGATAAGGCTATGCAGAATGACGTTGAGAAATTCCTGCAGCTCCATCAATTATCATGCGACCTCTTCAACTTCGTCATGGAGAGTGTTCTGCGAAAGGCAGGAGTGCATCGCAATGGCACTATCTTTCAAAAAAGTGTCCAATTGCTTGCGTACGCTGGCGACATCGATATCATAGGGCGTACCAAGCGAGATGCTACTGCTGCCTTTAGCGCTATTGAACGGGAGTCTAAGAAGATGGGTATGGCAGTAAATGAGGGCAAAACAAAGTATATGTTGTCGACAAGTAGAGACGTGCGGCGTATTGATTCTCAGATTACGGCCGATAACTATACTTTTGATGCAGTCAAGGAATTTATTTATCTTGGCTCCGCCTTTACCACCAAAAATGATGTCAGTCTGGAGATCAAACGCAGAATTACTCTTGCCAACAGGTGCTACTATGGTTTCAATAGGCAATTGAGTAGCAGAGACCTCTCTCGTGCGACAAAATTAATACTCTACAAGACGCTCATCTTACCCGTGCTTCTTTATGGCGCAGAGGCATGGACCCTATTAAGAACTGATGCAGCAGCCTTGAGGGTATTCGAGAGGAAAGTCCTACGTAATATCTTCGGTCCTGTGCGGATGATTTCCGCATCCGATCTAACAGTGAGCTGTATGAGCTCCTCAACGACATAGACGTTGTGCAGTGTATTAATATCAAGCGGCTGCGCTGGCTCGGCCATGTCGTTCGAATGGAGGAGGATGCTCCGGCGAAACGGGTATTTGATGCGGGGACCTGCGGAAGTCGGCGAAGAGGACGACCTTGTAACCGTTGGAAGGACCAAGTCGAGGAAGCCCTGTCATCGATTGGAGTGACCAACTGGCGTAGGCGCGCAAGAAGCAGAGGCGCCTGGAAGGATGTGTTGCGGCAGGCCGAAATCCGTTAATCGGGTTGTTATGGCCAATTAAGTAAGTAAGTAAGTCATAAATGCACCTATCCAAATTCATGTTCCCTTATAGATTCCCTAATTTTACTTATCTGCCAGTGTTTTCTAAAATATAATATACGCCCCCATGTTCTGGACTAACCCGATAGTAAATAGTAATGGTCATAACTCTCTGTTTGAGGTGAGTTTCCGATAGAACTATAAAATCTGGTCTTACTGCATGCATCACTATCTCTAACTGATTAAAATTATTCAACAATCCTTGAATATTAGTCCATATACCCCTTATGCAGCTTGGTTGCTAAACAGCTAACTCTATTCTCTATTTCTTCAATAAGTTTATTCTGATATACTGGACGATCCCTGTGATTCTTATAGTTTTCATCTAGACCTAAATTCAGTCTCTTATTTTTCCTTATGCAATTTATCTATTATTTTCCTTTTACAATCCCTAGTCTTATGGTTTTCACGACATTTAAAGCATACCTCTTCATTTCTACACTTCGCTGCCTCGTGGTTGCTACCTAGATACTTATAGCATTGCGTCAGCGCCGTGCCATCATAAACCCTGCATATTTCCCATCCAATATTATCTTTTTGACTTGAAATAACTCTATTATATGACTCTTGATCTATTTTATTTTCACATTAAAAATTGTCCTACTATCTGCACTATTTCCAGAGCTCCATTCTGTTTCTTTAGCTTATCTGTCAAATCCTTTCCTGGCAATATAAAATTCATATCCGTTATAATAATATGCATCTCTATCTGTTTCGGGACTTTTATCTCATAGTCTTTACTTATCGCATTGTCCATTGCTTCTTTAATTTTCTCCCTCTCAGCGATATTTTTACTCCTGCTATTACAACGATACCATTCCTCCTATTCTAATATTGAATGTCATAAAAATTGCAAATTAAAATAAAAAATGAATGTTAATGGGTTTGAGCTTCTTAAATTTGTAAAGACTTTTTATTATAATTTTTTAAACCGATTTTATTTTAATTTTAAAAATTTCGTTTTCACAACTTTTATCGTATTTAACATTACCCCTTTTCATTTTCTTTAATTCGGCTGTTAATTCAGTATCAGGGCGATCTCAGTAAGGTGATATCAATAGTATAGCACCTTAATTCACAGAGTTTGTTTTTAACAGAAACAACATGTATTTTCTGTTCTTTTTGGCTGACCGGGTTTGTCAAATGGAATGCCAAGGCAGAAATGACAAAGGCGAATCCAAATAATGAATTAAAGTTGTTATTTTGTGGCATCATTTAAAAAACAAATTAAAAAAAAAAAAAATAAATAGGGACTGATTTGCACTACCACTAAGCTATGACGACATTCAAAGAGATATTGGGAAGCATAAGAGCGGATACAACAACAAAAGTTGTGCCAGAACATCCAGAATATTTAATTAAATTATAAATGGTGTAGAATACAAATATAAAAGGAAATAAAAAATAAATAAACAAAAGAATGTAAGTTAGCAACTGTAGCGACAGTGCTAATAAAAGAAGTTGAGCAGTGTCAGCATAATTCATAATGTCATTGATCCCCAATTATTTATTGCACAAAATAAAGTATCGAATTACAATTAAAGTCAACAGCACCAATTATTGCTCAATATAGAAGTATTGAATGTGTGATCGTCATAGTTTTCGAGGTGGAGATATGAATTAATTTGGGCAGTCCTGGTCGGATACTTCAGTTGATTGTTATTCGTGTTTGAATTAATCTTGCTAATTGAATTGTGAAATTAAATTATTGTAATAAATTAATCCTTGTTATTTGGAATTGTGAAATTAATTTGTTGAAATTTAATAAATCACTTCAAAATTAAATTAAACTTGTTATTTCTTTCAGTGTTTTGTTTCGCACATAAAATTAATTGTTTTTCAAATACAGTTTGTCAAAAAAATCTTTGCACAGACCAAAAAATGTAAAATTTGATCTTCATTCAAGAATTGCAACAACATATTGATTACGACCAAAAGGCAGCAATAGTTTTCTAATCGAAACACACATTACAATAATAATAACAACAAATGAACTTTACTCAATATAAAAAATGTAAAAAAAAAATTACAAAAATATGCCGTTATTTCCCAAAAATGTTGCGCATTTTGGTTTTTTTACAAATAATGTGAAAGGGGTAACAACGTTTTAGTAATGAAGGGATCGATTTTTATGTAACAAGTGTCCTTATATTTGAATACAAACAATGCCAGGAAAATGATTTTCAAAAAATATAATACAATTGGGCTATCTCAACCACTACAAAGCCAAATCTGACAAGGAAATCGCCGATATGTTCTCCCTAAACATCAGAACTGTATATAATTTTATATCCCGTGCTGAAAAAGAAGGAGAACTAGACTAAAAGAAATCTACAGACAAGCCAAAAAAGATGACGCAGCGAGTTGAGAGAAAAATTATTAGAACCGTTTATGATAGTCCGCAATCCAGTGCGGGATGATTAGCTCTTTAGGTGCAAAAAGACTTTGGGTTACGTGTTTTCCAGGAAACCATTGTGAAAAATAAAAAAGTAGAAGTGTTTTCAAATAAAAGAAGTGAAGAGAGTGACTCCAGATTGGTTACAGGTGAATCCTTTTGCCACTTTATTGTTGTCTTTAAATTTACCTATTATTGACTATGGAGGAATGAGGTCGTGTTTGACCAACCTTACGGGGGTTGTAAATCTTTTATTGGAACATGCAAAATCAATAGAAAATAGACTTGGCAAGCTAGAACAAAATAGTGACATGACAGAATTGAATAGGAGATTAGAGAATAACGACATAGGGACCACGAAAGAGGTTGTTTAAAATCGATCAGTAGACTTCCAGACAGCGTCAAAGAACTACGTTCGTTTGCTGGAAACGCTGTACATTATATACTACCCTTTATATTGATATTGTGAAGAACAAACCGATATACCGGTCAATAATGCAAATCATTAGACAAAAGGTTGTGGGAGAAGCGGATGCAGCCCTAATATCCTACAACATATTCGAAGCTGACTGTAAGGAAATGAAGAAGATATTATCCCTCCATTATGCTGATAAGAGAGATGTCCAGACGCTGGAAAACCAATTAAACCAATTGTCCCAAGGTTCGTCAAAGATGGATGAAAATTGAAACTTACAGTAAGGAAACCATAAACACACAGAAATAGAGCCTTGGGCATATTTATACGCGGTCTTACTCCTGAATTGTCCAGAATGGAGATAACATTGCAGAAGCATACTCGGCTTGCTCCGAGCTTCAAAATCTTACCATGAGAAATAATATTCTCCATACGAGAGTTCCAATTAGGAGCAATACACCACAAATTCAAGCTTATACGACATCACCACCCAGACCTCCTAAGTTTTTTAGTAACAATCTTCGACAAATCATTATAAGTTTAATAACTGGCAGCAAAGAAATAATAGTTATCAGCAGCGCAATATGAACTCTAATTATAGACCAGCACCATATGTCAAACAACTCCAGGTAAAACCGGAACCAATGGATGTGAACCATTCGGTACAAACACGAAAAGTAAATTACATGAACCCTCCTAGACCAGCAGAAAAAGAAGTGCTTCGGAAATGTTTAATAGGGAAAAACAAGCACGTTTTTATCACTTAGACTTGAATAATAATAAACAATTTTGATAGCGCAGCAAGTGACCAACGTTTTAAGGGGGAAGACTATCAAGCCTACATTTTATAGAATAAATAACGGCTGAGAATAAAGTATTTCAATTTTTGGTCGATACCGGCTCGAACAATAATTTCTGCAGCCCAAACCTGTCCGCCGGAAAAATTGAAATTAATCGGAAAATAGCAGGAATATTTTTTCTTAGTTAAGGAATAACAGAACCGTTTGTATTTTATGTCATACCCGATTTAGCTACCTTCGATGGTATTATAGGGGATGATACTCTTAAGGAACTAGGAGCTGTGGTTGATAGGAAAGAAAACGTTCTCTTAATTAAAGGAAAAATAACTAGACCTCTCAAAGGGAAAATTTCTAGCAATTTAAATTATGTATTTAGTGAATCATTATCAATGAACACAAGGACCAAAATTAATGAAATCATTAAGCCAAGCCGCTACGACTAGTGTGCAGGCAAAGATATAAACGACTACACCGAATCCTATCTACTGCAAAAGCTATCCTTATCCAGCCGCAAAGAGGGACGAGGTAAACAGACAAATTAATGAATTATTGTCTGAGGGAATAATACGCCCCTCAAAAGCCAAAACCAACTGCAGAGAAGCACTATCGGTTAGTAGTTGACTATAAACGGCTAACCACTGTGACCGTTTCTGATACGTACAGTAATACCAGATATAAATGCCACTTTGCCCAGTCTAGGAATCGCAAAATTCTTCACAACAATTGACTTAAACTCTGGTTTTCACCAAATCCCGATGAATGCATTTTCCACGATGAATGGTAAATTTCAATTTCTTCGTTTACTCTTTGTTTTGAAAAATGCCCCAGCAATCTTCCAACGAATGATCGATGCCGTTCTTAAAGAATTCCTAGGGAAGATTTGCTACGTCTATATAGACGATATAATTGTAATTGGACGTAGTGAGGAAGAAACCTTGAGTAATGTTGACAAAATTTTCAAAAGATTGGACAAATCCAATTGAAAGGTTAACATTGACAAAACGCACTTTATGCAAACGGAAGTCAAATTTTTAGGATATTGAAAGTCTTATACACCCTACAAATTTAAAAGAATTGAAAAGATTTTTAGGGATGACGTCGTATTACAGACGTTTTATTAAAGTCTATGCAAAAGTAGCAAAGCTGCTAACCAATTCAACGAGAGGCGAATATGCTCAGGTAAAGGCTAGTTAATCGAAAAAAGATAAAATAGAATTGAATGCTGAGGAATGATTGGCTTTCCAAAAGTTAAAAGCTCTTTTAACTACGGACTGAGATCCTTGCATTACCTGATTCTGACAAACCATTCAATCTAACGACAGATGCCTCGAATTACGCTATTGGTGCTGTTCTCTCACAAGGAGAGATTGGCAAAGATAAACCTGTTGCTTTCATATCACGATCACTAAATAAGGCAGAAGAAGGATACGCAACAAATGGAAAGGAGATGCTGGATATAGTGTGGGCTCTGGATAACCAACGAAACTACCTGTATGGTGTCAAGAAAATAACAATTTGCACTGACCATCAACCTCTTATTTATGCGCTATCCACCACATCAGCGATGAATCCACTTCATCAACCAGTGAGTGTGATTCACAAATCACAAAAACAGTATCAGAAATGGGTGGTAATGATTCATAAAATACGAAAACAGCATCCGAAAGAAGGAATGATGACATAATATCAACAGGCTCAACCGTTTATAGTGCAATACAAGATGCTTCAAACCTCATTCCCCACATGGAAGTTCCAATTAATATCTTCAGAAACCAGATAGTTATTAAAATTGAGGCAGATCTTCATTCAAGTGAGGTCCCACAGGAAAACTTTAATCGACATTACTTCTCTTCGCTTGATTGGAATGCCGAAAAACTCCTCAATGTCCTAAAAAGAACTTTATATCCAAACGTAATCCATGGAATCGAGGCTCCAGAATGCTGCTTGTCAACTTTACAGGAACTGTATTTACAGCATTTTTCTAGCTATAAAATTAGAATTGCTCCAAAAATAGTTACAGACATTAACCTGGAAAATAGACATTTTGAAATAATCCAAAATGAACATCGTAGGGCGCACAGAAATGCAAGGGAAAACAGAAAATAGATCCTAGACGAATACTATTTCCCTGTGCAATAAGAATAAGTACGATGGAAACCCCTATAGACCAGAATTTCAGACAACACCCGTTCGAAAGGCTCCATGCGAAATTCTGCACATGGATATAAGGCAATACAAAACCAAAAATTTATTTCTGTAATCGACAAAATTTCAAAGTTTGCTAAACTTTTTACATTAGTGACGGATCTGTCCTAAATATTAGAGAAACGTTAATAAAAATCTTGCATTTCTTTACGGCTCCCAAAATTCTAGTTATTGACAAAAAAGTAGTTTTATTATCCCCTTGATAAAAGATTTCCTTGAAAAACTAGGAATAAAAATATATTTAACGCCATCCCAGCGAAGCGAGGCAAACGGACAGGTGGAACGCCTCCATTCGACTCTAATCAAAATGTACAGGTGTTTAAGAGCGGAAAATGCGGAACTCAGTGTGCAAGAATTAATGTATGTTGCGGTAGACAGATATAACAATACTATACATTCTGTGACCGGAAAAAGACCGACTAATGTATTTTTTAATAGGAATGGAACATCAGACTTTAACAAACTATTTGAAGCCCGCTCTAAAATTAATAAAGACCTTAGGGAACTAATTAGAAGGAATGTAAAAGAACGAAATAATCGCATGTATAAGAGACGTGTATCACCAAAGAAATATAAAAAGGGCGATGTAATATATGTTAGAATAAAAAACATAAAAGCCAAGAATAAGGCAATGTATAGAAAAGAAATTGTAGAAAAAGACAACAAAGTCACCATAAGTACAGCAAGTGGTAAAAGGATTCATAAGGCCAACATAAAGAATATTAAATAAGATTCATCATTAATTATACATAAAAAGAACTTCTACTTCTCTAAATAAAAAATATAAATATATAAAAATTATAGAATTTTTTTTTGCAATACCCTGAACAAATGGAGCCCTAAAACTTAGTGGTGAGCGTATCTTTGCGCTGGGGTTCAAATCTCCATGGGCACCATGTGAAAATGGGATATTGCTCAAGTATAATATCTTAAAAAGAAATAAAGAATAGAAAATTACTCGAAATATAAAAGGAAAAATACATACATATATCCATCTTTATATAAAAAATAATAATTAGCATTTTGAAATATACAGAAAAATGTTCAGAAAATTCTAACATACTAAACTACTAGAAAACAATGGTGCTTAAAGAAGCCATGTTTTCATTTCATTAAAATTTTAATAGAATACACTATAGAGGACATCAGGGTGCTTCCTGCAATATTACGATAATGCACTGATCCTGCATGCCGACGAACTTCTTCAAGGCTAATAGAAGTAGTGGTGGCGCTGTATAAGGGCATTATCTAGAGGTCTATGAGATTGCGCGTACAGGAAAGACTAACCGAGCTCATGGGTACAAAAGGCATAGAATGCTACCACTACCCCTGATACTTACAAGTATTGCGAATGAAAGATTGCTGATAAACCTCGATAAAGTTCACAACATTAGGTTGCGCAATATTGATAGTACACAACATTTGGAAATGAAATCAAACCTAACTCTGCTTAGCCATATTATCATGGCAATAATAATGGGTATTTTCTTCAGGACGTTATAGTAAAAGTCTGCACTGATCTGCGGAACGCAGACTTTTAAGGAGGGAAGAGTTAGCAGCTGTAGCAACACTGCTAATAAAAGAAGTTTAGCAGTGTCACCATAATTCGTAATGTCATTGATCCCCAATCATTTTATTGCTCAAAACAAAGTATCGAATTACAATTAAACTCAATAGCACCAATTATTGTTCAATAACGAAGTATTGAATGTGAATTAAAAATTTGTTTCCAGCTTTGCGTCTGGATGACCGCACATGTCGATACGACGTGATCGTCATAGTTTTCGAGGTGGGGATATGAATTAATTTGGGCAGTCTTGGTCGGATATTTCAGTTGATCGTTATTCGTGTTTGAATTAATTGTTTAATTGAAATTACAAAATTAAATTATTGTAATAAATTAATCCTTGTTAATTGGAATTGTGATATTAATTTCTTGAAATTTATTAAATCACTTCAAAATTAAATTAAACTTGTTATTTCTTTCAGTGCTATGTTCTGCACTTAAAATTAAATTTTTTTTCAAATATATCGACTGGAAAACTCTAACTTGTATATCCAGTAAGCAAAAAAAAATGTGTAAAAACGTAACAAATAAATTAATCCACAGGATTTTGTTTAAGATGACTTTCTAGAAATTTCGGTCGCCATAGTCAAAAAATCATCACTTTTTTGCCTACAAACGTGGGAATTTCTTTCGACAACTATTTTCTTGTTACGTAACCAATAAAGAAATGTTTATAATCGGAATATAGTTTTAAAGATTTTTAAGCTTAAAGGCAATAAATTTCTTTTTATAGATAATATTTTATTCAAACGTTATTTCGAGGTAGTAAGTGTAAAAGTTTTTTGCTCACTGTACGCAAACAATATTTGAATTCGTCCTGTTCTGTATTATCATTACAGCGTTTTTTGATTAATTTCAACGATTTTATATTTATTTAAAGGTATTGATTAAAATTGGTATGTGCTGTTTCTATAAGATAAACAATTTCACTTTAACACAAATAAAAACACTCAATTTTGTTTGTTGTAGAGAACACAAACAATAACACTCAATTTTGTGTTTTCCACATGAATAGGCAATCAAGTGAAATAGTTTATTTTACAGAAATAGGTCGCGTTTTCCGGAAATCGAATTTATACGAACGTTAAAGAGTTTTTTATCTTCTCTAGTAATGATAAAATGCAAACCGACATTTCGAACGCTTGTGGATATTTAATTATTAGGGAAAACTATACTTTTATAATTTAAAATGAAAATAAATCCTACCTATGTAGAGTAGTAGTAAAATAGTGTTTATTTATTTGATTTATTTTATTTAAATAATAAAAGTTAATACTGAAGTAAATTATAATTTTTGTATTTTTAAGGAAAAATACCCATACAGATAAACATAATATTCGTAAAAAATTTTAATTGTTTATAATTTCAATTTTAAGATTAAGTGGTTTTTAATCACATAAAATGTAAGAAAATTCGATTTTTTTCAGATTCTTATGGTGTTTTCACGCTGAGTGGTTTTAAAGAAAAAGTTGGTTTTAACGTTAAAACAATAATTAAAACCATACAAAAATTATTATGTTAAAACCATCTTAAAACTGTTTTTGAATTGGTTTCAAGTTGTTTTTATAAAATACGACCTTGTTTTCGATGTACTAAATCAGAGCTACCAACTTTGAAATGTTGAAAACAGCTGAAAAAAGCATAACAAAAACACTTGTCATAAATGTCATGAAATTAAAACTAGGCCTAAGAAAACTTGTTGTGTGAGCGCAAGATCAGCTGATTATGATTTTAATCTTAAAAGCATGTTTTAACTTTAGATGTGAAAACACTATTACGTTCCGGTTCCGTTACAATACATTCCTATATATTCGTATAATATATATAAGCAATTAGATTGTATTCCTTCAAGATCCCCTGTGTCAAAATGTACTAATTCTGAAAATACATTAATTAAAAAGAGTGAGAGAGAACACTCATAATACAAATGCAATACGAGAATGAAAAACAAATTTGCCAACGTGAAATAAGGCAATATAAAGGTATAAACACATAGACGACAGACAACAGAAAGCTGCCAAGTTTAGAATACACAGGTTTATATGAAAACGATTAAAGTTCAATATTGTTGACTCACTTATATTCAAAATTTGATGAGTTCTTATGAGTAGAGAAAAAAATGATTGAGGATCTCTGGCATAAACATACATACATATGTGTGAAGGAGCGGTTTTTTTATATGTGTGATTTTATGTTTGCGTACGTAAAAAACTTCGATAGTGACACCACTGAAAGTTTTCATAGACGGCTTTTGCACGTTGAAATTTGTTTCGAAACAAATGTGAGAAACTTTTTTGCATTTTCTTTTAAAATTTCTTTCGCTTTTGGACGTAAAAATTAATTTCAGAAATTTTGTTTTCTTTTATCGCGTCGTTCTGCTGTTTTTAACAGTTGTAACTTTGTTTGGCATTGTGATTTAGGTTCAAACACAAGACATGAACATTATATGAATATTATATTTGTTATTACATTATAATATATTATATATTTATGTGTTATTATTTTTTAATATATTTACCTTATTTAAATTATATTCTTTTTAATATTTTTTATTTTTATTTTTTCAACCTTTTTTAATTAATTGTTTGGCGCTAAAATTTTTCTTCTGCTAATGTTTTGATTTCAAATACAAAATCAACAAAGACTAATGATATTTTAAATAAGGGAGCTTTATATTAACACCGTTGACTAACTACGAGTCATCTCGTAAAAACATCATTTTTGCCTTTTGATCATATCTACGATCTAAAAATAGTTTTTAGTAATATAATGTGAAAAATCAAATTGTCGTTATTGGCCAATTTTCTGAAAGTTGCCGCGGCAGTCAAGATGTTAACTTCTCTATGCGGAACAAAAAATAAAAGAAAATGTGAAATTAAATACAACTCTGTGTATATACGAATAAAGAACAAAGCAAATTTCTGAGTACATGAAATTCTAAAATCACCCCCGCTCGTTTTTCCCCTCTCTCCTACAAACTCAAGAGTGTTGAAATTTGTTTCGAAACAAATTTCAAAGTGCAAAAGGCGTCATAATGTAAATTATTTTTTATTGTTTTGGTTTTTTAACAGCTGTTGTTTTTTCTGCTCTGCTTTCAAAGAATTTAAGCAATCGTCATACGGCAGGAAATAAGGTTGGTATAATTTTCTGGCGAACTGCTGAGCTGGGCTGCTTTTCTAAACACAGGTTGCTACTAATGGATTGCCGGCTTTCAATGGATCTAGAATTTTCTTTCAAAAAAGTCCAGTTTTGTGGGGGCTAGCAAAGAATGCTACAAAAAGAAGACGTATGCCGTACCAAATAATAAACGTCAATTTACCGGATAGGTCGTAATATTCATTCTGAAGTGACTAAAGACAACATCGTCCGGCATCTCTTCAATAACAGAAGCAAAATACTTGTTTTTATTTTGGTGAATTTCCTTGGTATAAGTTGTTGAAGTAGAAAAAACACAAAACGTTTCCTTTTTAAAACAAGTCTAGTATTAATTATTTGGCTCCTGGAGCTATTTTCACTGCAGAAATCCAAAAATTTACAAAAATAATTTTATTTGCTGTCACGAATTCTTTATAATAATGCAAAGCAAACATACATATGTATGTTCCTAAACATCAATAGTGTTACAAAGTTTAATATGACAATGTAATTTGCTTTTCAGTGTTGCAAAGTAGTACTGCTTAATTTTAACACAACTTTGACTTTGCATTCAGACGTTTAGGAAAGCAGCCCTGCTCTCTGTCGTCTCTGTGTTTATACATTAAATCCCAATGTAACCAGTGACGACAATTATGACCTTTGAAAAATGCTAAGATCAGCAGCTTTAACCCTCTTTGTAGAGGGAGAAAAAATGTTTAAAAGTTTTTGCGAAGCTAATGTGTTAGAAGCAACAGATATACAGAGTGAAAACTGGCGGATAAAGTGGAAAAATTAAATGTAAATAAACATTTATTTATAAAATTTTTTTCTTGTAGAACGTTGTATATATTACCAGTATTAATTAATTTCTTGAACGAAAAAGTTAAAATTCGGTAATTTTTTCATTATTAGTCGAACTTTAAGCAATTTCCCTTAACATAGAAAAAAGTTCCGCGTGCAAAAGGTAAGTAAAAATAAAAATATAACAAAATATGTACCCTTAACTTTTTGTTTCAGGAATTTGAGACTATACCTCTACATTGATTAAATACTATGTTAGTGACGACGTTTCCCTAATAAAACGTTTTTCCTTTCAAAATTATTCTAATATTCTATAAAAATATTGTTCGGTTTTTACATTTTTAAGAACGTTTAAAAGCGCTCTGGTAGTCTAGTTGGTAGTGTGCTAAACTATTAGCGTGAGGGTCGTAGGTTCGATTTCCACCAGAGGCTATGGTCCATGGCACTACACCGAGCACATGGTCGAAGTGACTTAGCTCGTATAAATTAGAATATAATTTGTAATTGTATTGTAATTAATCCTAATATAGATTATAAATCTTTCTGTAAGTCTTGATTGTCTTGAAATTTGGGATATAGATCGCGCTTTTGTCGGAGCAGGTTATAGGCTATACATTTTTTCAACATTTTAACGAAAAGAGGTGATAAAATGGGACAACAGGAGAAAAAATGGTAATAGGTAATTTTTTTACGATTTAGCTTGGTTAAGTTTCCCAAATAGGTATTGGAGGTGTTTCGTTTCCAAAGTTGAAACAAAAAGAGGTCTTTTTATCGGTGCATAGGCAATAAATTATGTTGTAGGCAATAAATTTTTTCAAAATTTTGATCCAATGGGAAAAAAATGGCACAAAGCGAGAAAAATGTGCAAAAATTAGTACTTTATTCATAAATGATGTATTTTAACTGTTTTAAAGGTATTTTTTTACGATTTAGCTTGGTTAAGTTTCCCAAATAGCTATTGGAGGGGTTCCGTTTATAAAGTTGGAGCAAAAGGGATCCAAAAAGAGGGAGAGGGGCGAAAAACGGGCATATTGAATGCATTTATATTTAGGACTAAGAGTACTCAAAAAACTGGGTTGTTTGTTAAACCGGTCAACAACAAATAACCACTGTTTTTTTTTTTTAATTTAAAAACATTTTTCATTTTTTAAACTAATCCAAACTACATAACCCGCGTAACGCCGGGTACAATCTGCTAGTTAATAAATAAATAGATAAAAACGTTTAAATATGTGTTCGTTCCCTACAAGAAATGAATGACCGAAACTAACACATATCCAACATACTTACTACTATGAAAACAAAAATTTATAGCGTGTTATGACAAAAATTTCAATAGTGATCTTTGTTCTTCTTTCAAACAAATCGAACAACACTGCTGCGAAGTTTTCTTCGTTCATCGATTTTGATTTTTTAATAAATAACAGCATTAAATCGAGTCCTACAAAACCCAAGGGAAGACCTAATGCTGAGTAAGTGTCTATAATAATATTTAACCTATGTGGAGAGGTTTAATGTTTTCGTATAGTTTCAGCCGCCGGAAGGAGAAGAAAACGAAGAACTTTTGGTAGCCTATGCTATATACTATTATTATTTATATTTTGTATTTTTTGTTTGTTTTATATGTTATTTTTATTTATTTTTTATTATAAAATAAAATATATAATAAAAATATATGAAAACAAAAAGCAAATTTCGGTTCGTAGTCGTTTGACTAGTCAAATAACTAGTCGTTTGCCTAGTCAACTGTAACTAGTTAACTAGTCATTTGTAACTTAAAAATAGCGAAAGAGTGAGCAGGTTAGAAATATGTTTTACGGTCGAAAGTATTCATATGTTAGAAAGAGAAGCAAAATCACATGTACACGAATGTTTACGTCAAGTTTTTCACATTGCCCTTAATAACTTGATGGGAAGTTGTGACTAGTTTATACGTTATACTTGACGGTCAAATAACTAGTCATTTGACTAGTTATGTTCTGGTAGGGTTGATTGCAAGCAAAGTAAAAACAAATATATGTTTAGTTCAGGGATTACCATTTCGTAGCACAATTGTGCAGAGAGAACTCACACACATTCTTGTGGTCTTTGATTTAGTTGCCGATCAGACTGCTAACAGGGTATACAGAGACGAATCGAATTTGACAGCAACACTGGCCAAACGTGAAAGAGACAGCAAATATTACAAAAAAGTATGTCTGTCCCTGTCTGATTCTTTCTGTTTTGTTTATTTATATTTGTTAATTTTTAAGGTGGGTTTTATTTTCTATTATTCTATTATTTTGCTAGAAGTTGATGATATTTTGGTAGAATAATAGAATAGTTTTGAGGAGACGAACCATTTTATAACGGAAACGTAATTCGTTTTTATTGTATTATTTGTATTGTATTTGGTGACACCTTTCATCGATAGTCACTAACTTAGTATTTAACCAATTTAGAGTTATATTCACAAATTTCTGAAGCAAAAAGTTATGAGTATATATTTCGTTATATTTTTCTTTTTTTCCGTTTGCACACGGAACTTATTTCATTGTGAAGAGAAATTGCTAAAAGTTCGATTAATAATGAAAAAATTACCGAATTTTATATTTTTCATTCAAGAAATTAATAAATACTGGTAATATACACAAAGTTTCGCAAGAGCAAAAATTTATGAGCAATATGTCTCATTTGATCTTCATGTATTTAGCTTCCTACTTACCTTTTGCACAAGAAACTATATTCATTGTAACCAGAAACTAACTAACTAACTATTTATGAAGTTTAACAATTTTCATTGAAGAAATTACAAAATATTCTAACTTTTCCCTCTTTTTCTACACAAAATAAATATTTGTTTACATTTAATTTTTCTACTTTAGCCGCCAGTTTTTACTTTATATATCTGTTGCTTCTAACACATTTGGTTCGCAACACATATGACATTTTTTATTGTCCCTCTAGATTGACCAGTCTTTTTATTGTACCCTATGTTTTTGAGTGTTTGCCAAATCAACTTAAAGAACCATATGTAAAAAGAAGTCGCCGTGGTCTAGTAGGTAGTTTGTTAGCTTATTAGACGAAAGGTATTTCTTCGACGACTTCCTCTCAGCAGATTTCTGGCAAAGACTTTGAGAGTAAAAATGGCCATGAAAGGCTTCTCAAAAATCTGTCGTTCGGAGTCGACTTTAAACTGTAGGTCCCCCCACTCATACATAAAATTAACGCACACATAAGTGGTGTGAGAAGCCAGGTCGTAACCCTGACTGAAGGGTTGTAATGGCCAATTATGTATGTATGTATGTAAAATGAATTCTTGATTAAAAAATTCAAAAGGTATTAAGAAATAGAGCAGATTCTGATAATTTAATTCTCCATTTGAATTCTTTCAATATTTAAGTCATAGCTCTTGGGTCTAGATAGTCTGAACACTCACGATTTCAAATGCAAACTAAACAAAAGGCGTTTAAATTGCTATGAAGTGCAGTTATGGTGTTTTCTTTTCTACCAAAAAATGTGCACCCTCTAAAACGGTGGTATGTTCTATTCTAAATAATTCGCACTGGCCATACGGTGGAGGGCGTTTGCATTTTATGCCCTGTATAAATCGAGAGTGCTGATAATGCACTGTAAAGCAGATGTTTGTTTATTTATAGGGCTACCATATGAAATTTAAAAAAAGTCGCCTGGTATTGTTATCCAAATTGAAGTTAATTTTTTAATTGTTTTTTGAGTAACCTTAAGGAAACATTACATTATTAAAGCTACATGGCCGGTAATATAAAAAAATGCATTCAATATTAGAACAGCGTTAAAATATATTTTTTTTGGTTATAACAAAAGCTTTCAAAAAATAAAGTTGAAAAATTAGTGATCTGGCAACACCTTTTTCATATTTACATTAAATATTTAGATTAAATATTTAAATAGTTAGATTATTAAATTATTTAGATCTAAAACCTTTAAAAAAAAAATAAAAATAAAAAAAAAATAAATATGGATATACGAACTGGGTAACTTAGACCATGGCCCGGTGTAGACCAGAGTCTCTGGTGGGAATCGAACCCACGACCCTCACGCTAATAGTCTAGCACACACTCTCAAAAATTTTTTTAATCCACCTTATAAAAAAAATAAAACACCATTAGTCAGTGGTTCGGGAGGGCTAACAATATTATGTATTATACGGCTATATTTTTAATCGCACAATTTTTGTTCTTTTCAATTCACACGGGACTAGTTTGGCAGCAATGTATACGTTACGCAGCTTTGTATATTAGTATTTTTTGCATTAATTTGATATTTTAAAAATGTGCGTGTATTAGTTTTGTGCTGGCGATGCGGGGTTGTAGCTGGTGGAAACTTTACGTCAGCACAAATGTTCTAGTGTGAATTGGCTCTACGTTGTATATTTTTTTCTTTCAAATATTCACCCCTATCGTGAATATTATGGGAATAAGTTATTTGGGAGTAAACTCTTATTTCCATCCCAAAAAATCGGTATTGCGAATATATTGGGAGTAAAAGTTTTTATTGTGAATTAGCGATAAATGCTGTATAAACAAAAATTTTTTATTGTGAATTACGTTTTAACAATTTATCAAAGAAAAATACAAATATTAAAAAATTAATAGCGTTTATCTTCGTTTTTTGCTGTTGGAAGAGAAAAAACAATTTATGAAAAGGTTGCAGAGAAGAGCTATTAGAAATAAATCGAATCCACTATCATTCCCTGAGCTAAAGTAAGAATTATACATACTAAAATATTTATGTATGACGGTAAATGCTT
This sequence comes from Sarcophaga peregrina, assembly GCA_014635995.1. NCBI lineage: Eukaryota > Metazoa > Arthropoda > Insecta > Diptera > Sarcophagidae > Sarcophaga > Sarcophaga peregrina. The sequence continues at coordinate 29,146,433 of CM025792.1, read as the reverse complement.
TACAGATTCCAGAAATATTACAGGGCAAACAAAGAAGGTTTCAAATACCTATTGAATGTGTCGATGGAAAACTTGCCTCACAGCGGTAAGGTATTTGCCATACCCCCCATAGTGAAACTCGCCGGGACTTTGGAATTTTTGGCGGAAGGCAGCTACCAAAAGCTAGTAGGTTGTCAAATTGATGTCGGTTTATCGCAGTCTTCATTCAGCGAAGTGCTTTCAGAAGTATTAACAACATTTGAAAGAGTATTATGTCCTCAGTGGATTGTGTGGCCGTCTTCTGAGGAAAAGAGAGAGATTGTAAAATGGTTTTACACAAAATACAAAATTCAAGGTGCTGTGAGTTGTATTGACGGCACACAAGTACGAATCATCGTCAAAGAACAGACCGATATTTGTATTCTAATAAATTACTAAAGAACAAAATAAACTTTAATTATTTAATCCTTATTTTACCTTCCATGAACAGAAAATTGAAACTCAATATGCCAAATAAAATTGTTTGTATGTAAAGCAGTTTTTCGACCTATACTTTTATGTGGAGCACCAGCTTGGAGCTCAATTGCATCTTCTCACATTAAGAAACTGCAGAAAGTCCATAAGAAGTTTTTAAAAATTATTCAACTAAAAACCTTCATGATTCTGCTAAAGTAGAATTGGTACCAAGCAGACTGATACCGCTTGCAAGTAGCTGACAAGATTTCAGCTTTCTGAAGTAGAGATATTATTTCAATGAAAGCTAGATATATTAAAGTATATTAAGCTGTAGTTAAGTTTTTTCATTTCCTTTTTTTTTGTATGGACAGCAAGATTTTGTGAATTTTTCCTTTATTATCATGTATGTATTCTTACATTTGTATTTTATTTCTAAAATCAAATTTAATGCTTTAGAAGAAAATCTCTCCGTATCTGAACTCTTTGCTTTATGTATAATATAAGAAAACACAAACTAAATAAAGAAATGAATGAAAAATAAAAGATTTATTTAAATTAAGAACAAATAATGGTCAGACACAAATGTAAATGCATTGTAAAATTTTAAAACGTTATAATTGATGTCGGCGATGGTCGATATTACGAAAGAAGTTGAATGCGTTGTAGAGGCAACTGAAGCTGAGGGCTTTGCAATCGTAAACGTTGGAAAAAATGGTAAGGACGTTGCCGAGGTGTCACAGATAGAATGAAGAAACGCTAAGCCAACGTAAATGAAGGTTTTGCAAATTTGGATTTGACTCTGTGAATATAAGAGACAAAATGGTACAACGATATAACCTAAGCCAGGATAAGTATCAAATTTGGATTTGACTCTATGGACAGAAGAGACGAAGTAGTAAAACATTCTAACCTAAAATTCCTGTTGATTGGACCTTATTAGTGCGACTTCAGACCTGGCAGTCCACCATCGACCAGAACTTCACCCTACGTCAAATCCTGTAATAAGACCCACGAAAAACAATCTGGCAGTAAATGAGGGCGAAACAAAGCATATGGTATCGACAAGTAGAGACGTACGGCGTATTGGATCTCAGATAATGGCCGATAACTATACTTTCGATATAGTCAAGGAATTTATTTTTCTTGGCTCCGGCGTTACCACCAAAAATGGACGTCAGTCTGAAGATGCTAACAGGTGCAGCTATTGTCTTGTTATGCCATCCAGTAGCAGAGACCTCTCTCGTACGACAAAACTAATGTTCTACAAGACGCTCATCCCCAGTACTTTTTTATGGTGCAGAGGCAAGGACCCTATAAAGCACTGATGCAACACCCATGAAAGTATTCAGGAGAAAATTCCTACGTAAGATCTTCGGTCCGGTACGATTTGGCGATGTATATATAAGCTCTTCTAGGGTGTTCCGGCGAGACGGATATTTAATGTAGGTATCTGCAGAATTCGGCGAAGAGGACGATCTTGTATGCATTGGAAGCACCAAATCGGGAAAGTCCTGTCATCAATTAGTATAACCAACTGGCGTAGGCGCGCAAGATGCAGAGGTGCTTACGAAAACCGTTAATCGGGTTGTTAATGGCCAATTAAGTAATGTAAAGTAATTTGTCATCCAAAACTACGATACAATTTTCCATAAGAATCTTTCTTTATTTGTGTACAAAATTTTGCTGATTTATTGATTGTATTTAAATTATAGGATTGAGTTTTTTGCGACTCTGGGTATGCCCCACCATGGAAACCCTAGAACTCCTTGTTGACACACACTTTCCGGCGGGACAGATCTCGGGAGTTGGATTACGGAGTCCGAGGAGTGGACTGATAAGGGAGTATTTCTCGTATACATCAACGAGGGCAGTTAAATGGGCGATATACTGATTTACGCCGCTTAAAGCTTCGGAACCGGATGGAATATATCCCGCCCTATTACAACATCTGAGAATGGGGTATATTGAACTTCTTAGGAGGATCTACCTTGCCATAATTCGGTTGGGACACATACCGTCAAAGTGGTGCAAAGTCTTCATACCGAAGGCGGGAAGGAATTCACATACCACACCTAAAGATTATAGACTCATAAGTCTCTCATCGTTCCTATTGAAGACCTTACTGAGGCTCATAGACATGAATCTAAGGCAGACCCTGGATAGAAGTCTCTTATCCTGTGGACAATATGCGTATACATACCTTGACATGCACGATAGAGAGTTCCTTGCGAGAAAGGAATACATTCTGGCTGCCTTCCTGGACATCAAAGCGGCCTTCAATAATGTGGAACTAAGCGCTATTACTGGCGCACTGACAAGTTTGAGTATACAGGGATGCAAGGGTGGAATGGATATTTAAACTACTGAGTGGATGAACAATCTACCCAACGCTAGGGGGCTCGCACATCGCTAGATTGATAGGAAAGGGAACTCCACAATGGTGGAGTGCTTTCCCCCCCCTCCTATGGAATCTTGTGATTAACGAACTGTCAGTGATGTTAGGCTATTGCCCATTACGATGACGTAGGATGACTCACTGGATTTATACAGCGGTGGTTAGACGTATCTTGACATACGGATGCCTAGTGTGGTGGAAATCCCTTGGTAAGGCTACGAACTTGAATCTAATGGGCGGCTGCAACGATCTGCCTGCGTGATAATTTGTGGTGTCTTGCACACTATTCCTACCGTGGCACTGGAGATAATTTTAGGCCTCCCACCGCTTTATCTATATTGTAGGGGCGTGGCGGCAGGGATTGGTAAACGTCTCTGGGCGATTGGACAATGGCTTGGATCAGACACTGGTCAGTCAAATATCCTGGAGAAATTTGAGGCTATCGGAGACGTTGACTATATGGAACCGCGATATGACTTCTCAATGAAATGGTGTTGGACATGTCGTAAAGGACTCCGTCGAAATCTTCACTGATGGATCCAAGCTGGGACGAACCGTTGGTGATGGAATTTTCTCGGAGTCAATAGGTATACCCAAATCTATAGAGCTACCGGATTACTGCATCGTTTCCCAGGTGGAAGTGTTGGCAATACAGGCTGCGGTAAAGATTATTTGGGATTCAAATATCCCCAATGTTAACATCACCATACTCTATGATAGCCGTTGGCTACCAGGGTTCGTAGACTCCAAGACTGTTTGCGGCTGTCGGAAACACCTGAAGTATATATCATTTGGGTTCCGGGACACACCGATATCCCGGAAAACTGCAGAGCGGATGAACTGGTCAGACGCGGCACGACCATCGAATTCTCCGACGGAGAGACGTGCTTAGTGGCGTTATTGGAGATGCGAAACGCTTTGGTCTGGGACACCTCGCGAACGATTTCTGTAGCAGCTGCAGGGACGAGGAGTAGGAAGAGACGGTTCTTCATCTACTGCGACTAAATCTGGAACTATATCGAAGGAGAGATCTTGGTGCCTACTACATCGATGACCTGAGTGATTTGTCGAACATTGACATCAGCAGTCTGAATTGCTTCATAGTAAGCTCTAGGTGGTTCCAGGATTGGGGGATAGTTAGGGCGAACTGTCTTATCACAATGGGCCCCATGGGGCCTAAGTGCGTCCATACAATTCATTTGGGGGACGGTCACTCATACCTACCTAATATGTTCCACATTTATCTTATCTGTGAACTATAACTGTATATATAAATGCGATGCAAATATTAAGCGTACCCATATTTTAATATTGTTCGTATAATTTTATTTTCCAATTTTTGCTAAAATAGAAACGATATCTACAAATTACTAAATGTACAAGTATATTGTAATGTAATTTATAATAGATATCGTTTCTGGATATCTGGATTGGAGCATATAGTCACCACTTATCCGATAAAATTGTTCTGGATATTTTACTACATATATGTGAGAAAAATTAGTGTAATAATTATTGCAAATTTCAAAATAGTTACACAAACAACCACTTTTTTATGCTAAACTTATTTATTTAATTCAAGACAAGATTAAGTTACGGTATTCATATACTATTTTTTGGGGTAATTTTCTTAAAAGTCTGATATTGTTATTTTGAGTGACTGATTAATGGTGGGGACAACGAATTCTGGGCATTGAAAACGTACAGGACTTTTAAAACTTAGTTGTATGTTACCTATAATTAATTTTATATACATATCCTATATTTTGTTTCTTATTAACATATTTAAAATACAAAGTTAGCTAATATGAACTTAATTAACAAAATTCTTGTTTTTAACACTTTTGTTATGAATTAATTTTAAATACACTTTATATATTTAGATACTTATAATAACCGACTTGGTTTATAGTTTACGTAATATTCTAATCTTAGTATTTATTGATTTTATTTTTATTTTCACACATTAAATTTTTTAATTTCAATATTGTATTCCTTTTGTTGTGAGGAGATAAATATTGGTATACCAATAAAAAATTAAAAATTAGTAATTATAAAAATTAAAATATCTTCTAAAAAGTTATCCAACAAACATTGGTTTGGAATTTTATTACATTTTGTATGAACTGTATGCACTGAATTGCCTAAGTCTCTGTATAGGCGATTTTAAAAATTAGTTTCAAGTATTTGTGTATCAGTAAACGTAATATATGTATATAAAATATAGGCTTTAAATGGAAAAAATAAATTATAAACTTCCGTAAAAAATGGTCTCCGTAGAATTCACAATTTTAAACTTTGAAATACTAATTTTAAATTTAATTATATATGATAGGTGGAAATCAATTACTGCATTACTTTTCATGAAACATACAACTTTTGTTGCGGTCAAAGACTATATTCTTCCCACATAACTGCTTATCGTTATTCATCATTAACTTCTTCTCCGTTTAGATTTATTGCGATATCTTTATTCTATACTCCCAATTTTGGGAACAAAAATAGAAATTAGCCTAAACGCAAAGCAGCATAATAGTTGTTTATTGTCGCGCTGTCACTTTCATATACACCCTTGAGAGAGTAATGAGTTGAATTTATTATGTTTATAGAAGTGGTCTTCACTCATACATACATACATAATTGGCCATTACAACCCTTCAGTCAGGATTACGACCTAGCTTCTCACACCACTTATGCTGTGTGCGTTAATTTTATACATGAGTGGCGGGACCTACAGTTTAAAGTCGACTCCGAACGACAGATTTTTGAGAAGCTTTTCATGGCAATTTTTACTCTCAGAATCTTTGCCAGAAATCTGCTGAGAGGAAGTCGCCGAAGAAATATATTTTCGTTTTGATGTCTGACCTGGGATTCGAACCCGGGCCTTTTGTCTAATAAGCCAACACACTACCCACTAGACCACGACGACTTCACTCACCTTACCCAAATAAGGAAGTTTTTCGGGGATTTATATATTTTCCCGTAAATATTTTAACCAGGATATATCGCATAAAAATAAATTATATCAAAATGCTTGGTGAAATGTTCCCAAATCAACGGTTTTGCTAATTTATTTTTAATGTGTCTGCTAATTTAAAAATTTCATTTTAAATTTACTGATAATGTTTTGTAATTCCTGAAAATCTAATCTCGCTTTAACGCTAAAACTCTTTCTAACGCCGAAAGTCCATTCCATCCGTTTCATGCGACCTAGCGTTACAAGTGATTCCTGTATTCTATGCGGTTTTTTTGCAAGTTACATACAATGCGCTTTATGCAAATGGTTTTTTGTTTTGATCAGCTGTTGTGATGAACAACAAAAAAGCAAACAAGAACACTTTTGGGAAAAATAAAAATCAATTTGTGATTTTAAAAGAATTTATGGCATTAATTACAAATTTATGCGTTTACATATGTCACATTTTGTGCTTTTAAAGCCTACGAAAGTCCTCAAAAGCACATAAGACAAATGTTTTCAGTTAATTTATCCTCCATTTTTCTTTTTTACAAATTAATAAATTCAAAATAGATGACATAAAAACAATCAGTACATAAAAACAATCGACAACTAATATACATATTTTGTTCATGAAAGAAATGTGTTAAAAAATGTATTTTAATGTATTTTCCTCTCAAATTAGTAGTAAATTTTATCATGAAATATTTTTATAATGCAAAAAAAAAATGCGAAAATAATAATGCACCATTAAAACATATTTATCGAAACCATTCACAATAGTATATTGTTTAAAAAATGCTGTTTTTTTCCAGCAATGCATGAGTCGCATAGAAAAGTAGAAAGTAAACCTACTTGTTGCATTCTATGCGCCTATGAGTTCTACGCGTTTTCCTCTGTAACTTGTCACAAACAACTACTCTAATTCCTCTTTTTGGCATATGCATGTAACGCAAGGTCACATGAAATGGATCGTATGGGCTTTCGGCATAAGAAATCTACATGCTTTGTTTCATTCTGCTAAAACGGCAATAGTAGTTACAACACAAAACATGTGTGATAGAAAAAATTCATTCAGTTAAATTCAAAATTTGAAAGAGAGCGAAATGTAGTTGTTGGTACACTGAGGAATATTGATCAGATGTCACAAAACTTATGCATGTTTATTATATAGTAAAAATACATTCTTACAGCAAATTTGAAGAATTTGAGTGGGAAAAAGTTTTTAATATGACTAATTACATAATTGTTATAACGATGATTGCATGTTAAGTAAGAAAGCAGATATAAAAACACATTATTTCTTTCAGTGTAGTTCTCTCAATTTAACTCGCTTTCCCTTTGTTTTCGTTGCTTTTTTCTTATCAAAAAGTGTAATTGTGAACATGATAAAAATATCGTGGATTTTGTAATTTGGTTCTTATTTACAGGTTTTTTTTCAAGAATTTTTATAGCATAATTCTGTGTTCCATGCCTATTTTTCTTTGGATTTGTTTCTTTAGAATAAAATATAATTTAAATTATTTTAGACGCATTTTAAGATCAACTATAATTTTCTCGTTTATATAGGACTTATTATTATGTTTTTATATGTATTATCTTATTAAAACCTTTATACTTATTTTACGATATTTCGAAGTTTAAATCAGTTCCCATTACATACATATATTTAATAAACTGACAAATCTACCTAAAAGTGATCATAAATTATTAATATATAGCATTAATATATATAATATATATTTATTAATATATTAATATTAGTACATTATTATTATATTAATGCATTATAATAAATATACATATATACCAATCTGTTTTGAGGTTTAATTAATACTGTGTAAGTTTTAAGTATTTATAAGTTTTACAGTACATTCTATACATATTTACAGCAAAATTAATGGAAAAAAATTATTTTTATATTTTATTAGTCAAAAAAAAAAGATAAGGCTCTTGTAAATTAAGCACTAATATTAAAAATATGCAACTAATCAATAAATGTTTAACAATATCTGGTGGGTCATCTATAGGCAGTGATGCCAGGAGATTTTTCCAAAAATCCCTACGGGAATGAAAAAAATCTTTCTTTCCCCTTCACCCACTTTTAATTTTCCCTACAAAATTCTCTACGCCACCTTTTCCATTTTTTTTTTTAAATAAATGTTTATTTTAAATTTGGACATTTTCAATTCAGGGACATACATTTATTATGCAAAAATAACATAAAAACAAATAAATATGACATAAAAATAACAAACATTATAAATTAATAAAATTTAAATTAAAATTAATTTAAATGACTCAATGTGCATTTAAAATTTACATGGCACGTGGCAAACTTAGTAAAATGTTCATCATTTTTGCAAAATTTGGATTTTTTTGATTTGCAGATTTTGAAACAAAATGCTTCAACATCGAATTTATACAATGTTTATCTACTTTGTATTACAGATGTATTACCAGATTTACAAAACTACAATGATACACTTAAAAAAATATACAAAATTTATATTATAAGAAAAATAGTTTTTAAATGCTAAAAATTTGAAATTGAAAAAATTCACTACAATTTGAAAAAACTAAGAAATGTTTCCCTACATGTATAATTTAAAAAAAAAATCCCTACAAAAGGGCAAAAATCCCTACAAAATTCCCTTTAAAATTAAAGCATAGAATCTCTGCGGATGAAGCTCATTTTCATCTTAGTGGCAAAATTGTTGTATTTATGAGCCAGAAAATTCACAAGTGGCCTTACAGAAGCCAATGCACCCATTACGAGTGACTGTTTGGTGCGGCTTGTGGAGCGGATAGGCTCATATTTCTTGAAATTAAGAACGGTGCAACAATTGCATCAAACGTGTGATGCCCATTTAATTAGCCGAAATAGTGATGTCAATTAACAAATGACAATATCTAATTTTCACCACACATATTTTCAGTAGTTTTTCAATTAATTTCATATTCAAAATAAGTAGAGTAACAAATTATCTGTCGAACAAAAGAAAAGTATTATAAATCGAACACAAATGTGTAATAAATATACACCAAGTCTCAATTGTTTCAAATACCAAGTATCGATGTACAATAACGCAGTTATAAAATGATTCACATTACCCAGTATCCCAAATTGTGACCAAACTGCAATAGAACCTGAAAATTAGCTTATGTAAACAGTGAATATTAAGTTTTTCCAATGTCACTTACATTAATATTGACAGAATTTTAATACGCAAACAGTTTTTAACAATGCTTAAGAAACAATTATTACACGCAAATGTTTCTAAAGTGTGCTTAGGACTATTGAATGACGCAATAAAATCCTTGAAAAAAGTAATTCATTCCCAAGTTATGTACTGTTATTTTTGCTTTTACAACTTTTAAATATTGATGAAAATGTTTTGCGTACACATTTATTGTTAAATTTTAAAGGCAGTGAACTTGAATATTAAATTAATAATAATCGGTAATTTTTTATATAATAATTAAAATGCTAAATAAATATAAAAAAAGTTTTGGAAGACAAACAAAAGAAGTAATTGTACTTCTATTAAATAATAAAAAATAAACAATTAATGAATCATTAGAGGATTTCAGTTTAAAAGTATTGAGATTGTAAGCTTTTTAATACAAAATTTAATAAAAGAATATTAACGCAGGATTATTCTACAATTATGTGAAAAAGCTTTTAAAAATATTTAGATAGGAAGCCTTTCTTTACAGAAATAAAATATTTTTTAATAAGTTTATTCTACAATTGCAAAAAAAAAGTTTTTAAATATTATTTTTTTTGCAATTGTTACGATAACCTTTTTCAACATAATCTACAATATTTTTCAGGCTTAAAATGGAGTTTGATATACGCAATTGTGTTAACGAAAAAGCTTAAAACCATCGTATGTAAATTAGGATTGCGAAAAATCTAATGGAATTTATTTATAAACTTGGCAAAATTTAACTCCTTGTATACTTAAATCTATTTCCTAGAAGAACACGAATGTGTTTATTTTATTTAAAAAAAAATTTAAAATAAGTATTTGAAGTTAATTGAATTCAATAGAAAAATGTACATACTCAGGTCTCGTTTTATGCGATTAATACGTTATAAAAAAGTCGCATAAATTGAATTCGCATAAAACGATACTCTAGTTTCATATAAAAATTAATGATTCGTTCCAAAATCCTGAAAAATCGCATAAAAAATCCACAAAAGTATATTCTTAGAGAATAAAAACAAAAACTTCCCAAAAAATAAACAAAAATAAACTGAATTCTATTATTATGAATGCACGATCAATCATTGAATTGTTTTGGTTACTTTTATCATTACATACCTATCAGGCAGCCATACATATGTAGGGGACTAAATCAACGAATTTTTAGAAAGGTTTAATATGTTTCTTCTAAATAAGAGTATCAAAGTGACAGTTATTAAAACGGAGCAGCTCCTTTAAATAAAAGATTCTTTAAATCATAAGTAAAGAATGACTTTTGAAGGCTTTTATTGGTATAGTTAGAGCAATCGGTGCTAATCAATTGTCTTTCCAATCGGAAACAAGCTAGAACGATCAATTTTCAATTTTTAATACTGGCATTATTTTAGTAGGTAGTGAGTTGTTGAGAATCATGTGTATAACCCAGAGGAAAACTGTTAATAATATTTTGAAATGTACTTATTAACTTTTTGAAGTCGCCGTAGTGTTCAAACCCCAATTCTGTTATCAATATGAAAAAATATTTGTTCGACGACTTCCTCTCATCAGATTCCTGGCAAAAACTCTTCCTTAAAAAGCTGTCGTTCGGAGCCGACTTTAAATTGGTCCCGCCATTAATTTTTAAATTTAATACACACAGAATGACTGTTGTGAGAAGCTAGGTAAAGGGTTGTAATGACCCATCAAATATATTGGCAAGCTGTTTGTGGATTAATGTTGCAGCAAGTTTGCATAAATAAGAGTTTTGCGAACGTCGTTGATAATTTGCTTGCAAATGCAAGTGTTTTGCGAATGTCGTTGACAATTTGCTTGCAAATGCAAGTGTTTCATAAATTTAACCAAAATGTGTCATCTTCGCCGTCAAAAATTGTGCTAATAAATTCTGTTAATAAATTGTATTAAATTTTTGTTAAAGTTGTTAAATTAAGTGCGTTTGATTCTTTCAAATATCTTGTGCTATGAAAAAGGTAATTATCTACTTATTTAATGTCTGCAGCAAAAAAGAAGAAAGGTGTTTTGCGCAACAGCACCGCAGACGAATTGAACTTGTTGGGAAAGTTCGTAGAGTCGATATCGACAAACTCACCAAAAATGGGACTGGCAACTCTTCCCCTCTAAGAGATACCTATTAGTCGGCTAATTCGATGGTTTATAACTACATATGTACATATATAAAATGTATGACTGCTAGTTTTTGTTTTGGAGGGACTACTACAACTACAACTTCGTCACCTCTTATTATAATTCTTTGTGTGCCTCACCAAAATAACGTGCCGACTTCAATTAAATTTTAAACTAGAAAGACCTGTGTACCGCAGAACATATACGGTTTAGGTTTTTCATTTTATGAAGTACTCAGAGGGGGTGGTACAGCGTATTACAATTATTTATTATGAGACCTGTTTTAGGCAATAAAAAATCAATTTTGGTCGGAACGAAGATCGCTAGGTTAACTAGTTTAATTATATATTTTTTACAGTGTTAAATGGACATATGAACATAAGAAGCTACTAATTGATTGCCAGCTTTCAATGGAGCCAAACTTGGGGGCTTGCATTAATTATGTCGTACCAAACAATAAACGTCACTTTACCTGATAGGTCGCAATATTCATTCCGAAGTGACTAAAGAAAACATCGTCCAGCACTTCTTCAATAACAGAAGCAATATTCTTGTTTTTTGGTGAATTTCCTTGGAATAGGTTGTTGAAGTAGAAAAAGCACAAAACGTTTTCTTTTTAATACAAGTCTAGTATTAATTATTTGGCTTCTGGAGCTATTTTCACTGCACAAATCCAAAAAATTTCAAAAATAATTTTATTTGCTGTCATTGTTATTTTCACAAATTCTTTATAATAATGTAAAGCAAACTTATCGCTCCTTTATTGCAACATAAACTGAAGTTATAGCAAAAAGTGTCGATATGGCCTTTCGTATATTAGACGTTATTTAATTGTCATAAGTCGTAAGCTATTGTATGTCATTATGCTTTTTATAAAAACATAACTGCTTTAAGGTAACGGTGCATCATTTTGTTTACAGACGTTGCCTTTGCAAAAAGAGAAGGCCATAAAAACCACCATTTTTTCTTTCTTAAAATCATCAATTGCTCTTCGATCGCTTGTGATACAGAAATATTGTTTTTGTTTTGTTTTATTATATAGTGTTTTCACACCGAGTGGTTTTAACGCAAAAGTGGGATTTATTGTTAAAACCAAAAATAAAACCTAGTTTTACCATACAAAATTATTGCGTTAAAACCATCTTAAAACCTTTTTTGAATTGGTTTTATGTTGGTTTTTTGAAATACAACCATGTTTTCGATGTACTAAATCATAGCTACCAACATAGAAATGTTGAAAACAGCTGGAAAAAAACAAAACAAAAATAGCTGTAAATAAATAAATAAATGTAAATAAACATTTATATTGTGTTAAAAGGGGAAAAATTGGAATATGTTTTAAATTCTTCAATGAAAATTTTAAAAATTTATAAATATTTAATTATAAATCGAAATGTGTGTGGTTTTTGGTCACAATAAATATAGCTTCTTGTGCAAAATATAAGTAAGAAGTTAAATATATTAAGACGAAATAAGACATGTTGCTCATCAAATTTTTTTCTCGCAGAACTTTGTGAATATTAAGATTATTCATTAATTTCTTTAATGAAAAAGTTAAATTTCGGCAATTTTTTTTTTCATCATTAATTGAACTATAAGCAACTTCCCTTGACAATTAAAAAAGTTCCGTGGTCAAAGTTAAATAAAAAGAAAAATGTAACAAAATATATACTCAGCACTTTTTGTTTTAGGAATTTGTGAGTATACCTTTAAATTGATTAAATACTAAGTTAGTGACTATCGATGAAAAGTGTCACCAAATACAATACCAATTGAATTTTGGTTTTTTGCCATTACCATAAACAGCTGTTTGCTGAATTTACTTAAATGTATACACAATTTTTGTGTTTACTTTTGTACTTTTGAAAAATGCATATGTGCAATTAACGTAAACAGCTGTTTATGACCATGGCAGCACTGATTGCTGCTAATAGTAAATTTACGGTTATTGATTATGTTACGACTACAGCGTTATGGTAAAGTCACGACTAATTGAACCTTAAATTAGCAAAAGACAGAATCAACACAAAAACAGCTGTTCCGCAGTCGTAAACGTAATGGATTTAAAACCAGATTTAAGAAAACTTGCAGTCTGAACGCAAAATCAGCTGATTATGGTTTTAATGCTCAAATTAGGTTTTAAATTTTGGTGTGAAAACACTAATAAATATGACTGTGTAAAACTATAATATTGTTCTCTATTCGTTTTTTCTTTACTTGAGGCTTTGTAGCAGTTTAAAAAACAGTTAGATCGCTTCTTTAATATGTGTACCAAATAAGATAGTAACATTGTTATTACAAACATTTTAGTCGAAGAGCAAATACGTACGTTTTATTTTGATTTAAATCGCTTTGACAAATATTTTATGTGTTGTATTTTCTTTTGATAAGCGTAATACTGCCAATATTTGTTTTTTGTAAAAGGTATTGAATACAAAATTTTTTTTTTCAAAAATTTAAAGCTTTTACTAATATAAACTTAATTTTTGGAAGTGTTAGTACGTAATTTTATGAAATATGAAAGACAATTCTAAATTAATGAATATTGAAACAGAAACCTTTCTGACTGAAATGGCTAATCATGCGGGTAGCACAATTTCGACAAAAATAACATCACTTTCACAAAATATTGACACAAATAACACCTTTCCAGCTGAACTTTTAGAAAGCCCCAAGCGAATACTAAAACGTAAAAGAAATGTTGACAACTGGAGCCGTGCAAGAATGAAAAGAGCAAGAAATAGTGGTCAAGAATATCGTACTTGCACAGGAAGAATAGGTCCAAAAACAGAAATGAAACCAACATGCAAAGAAACTTGCAATCTGAAGTGTGCTTAAAATTTTTTCGAGACAGAAAGAAAGCAACTATTTACTTCATATTGGGAGTTGGCGAGTCTAGAAAAACAGAGGGAATTTATTTCGCATTCAATTTTAGCCGTTGAACCGAAATATCGTTTCCTTCTTATTGGTGGTACCAGACCATCAAGAAAACTTAATAACGCCTTTTATTTCCATAAAAATCATGAGGATATTCGTGTTTGTAAAGTATTTTTTGTTAATACTTTAGGAATCAATGATCGAGTGGTTCGCACAGTAGTTCAAAAATGTGATAGATTAGCCGGTGCTATAATGCAACCTGATAAACGTGGAAAACACTGTAACTATTCATCATTGAGTTCGTCAGTGAAGCAATCTATAAAATCATTTATTTATAATATACCTCAAGTGGAGAGCCATTACACGCGAGCAAAATCTACCAAACGATGTATTGAAGGAGGTGCTACTATTTCAAGCACATACAAAGATTACGCTCAGTCTTGTAAAGATCACAGTTTCCACAAAATTTTCACAAAAGATTTCAATATTTCATTTTTTTCGCCTAAGAAAGATCTATGTGAACTTTGTACTGAATATCAAAACAGCAATGATGAACAAGTTAAGACGCGTTTTGACCAGCATCAAAAAGAAAAAAAAAATGAGCAGAAAAGAAAAGCATAACGATAAGAATAATTTTGAAGGTTACGTTAATGTATATGATCTACAGGCAGTTATACCATTAGCTAAAGGTAATATGTCAGTATTCTACTACAAATCTAAATTAATTATCTACAATTTCACTATATATGATTTGAAAATCAATAAATGTACTTGTTTCATCTGGGACGAGTCTAATGGTAATCGAGGTGTTACAGAATTGGGAACATGCATACTTCGATACCTAAAAGGTTATCCGAAAGGCTCAGTTGTTATTTTTTATTCAGACAATTACGCCGGACAACAGAAAAATAAATATATGCTTGCATTGTATATCTATGCTATCCAGTATTATGGACTTAATTCGATCACTCATAAATATCTTATTAAAGGCCACTCTCAAAATGAAGGCGATTGTGCATATTCGTTGATTGAAAGAGAAAGACTGGCCCCATTTATACTCCAGAATGTTTTATCTCAATTGTCAGATCAGCAAAGAAGAAAGGTGATCCATATCATGGGATTGAATTATGATATGAAGATTTTTTGGAAATAAAATCTATTGCATCCGTTTTCCAGCTTATAACCTTTAAACAGTTCAAACTTTCCGATGTTAAGATCTTAAAAGTCACAGCAGACGAACCAAAATCTGTTTTTTACAAAATGTCTTATTCAGAAAATATCTTTCAAGAGGCCAAAATAATGAATAAAAGAAATTTTCCTGATATCTTTCAACTAGAGCGCTAATATCCATCAAAGTTCGAAATTTCGCAAAAAAAGAAGGCTGACCTTAGGGGTTTACTTGATAAAAATTTGATACCATCATTATATAAACCATTTTTTTAACAACTGTAGGCAGTTGTGTTACAAATATTATACATACATAATTGGTCATTAGAACCCATCAGTCAGGATTATTGACCTAGTTTCTCACAACACTTGTGTGTGTTAATTTTATACATGAGTAGCGGGACCTACAGTTTAAAGTCGACTCCGAACGAAAGATATTATGAGAAACTTTTCATGGCAATTTTATTTACTCTCAGAGTTTTTGCCAGAAATCTGCTGAGAGGAAATCGCCAAAAAAATACTTTTTGTATTTTGTTTTGATGTCTGGCCTGGGACTCGAACCCTGGCTTTTACGTCTAATAAGCCAACACACTAACTACTAGACCACGGCGACTTCAAATATTATATATTTTTTTATTTAATTTTTGTTGAAAGTTATATTTAATAGCAATGTCTTAAGTGAATTAATAAAATGAAATAAAAAGAGCATTGAGTGTAATATTTATAAAATTGATTTTCTTATTTGATTCGGTAGTTTAAGATTTTTAAAATTTTGAGTTATGACATAATCACAAAAATACGCAACTAAAAACAATTGTTTAATTTGTCACAACGACATATTTTGACTTACAACAAATAACATTTGAGTTATTTGTTGGTTTACTGTCACATCGCAACACCATTTTTATTTTATATCATCAACAACATTAAAAAAACGTTATCTTTTTAACTTACTATTAGAAAAGACTTTATATAAGATAATTATGTGAACTTAAATATGTTTGCGGCAATTAGATCACAGGACTTATGTCTTGAAAACTTAAATCGCATTTTGCCAAGTTCAAGTTTTTTTGAGATATGACTATGTTGCAATAAAGGAGCGATATGTTCCTAAACGTCAATAGTGTTGCAAAGTAGTACTGCTTGATTTTAACACAACCTTGTCTTTGCATTCAGACGTTTAGGAAAGCAGCCATGGATCTCCTTTTTATTAACTTTTCTTAATTTTTTATTATAACAATTTCAAACTAACACCAATTAAATGAAATATTATATTTAGTTATTAAAAATTTTTTATATTTTTGAAAATAGTATATTTTATAAAAAATATTACTTATTTTTGTTTTAATAATAATTATTAAATGAAAAGTAAAAAACAACTATTAATTAATGAATTTAAATTAAAAATGTAAATATTTTATAGTATTAATTATTAATGTTTTTAATAAGTAAAACAGATTAAAAACAAAAAAAGTATCTTTTCTGAATGAATTTTAATAAAAATGTGTTTATTGTTATTGTTTTCAATAAAATGAATTGAAAATAAATTTATGGAAATTTTTTAAATTATTAAACAAAAAACGGTTTAACCGTTTTTTTTTTTTTTTGAATTTTAAAATTTCAAACCGGTTTTTTTCAAATTTCAACTATTCGAAAACCGGTTTTTGAAATATGACGAATAATCTATTACCCTAATATCTATATCAGAAGATCTTTAAATAATTTTAACGTTATGGGTAATAAACTTATAAGCTTGTAAAACTCTATATTATCCATACTAGATCTAGATATCATTTTCATACAAAATTAAAAAATCCGCTCGGTTCTTTAGAAGCAGTTAGATGCTGATTTTATTAAACTCTTGTGCATTCTTAGCACTTACTTTAGCAATAGCTTTCTGAACTTCATGGTACTCGAATTTAGCAGAACTTGATGTAGAACAGTTGTAAACTTCTGACAAAGACTAACTAATCAAATGAGGAACAGTAGCATTTTCTCTCGTATATGAGCATCCAGACAGTAAATAACTTTCAATCTGATCGTAGATACAAACGGCATTAAAATTGCAGATATAATGCAGATTAAATGGAGAGGAGAGATTTATTTGTGTTATTAAAGTATTGGAACGGATTACGGATAATGAGGTACGGTCCAACCACTTTTGCAAATAGTATTTAGCATGACATTGGCGACGGATGCTCTGAGCATCTTCTTTACCACTTCATTACCCACTGGGAGCCTTAATAAGCATATTTATTGTTCCAAAATGTTGGACAGTGTGGGTTGTAGTATATTTAACAGAGATTCCATTATTAAACTCAGTTTTAGTCGGAGACACAGATAAATATTCTACATGTTATTAGGCATAAGTATTCCGCTTAGGTCAGGAAAATTATTTGTTCGTTTTACGTAAAGCCTCAAGCTCTTGGCAGTAGGAAGGTAGGTGGAATATTACCGGCCTCTGCTGGTCTTATATGGATAAGAGGGACTCACTTCTACCCTTAAATCGGCAATTGCACAATAGCGATACCCACAAGCAAAATGTCGTTTTGTAATGGGTACATATAAGGATATTGTTAAGTTATAAATATAATAAACAAGCAGACCTGGGCAAACGTTGTTTTGCCTTCGAATTTTATTTTCACTGTAAGTCTGGTTTCCATGCAAAGTCATGGCTGATTGCTATTTAGAAGACAAATGAAAGGTGCAGTAAATCGACATAGCAATTATTGTTCAAATGGAATTATATATTTTTGATAGCTTGGCCCGATCCGCGTTGCTGGCCCCAAATTTTTCATTTATTTTGAACTGCTTTTCGAAGAAAATCAAAATCAGTGTGGTATCGAGTATCGCCACTGCACGCTGATTAACGACCCAACGAATCACAGCGTAGTGCAGTAGTTCTAGAGTTACGGTGCAAAAGCACGAAAAAACTAAATATTGCGTAATCTGTCCGACGAACTTTAAATTACACAGAAATATTCCTCACGCCCTATAGAGCATGTATATTAAGTTTGGTCAAAACCGGTCCAGTAGATTTTAATTTTAGCGATCACGAGAATAATGACCATTCGATTCTACGAACATCGGAGTATTGAGTACCTTAAATAGCGAACAAAATTTATTTTGTGTAGCAGTTCAACGAACAAATAAAAATATTATGAATGAAGGTAAAATGAGATTTTTGTAAACTGGATGTATTGACATCAAATATTTCGAAAAGAAAATTAAATATACAATAAAACAGTAAAATATGCTAAATATTATAAGAAAAATATGCATTTATTATAAAATATGCAACAACAAACCGATGCAAAGATATATTGCCAAAAGTGATTTTGAGTTACCGACTACAAACATGCATTTGCATTAAAATTCTTGCCCTGATCATTACATTTCTCAATTCTCTGCATTCATGTACGTAACATGTTAAAGTAAAGTTCATACATTTATTTACATTTTATATTCAAATCTAACAATAATAATAATTATATAAATGTGTATAATACATATAATAAATTTATAAATTAAAGTCGTTACATAAGTCATCAATCAACTTATTTCCAAGTGAGGTATTGGTTTAATTCAATAGTTTTCCAGCATTATTTTTTATATTTGGCACTTAGAGTTATTTAAGATGAGTCATTGGTATCCGTAGGTAAGTGAATCAGGAATTGTAAAAGCAGTATTATTTTGAAAATATTGTTACGCAAAAACAATCGAAACGACCTAATATCGTTTAACAATAAAAACGATAAACAAAAGCTATCAGCAACACATAGACACGACACAAATATACACTAACGAATACAATGAACATGATTACTAATGGCCACAGCAACAACTACAACGAACATGTACAAGCAAAGCAGCAACAAGTATGAGAGAAAAAGGGATGGACAAGTAAGCGAACGCAACAACCACCAATGAGTACACAAACAACGATGCAGTAGGCAGTTATGGATTTAGGAAAGGACAGTCCTTTGTTGACGCGATCAGGAGGGTAGTCGACATTGCAAGAGATACAATAGAGGACGACAGATGGAGATTTGGCACCAAGGAATACAGCGTGGTTGTCACACTTGGCGTTAGAAACGCGTTCAATTCAGCGAATTGGGGGCGGACTATAAGAGCCCTCTTTAACATGGGTACGCTGCTATACTGAATGGAGATTCTGAACAATTACTTTCAGGACAGGAAGGTAATATATCTAACGGATGAAGGAGAGCAGAAATACGTAGTGACGGCGGGTGTCCCGCCGGGTCAAACGGGACTATAATTGTAGGCTTTGCAGATGACAATGCCATAGTCTCGGTAGCTAAAACGGTACAAGAAATAGAGGAGAAAACTAACATAGCGATTCAAAATGTTGGTGCATTGCTGGATGAGGCAGGTTTGACACTTGCTGCACATACAACGGAAACCGCTTTGATAAGCGGCCGGAAGATAGTGGAGAAGATGAAAGTGACCGTTGGAAGCACAGAAATCGAATCAAAGAGGGCAATAAAATACCTGGGAGTGATTATTGACGACAGGTTGAACTTCAAGGAGCACATAAAATACATCGGCGAAAAGGCATCTGTAACGCAGGGAGCACTGGCGAGGATGATGCCAAATATTGCACGACCAGGTCCATTCAAGAGGAGGATAATTTCAGCGATAGTAACGTCGACAATGCTGTACGCTTGCCCTATATGGTCGGAGGCACTCTCCGTGGAGACGACAGGAAGAATACTGTCCTCGGTGTATCGCCTAAACGTAATTAGACGGATAAGTTGCTTCAGGACAGTGTCTGATGAAGCGGTATTGGTATTGGCAAAAGCAATACCAATAGACATATTGGCGGATGAGATGAGGCGGATATACTTTCACTGCCTCGAGTATCCACAACGGACAGCGGATATAAAAACGGAGGAAAGAAGGACTTCCATGCACAAATGGCAGTCACGATGGGAGGGCAGTTTAAAGGGAAGATGGACATTTCAGCTTGTTCCTTCTATAATCCTTTGGATGGAGAACAAACATTGCGAGTTGAATTACTACGTGACGCAGTTCCTAACTGGTCATGGATCTTTTAGGAAATATCTGCACAGATTTGGACATGATACTATATGCCCAAACTGTGTAGACGAAGAGGAAGATGCGGAGCATATTCTAACATGCTGTCCCAAATTTAGTTGGCCCCGAGAAACTATATTAGGACCAAACCGGCTCATGGAGGAGCTGATGAATGATGATGTTCTAACTTTTTCTTTAGTCGCTAATTTTTAATAGTCTATTTGCTAACACTGATTCTTTAGTAAATGTACTGCAATTTATTGCAAAAACTTTACTCTCAGAGTAAATCTTTAATAATAATAATAATCTTTTCCAGGAAAAGATTGTCAAAAATCTGTCATTTGGACTCAACTTTAAAACTGTAGGCATCAACACTCATACTGTGTGCTGAAGACGTTCGCATATAAAAGAACAAGACAAGACAAGGCAACCAGTCAAAGTGAATTCAGTCAGTGCGAATCACAGTGGCGACAATTATTATGTTTGAAAAATGCTAAAATCTCCCGTAGAGGCAGAAAAAAGATGTTAAAAGTTTTTGCGAAACAAATGTGTTAGAAGCAGCAGATATACAGAGTGAAAACCGGCCGATAAAGTGGAAAAATTAAATGTAAACAAACATTTATTTTGAGTTAAAAAAGGACAAATTTGGAGTATTATTTGATTTCTTCAATGAGAATGTTAAAAATATGTAAATATTTAATTATTAATCGATTTGTATTTTGTTTTTGGTCGCAATGAATATAGTTTTTTGTGCAAAAGGAAAGTAAGACAACCCTTCAGTCAGGCTTACGACCTAGCTTCTCACACCACTTATGTTGTATGCGTTAATTTCATACATGAGTGGCGGGACCAACAGTTTAAAGTCGACTCCGAACGACAGATTTTTTGAGAAGCCTTTTTACTCTCAGAGTTTTTACCAGAAATCTGCTGAGAGGAAGTCGCCGAAAAAGTATTTTTCATATTTTTCGTTTTGATGTCTGACCTGGGATTCGAACTCGGGCCTTTCGTCTAATAAGCCAACACACTACCTACTAGACCACGGCGACTTCTACCCTCTTCCACTGCGAAACTAAATATATCAAGATTAAATAACACATATTGCTTATAAAATTTTTTTCTTGCAGAACTTTGTGTATATTACCAGTATTTATTAGTTTCTTGAATGAAAAAAGTTGCGTGTGTAAAAGATAAGTAAAAATAAAATATAACAAAATATATACTCATAACTTTTTGCTTCAAGAGTTTGTGAATATACCTCTCAATTGGTTAAATACTAAGTTAGTGACGTCCGATGAAAGATGTCATAAAAAATACATTAATTCCGAATTACGTTTTCCTAATAAAACGGTTCATCTCCTTCCAAAATTATTCTAATATTCTACAAAAATATCATAAATTTCTACCAAAATAGAATAATAAAAATCCACCCCGCAATCTAAAAAAACATAAACAAAACAGGCAGGCAGTCAGAGAGGGACAGAAATACTTTTTGGTTACATTTGCTGTCTCTTTCTAAGTGAAGAGTTAAACGTCAAAAGCCCCGTGACGTATCTGTTTATATCTGTGGTGCGAATAGTGTGTGAATAATATCGAACAAACAATAAATTGTTGTAGGTACTATTGTGTACGTTGTATAGGTTAAGTTTGAACAGTGGCATATAAAAATAGTGTGAAAAATAAAGAGAGTTTCATTGAAATAAAACACATATTTGTTTTTACTTGGTTTGTAATAAATGAATTCATATAAAAACATTTTTAAAAAGGTAAAAATGTAACAATATTAAGTACCTACTGATACTGCACCAGAGACAATTTATAAATAGTCGCGTACAAATTGGAATCTAAAAAGATCTATTATATAGCGTTTTCATACGGGACATTTGGGGCCTAATTCTGGCAGTCGTGATCGAAATGGCTTTCGAGTTAATAGAAATTTCGAAAGTGGACTTATTTCTAATTCTGTTAGTCGATAGTTAACGAATCGATATTATTTTTCCAGTGTTGTGAAATCTTTTCCAACACTGAACACTTTTGTAAACAAAAACATATGTTTGTAAAGTCGTAAGCAATTCAGAGAACGAAAAACTAATTTTTGCTAATTAAAAAGGTATTGTATTTTTGAATGAATTTATATTTTCTGCCCTCTTTTTAATTTTAAAATTTTTTGTTTTATTACAAATGTTTTCGCTATGAACTTCTTCATTATCAAATAGTGTACAGGCAGAAATAAACAAATCGTTACAACATGTATTACTTTGAGATGTAGTTGCAAAATATTATCACTACAATATTTTGGTTTTGTTCTATCTTCTCCTTTTCTTTATTTGCATAACTGATCCAAAAGTTTTAATGTTTTTCAGACTTTCAATAGCAACTTCTATGCCAACAACATAGTTTGGCATCCTTTATTGGTGGCCTAGAAGCATTAAGTTTGGTAGTAAGCAGCTCCCAAAGTTGGTTGCCTTTGCTTTTTCTTGTGCAGTGCTCGGCAATATACTTTTTGCCAAATGCGTATATTTAGCCATAAAGTCTCCCATAATCCATTTTTGGGTACCATTTACTTTTGTTAATTTTAACCTAAAATGCTAAAATTTTAGGTGTTTTCTTTAGCTTTTAAAAAATTTTTATTTCCATTTTCTTTTTTTTTTTTAATATTTTGTTACAAAAAAGCTTTACTCGATAGGTATTTTGCTTACGATTAAAAACTCGCAAGATTGCATTCGAACAGATGCACGCTATCGATTACTGTCATTAGAAATGTCGACACATATTATTCGATATCGACTGACAGAATCCCAAAACTAAAAAAAATCGAACGTACGAGTAAGTATTCGATCGTATACAATTGCCAGAATCAGCCCCCTGATTTTGGACGAGTGATAAAAAGAGAGATTTTAGTGATTTGATCGCGACGGACTTTTTCTATTGGGGCATTCCCTAAGTCGCAGTGTGTGCGAAGAAATTTCAAATCACAATGTAACCAGTGACGTCAATTATGACGTTTGAAAAACGCTAAAATCAGCAGATTTAACCCTCCCCGTAGAGGGAGAAAAAAGATGTTAAAAGTTTTAGCGAAACAAATGTGTTAGAAGCAACAGATATACAGAGTGAAAACTGGCGGATAAAGTGAAAAATTTAAATGTAAACAAACATTTATTTTGAGTTAAAAAAGGGCAAATTTGGAGTATTTTTAATATTTCTTCAATGAAAATGCTAAAAATATGTAAATAGTTAATTATTAATCGATTTGTATGTTGTTTTTGGTCACAATGGATATAGTTTCTTGTGCAAAAGGAGAGTAAAAGCTAAATATATCAAGATCAAATAAGACATACTGCTTATAAAAATTTTTTCTTGCAGAACTTTATGTATATTACCAGTATTTATTAATTTCTTGAATGAAATAGTTAAAATTCCGTAATTTTTTCATTAATAATCGAACTCTTAGCAATTTCCCTTCACATTGAGAAAAGTTCCGTGTGCAGAAAGTTTGTAAAAATAAAATTATAACAAAATATATACTTATAACTTTTTGTGTTAGGAATTTGTGAATATACCTCTAAATTGGTTAAATACTAAGTTAGTGCCGACCGATGAAAGGTGTCATAGAAAATACATTAATTCCGAATTACGTTTTCCTAATAAAACGGTTCATCTTCTTCCAAAATTATTCTAATATTCTACAAAAATATCATAAATTTCTACCAAAATAGAATAATAAAAATCCACCCCGAAGTCTAAAAAACATAAACAAAACAGACAGGCAGCCAGAGAAGGACAGAAATACTTTTTGATTATATCTGCTGTCTCTTTCTAAGTGGAGTGTTAAACGTCAAAAGCCCCGTGACGTATCTGTATATCTGTGTTTCAAATCATAGAAGTACTCAAGTTCAACATAACCCATTTACGATGTGTGATCAAAAAATAATCGTTATTTTAAATTTTTGTAAAAAATATTTGCTTATTTATCAATAACAATCTTGTCCCCTTGAAAGTAACCGCCCTCATATGTGATACAGTTATGCTAACATTTTGTCCAATCCTCGAAACACTTCTGAAACGCGCTTTTTGATATTGTCAACAGCTCCTGTTCCTAGTTTTCTTTTATTTCCTCAAAGGTAGTAAAACGCTTTCCTTTAATTGGTGTCTTCAGATTTGGTAATAGAAAAAGTCAGCGGGGGCCATGTCCGGTGAATATGGAGGTTTTGGCCAAAACTCACGATGTGCGTGAGCTAGTCATGGCGGCAAAATCCATGATTGATTTTTCAAAAATTCTGTGCGTTTCTGACGAATTGCTTCGCGCAATCGGCCCATAACTTCAAGGTAGTATTCCTTATTAACTGTACGACCTTTTGGCAATCTTGTGCGCCACGCCATTGCAATCGAAGAAAACAGGGTCGGTCTTGCCTCTTTTGAATTCTACCATTGAGATGATTGGGCTTTGGTTTCAATGTCATAGCCATATTCGCCACCACTTATGACCTTTTTGAGCAAATCTGGATCGTCGTTGAACGTCGCCAACATCTCCTGGGCGATGTTCACGACGTTGTTTTTGCTCGAAATTTAGCAATTTTTTAACAATCTTCGCCGCCGCACGCCAAAGACATCAGTAAAAATTGCTTGGCATGAGCCGAACGATATTCCAACATCATCAGCAACTTTTATAATAGTGATTATATATAATCCTCTTCACTGCTTCAATATTTTCATCGGTTGTTGACGTGCTCGGGCGATCAGGACGAGAATCGTCATTGACATCATCTCGGCCGTCCTTAAACCGGTTATACCACAATTGAACTTGTGTTCTGCCCATAGTAGACTCGCCAAACGCCACAGTCGACATTTCAAATGTCCTTGCACATTTAATTTCATTTTTTTCACAAAACCTAATAGTTTCTTTGATCCATTTTTTTCGAATATTAAAAAATCGAAGATCACACCATAAAACCACTAACCTTTTTATCTGTCAAAATGACTGATATTAAAAACATGTACAACAGACATGTGTACCAACATAATAAAGAATGCGAAAATCGAACATACGTAACTCACAAAATTTTAAATAACGGGCATGTTTTGATTACACCTCGTATTTTATCGATACATGGAAACAATTTGATGTTTCTTCATTGATCAACATCCATGCACCGAACTATAAATTTAATTTGAAAACTTTATAGCCTCAGTCAAATGTTATTACTAAATTTTGCATACTACATGAGATCAAAGTAACAAATAAATTAAAACCTGTAGGTTTTGTTTTAAATTTAATTGATTCAACTGAAAGAAAATATTGCCAAATATATTTTGCTATATATTTCAATAATGATTTTTGATTTGGTTTTCTTAAATCAAAACATTTTTATTTGTGATTATTTTACGCGTTTAGCCGGTAAAGCAAACTTTTACAAGGTATTAAAATGTTTATATTTGAACGTTATATTTGAATTAAAAATTTTACATATTATTATTGCATATCGAAACGACCTTATATCATTTAACATTAACGATAAACAAAAGCTACTAACGCAAAGACAATGAGGCAATGCGTACACAATACACACGACACAAATACACACTAACACATAAATGGAACTTAGTATAAGTAAACTAGCATGAGAGTAAAAGGGATGGACAAGTAAGCAAACACAACAACAAACAATGTAGTCGCAAAAGAATTCTCGAGAAGGCGAGAACGTGAACCTTCTACTTCGAGAACCATCATCAGACTGAAGACGTTCGCATATAAATGGGCAAGATAAGACAGCCAACCAGTTCATAGTGAATTCAGTCCAGGGATGGAAAAGTTGATACAATTGTACTTTTTTTAGCACTATTTCAAAGTCAAAAACACCATAGCACCTCTATGACTTATTTAGCACTATTGAAAAATATTCTTTACTTTATTACATTACTCAAATATTCTGTCTCATCAGTGTATAAGTTTTTTTTTTCGTTCCATTTCCATATGGCAACTCGTTGCTAAATTGACATATCAAGAGTTATAAAAGTAAAATTATCCGTTCCACATTCATCTGCAGATGTAGAAAGGATATTTTCATACCAAAATTTAATAAAAATCAAAGGGACAAATGGACTGTTTCCTTTGACTGTCTCTAATTTATTCCAAACAAGGGATTTATTGAAGTAATTTAATTAGTGTTGCTACAATTTTGAAATAACAAATAGTTGGCTGGTACAAAATTTATCATAAATAGTGATTTAAAATTTAGATTTCATAAACTTTTTATTCCTTTATAGTTAAGTATTAAAGTATGTTGTTAAGTTTACCTATTATAAAGTGCTTTTCATAATTATAGCACCACCAGCATTTCAAAAATAGCAAACAATGAATTGTCTTCAGGTCATAGTCTCTGATGAAAAAAAAAAATGGAATTTAGATATTCCAGATGGCTATCGATACTACTGTTCTGACCTTAGAAATTCAAATTTTGGGGATATAGTCTATTGCTGGGACGTTATTTCTTTAGGTGGTTGCCTCGAATTTCAGTTTCCAACTACGCGAATGTATAGTACAGAGTACATTACTGTTCTTAGCTGTAGTTTCCTCCTCTTCTTGAGAGAAAATAATGAAAAAATATATTTTACAACAGGACATTGCCAGAATTCATGTCAGCAGACAGAGGATGGAATGGTTCCGTAAACAATCTATTGAGGTTTTATCGTGACTAGCTTGCTCTCCGGATACGAATATTATTAAAAACGTTTTCCCAAACGAATTCCTCATTCTTGTCCGAAGATTATATTCAAAATAACAGACAATTTACCAGTGCTGAAAATTTGAAATTAAAAATGATCGAAGAGTGAGTGAAAACAGACGGAGAAATATTAAATAATCTTTATAAGAATATCAAAGACCGAATATTTATTTTAATAAGGGGGGGTTTACTAAGTTTTAAGTATAAATATTTTTGGTAAATAAAGCTTCTTATTGAACAAAAATGAGACTGGTGCTATAATTTTGCAAAGACTAAAAACCTTAATTTTTATACCGAAGTCAAAACTGCGCCAACAATTTGAAAAATTTACTGAAATGTATTGTTATTTATATTTTTATTAATTTATAATACAAAAAAGTTAAAAAAAGTGAATTTAGTACAATCGGTCTGAAAAAAGTACAATTTTTTGTGAACGTTAGTACAATTTGTTAAGACCAATTTCCCATCCCTGATTCAGTCAGCCTTGCGTTAAGTTACATATGAAGACTAGTGTTTGTTAGTGTTTACGAGAGCAGAAGTGTTGTGCTTACAAAAAGGTTGTAAGCAGAGAATAACGAACAAGTGCTGTTGCTTAAAAAAAGGTTATAAGCAGAGAAGGGTATCGAACGAGCACGTATTGTTATAGTTATTGTTGTGTAGTTTGTATAAGTTTGAACAGTGTGACATAAAAGTAGTGTGAAGAATAAAGAGTTTCATTAAAAAACACAGATTTGTTTTTTTACTTGGTTTGTAATTAACGAACTCATATAAAAACGTTTTTAAAAAGGTAAAAACGTAACAATATGATTGTTTTCCCTTATTTTATTTATTAGGCATTTTATTTGTTAAGACAATTATCTCTCCTTGAATATCCCCTGGATAGAGCAAGCAAATGTTTAACAACGTGACTTAATAATAAAACTTAATGGAGTAATAATGGTTGCTACAAACTGTTTTAATTAAGCCACTGTTCTATACATACAGATGGATCGAGGGCACATAGTGTGACAAGGAATATTTTCCAAGCAAGATTTAATACTAATACAGAGAAAATACAGTCATCCTTTGCTTGATTGCTTGAATTCAATGGGGCCAGATTTTATTTAAAGTAGAAGAAGAGAAGTTGAGAAAGCTCTAGACTATGAATTGTAAGTTATAGATTCTCAGATATCTTAGAAGAAAAGGATTTTACTGCTCTCAGCTCCGTACCGAATATATTGTGATTACAAATTTAATTGAAGATGAAAGTATAATTTATTCCTGATGTTTAGCAAGTCTAAATAATTAGAATTGTTTTTATGAATAGACCGATTTGACAAAACAATGGAAACTTTTTTAAAAATTTATTTATGTGTTCTAATCGGACAAAATTGGAAATGATAAATTTTATAAAAATATAAAAAGCTATATTATTGAAGTGTTGCAGTCTTCCTGCAAAATGATGGGAGTTTTACACTTCTTGACTCAAAATATTTTTTAATAATTTTTGAAAGTTCTGATTTGTTAAGTCCATATTTATTATTTATTGTTTTTTTAGCGCAGGCGTTCTGGGTATTTGAACCGAAATATTGTAGCGTGTGCAGTGCATCATTGATTGTAGAAGAGCAGAAGTTTCAGTGGTAAGCCTCTAGATTTGGAGATTTGTTTGATGAAATAAATTGAAAGAATTTCCGATAGAAAGTTCAATAAGGATGATAAAAATTATGTCGTCCTTATATTAAATTGTAACATCCACCACAAATATAAGGATAAAAAAATGTATTAATGTGATTAAAATTTAAAAAATTCCTTACCGCTGATTACACAAAAAATACTCAACTGAGACAAGGAAAAAAAAAACAAACAAAATTTCCTTATGGATGGTTGCTCCAATAAGCACTTTCTGCATGTATGTTTTTTACACTGGGAGCAAATTGCAAATGTCGTGTGTAGTTTCTATATATTTTTTTACTTCTTGTTGTAAGAAAAGGTGTCAAAAGACACCTCATGGTAGAAATAGGTATATCATGTACGCTTATACTGATCCAGGATAAGCTGGAGAATATTAAAACGCTAAATAAGTTCAACAATTATTATTACTGAAAAGTCAAAACATTAACTCAGAAAAAATTATTAAACTTTGAAATAAATTTCAACTTAAAATTTTAAAAGGTGTCTTTTGACACCATTGATAAAAATAGCGTTAATAAAAATGACAATCAAACTGTTTATCTTACGTCGCCGCTGATTGGATGTAAAATAAACTCTTTCTGTGCACATACGAAAGAGTAGAGTTCGCAAAATGTACTAATCTGAGAGAATATTAGTAAAATATGTATGTATTTTTGGCACATGACATTGAGGTCATAAGCTTGCACATTTTTAAGGCATTTCTTAATTATTTTAATGCGAAACAAAGATGAGAATGAGAAAATACTTATAATATATAAATACAATTTCTATCATAATACTGCTAACTTTTTACCTGCAAAGATTTAAGATTTAAGCGTAACTAAATGAGAATACATATGAGCGGATTGAGAATACATATGTGTAAAAAACTGCTCAATGGACTACTCAGGATAGCTTCAATCAATCAAAAATAGAATACAAATAAGCGTATAAAAATGATAATTTATAACTATATGACCACCGATACAGAAAGCTAATGTTTATTTTTGCTGGCGCTAAACAAAAAGTGATTGCTTTCAATACAGCGTGAAGTATAAAACACAGACACCATAGTTGAAATAGCAGTTATTAAAATTCATGTCGCGTAACTTTTCTTTAGCATTAATACTAAATTCTACCAAGTTTTTGATGAAGTGAGCGACTTACTTGGTTGAAGCAGGGACCAAAAATAACGAAATAGTTATTAATATTTATTGCAAAACTTAATTTTAAAATTTTTTACCATAATTTACTTTAATTGTTTTCAAGAATTTTTTAATAAACATTATGAATTCATCATGAATTAAAACAAAATTAAAAAATGTTATTTCTGCTCGAAAAAATAAAAGTCAAAAATAACTGTTATTCTCACCAGAAAAAATAAAAGTCAGAAATAACTGTTATTCTCACCAGAAAAAATAAAAGTCAAAAATAACTGTTATTCTCACCAGAAAAAATAAAAGTCAGAAATAACTGTTATTCTCACCAGAAAAAATAAAAGTCAAAAATAACTGTTATTCTCACCAGAAAAAATAAAAGTCAAAAATAACTGTTATTCTCACCAGAAAAAATAAAAGTCAAAAATAACTGTTATTCTCACCAGAAAAAATAAAAGTCAGAAATAACTGTTATTCTCACCAGAAAAAATAAAAGTCAAAAAGTAACTTTTATATCTTCTCGAAAAATAAAAAAATAAATTAAAATAATTCTTATTTTCTGACTTTTACGATAAAAGCTATAACAGTTACGGTCCCTGGTTTGAAATATATATTAAATAGGAACAACGGGAGGTAGTGTGCCAGCGTAAGGGTCATGGGTTCAAGTGGATACACCGATCATAAGGTCTACATTACTCAGCTCGGAATAGTTATAATAAAATTTGTAATTGTAATCTAATAAATGAATAAATAACTTAATTTATTCCTGGTATTGATCGACCATAAATATGCATGTTATACATATTTATTTATTGATCGTCAAATATTTATTTGAAGATTCAGTAAATATAGGATGAGGTCAATATATGCATAATGACCATTCGAATTTAAATTAAAAAATATGATATTGTATAAATTCATAAATAAGCGAACAGCCCTAAAATTTCAGAAAATAAAATCGGACTGTGATCGAATATACAAAACTGTGAGAAGAATCAATTTAAACATATAATATTTTTTAATATTTTGAGTTTGCATTTATCGTTTTCACGGATAATTTCGGAAAATATATTTTTAATATTTTTCCAGTTTTTCCTCCTTGTGCTTTTCTACGTAAAAAAAAATTGTTTGCGCTTAATAAGTTATAATCATACTTGATCAAACGTAATTAACAGCAAGTACATTCATGTTGATAATTACTTTATATAATAGATCTTAATTTATATGTGTGTATGTATTTACCATATGATACAAATTTAAGTTCAATACATAATTAATAATCAGCTAAATCCTTTTGACATTTACTTTTTTGTTTATATCAAACCTTACTCTTTTTTAGACAATAAAACATGTAACAAATTTACATATGCAATATATAAAATGAATAAGAGTTAAATAAAAACAAATAAGTAAATTGTCATATGGATTTAAAAATAATTGAATTAATAAAATTATAAATAAAGTATAAAAATAAATGCGTAATGTAAGGCACATTGTACAATTAAATAAAGTAAAATATGTATTTATTAAAATTACGTAACTATTTATCTTAAAAATTAAAAAAATACTGATTAATAAAAGCTGAACATAAAAGGAGTTTACATAAACTTATTCTAACATTTATTCCATTCGTTATACCCATCTTATATTCCATATCTAGGTCCAGAAGCAAATCGTGATTCCTTGTATAAAACTGGTGAATATCGCTAATCTAAAATAAAAGATAATTGTTAACATTTCACAGCAATCATTAATTGTAATCTTAAGTATATTTTCAAAAGTGTTCTTAGTATCGAATAAAAGTTTTGTAGATGGTACTACCAGTGACAAAGTTATGTGTATATGTATGTATGCTAATTTTCACAGAAGCACTAATTGTGTTGAATTAAAGTTTAATTATTGGGTCAAAGGTCTCAAATATAATAATATAAATAATAAAAGCGACTTTATTTACTTGCAGATTATAATTATTCGAGCTATTTCTTACGTCAAAGAAGGTAAGTTATAACTGAACACTTTTTAGAACGATACCAAATGAATTTTATTTATTAATATTTATAGAAAAAAACTTCCAACAAAAACTTTCGAACTTTAACACTTGATAAAGGCAATTTTGTTCAAACTATACCTGTCAAATTAGTTGTCATTTATTCGCTTTGTTTTGTAAATGATAAAATAGCTTTCTCAAAATGGATCTGTTTGAGTTCACTGGTTTAGTAAATGAACGACACCTTTACTTCAATGAAAGTAGATAACTGCCATAAGAGAGTGCAGAATAATTCAAAGAAGTATTTTCTCAGACGAAAACGAATTTTTCGTTGTGTCTTGGGCCTGCACATACAAAATTTAACTGACCAAGGAACTGAAGGCAAACGATCATAGACAAAGACGTGTGTTGGCTCTGCGAAAGGAATTTGAAAGCAAGGTCTTCTCACGTGGAGGTAACTTTCCTCTTGTAGGGTTTTTGCAGCTTTATGTGATTAAGCCACAAACCACACCGTCCAACATTTGGAATATACAATTTAAGAAATTCATTAAACTTTCCTTAAGTTGCTTAAATGGTACCATTTGAGCTTCTCCTTTCACAAAGTAAATTTTTAAATAAGTCAGATAAAGGTTTCATAATTGTAGCATATCTACACAAAAATCTACTGAAATACTACGTGACGCATAAAAAATGTTACAGCACTTTTTTGTCTCTCGAAAATTGAAAATTTGCGACTGCTGATGTCGTCTCCACTTATGGTGTTATCGTTGAATTTTCCACGTGGTCTTTAAAATATTAGATAATCATCTATCAATATTATATATTAAATAATTTGACAATTTATTTTAAAAAAATCGATTAGCTATATGTGTATTTATTAGTAGTATGTTTTTGTATGTTCTGGTGCACTTTTTCCATATTCCAAATTTGGAATCATGTCTACGCTACAGTCGGTTATGTTAGATTGTTAATAGGTTTGTAACATGTAATGTGATAGTGTTTTTCTATATAAGCTGTTCACCTGCACGATCGTTTTAAGGGTTAGTTGGTGGTGTGGTTGTTTTTACTTGTATTGCTTTTCCAATGATTGAACGGACAGAATGATTGCGTGTAATATTTTTAAAGTATGTAGTTGGCCATCCTTTGATTGAAAGTGAGTCGGTAGGTAGGTGTTGTTGAAGAAATAGAAAAAATAGTTGAATATGTTGTTGTTGTGTTAGAAGGATCTTTAATTTTAAACTGATAGGAAAGGTTAGGTTGGTTGCGTGGTTGGTTTTTTGTGCGATTTTATGTTGAAGAAATAGAAATTAAACCAAAGTAATTTTTTATTTTATTAGATTTTTTATTCCTCTTCGGTATGTGTATTTTATTTTCAGATTTCGTTATTTTGTACGATACAGTAAGGAATAATATAATAGTTAAACTTTCGTTGCTACATATCAAATTTACAACATAAATAGTTATCATATATTTTTCATAAAATGTTTAACATCTGCGAATCTCAAGAGATTCTGAGTAAATTTTTTCACAATAATACAATGTATGACATTATTAATACATTAAAATGGATTACTTTTACTATTTTGCTAATGTTGCATATTCTTAGTTCATTGATAATACTTAAAAATAAATCAACTTGATTACTATGTCTATATAATATATCCTCTAACTCAGCTGATGTCACCATTTTTTTCTTTTCTTTAAGAAGTCAATAGTAGGTTGTGTTAGTGCGGTACGATGTTATCTAAATTATTTCATTTCCATTTATATTTATTGAATAAACATTTGAACACAAGTGCCCACAATTAAATGTATTAAATTTTTGTTTTCGTTCATAATTATATTCAAGGGGAATTTTAAGTAGTTGACAATTTGAAGCGGTGGTTGTAAGTTTCCAAAGCTATCAAAGTATTCTTTATAGTTGTGGCTATAGCCAGATAGTACTAGTTCGCTATAGCTGGTATGGCCTGCTAGTACAGCTGGTATAGGTGATACAGCGTGCTAGTACAGCTGGTATAGGTAATACAGCCTGCTAGTACAGCTGATACAGCCTGTACCCGCTGGTATAGCCTGCTAGTACAGTTGGTATAGCCTGCTAGTACAGCTGTTATAGCCTGCTAGTACAGCTGGTACAGTTGATACAGCCTGCTATGACTTGAGATAAACTTTAATATCAGTTAGATCACAATGTATAAATTTGTTAGATGCAGGTTGTAGAGCGCTCGATATAGCATACTCAGAATCAAAATTTACAGATACAAGACATCAAGCAGATCGTTATCAGGTGTAAATCAGATCGTGAGCAGAGCTAAATAGCTGAGATAGCTGGAGAACTACTATAGCTACTTTAGCTCGTATAGCTGATACAGCTAGCATAGCTGGAACAGCTGGCATAACTCGTTTGGCTAATATAGCTGGGAAAGCTGGAATAGCTACTATAGCTGGTATAGCCACTGTTTCAGTGTTTCATTCGAAGAGGTATGTAAGTAACAAAAAAATAGTTATAAACTACAGTCAAAACAAAAAAAAAAAAAAACTAACCAGACATAAATCAGATCGTAAGCAGATATAACCCAGATCATAACCATATAGTAAGCAGATCATAACCAGATGGCAAGCAGATCATAACCAGATAGCAAGGAGATCAAAATTAATATAAAATAAATTATTATAATGTCTACAAATTATCATAATAAAATGATAGAAAATCCTGTAAAAACAAAAGCTGTTCTAAAGGAAAATATTAAATTGAAGTAAATGATGAATTCTTAATATTTATTAATATTTATTGTAAAACTTAATTTAAAAATTTTTTTAGCATAATTTACTTTAATTGTTTTAAAGAATTTTTTAATAAATATTATGAATTAAAACAAAAATAACTTTTATTTGTGCTCGAAAAAATAAAAGTCAAAAATAATTGTTATTCCCACCCGAAAAAATAAAAGTAAAAAAAAACCTTTTATATCTGCTCGAAAAAATATAGGTCAAAAATAACTTATTTTTGCTCGAAAAAATAAAAATCAAAAAATAACTTTTATTTCTGCTCGAAAGAATAAAAGTCAAAAAATTCTTATTCTTATTTTCTGACTGGTACGATAAAAGTCATAACAGTTACGGTCCCTGAAAAATATAGCTGATCAAATAAACAATTTAAACATTGAGATAGAAAACGTTTATCTAAAACATGACAATTTCAAACCATATAAAACTGGATGTGGATTCTACTGTAGTCCAACTCCAAAATACTGCTAGATAACCTACCTGAGCACTAGGGTTGCCAGATTCCGATTCGCAAAAAGCTGGACATCGGGTCTTAAAAAGCTGGACATAAAACAATACTAAAAAACTGTTAATTGTAGCTTAGTTGTGTACAAAATTAGAAATACATAGTTTGAGACAACTTCTGCGACATCTCCATATAATTATTGTTTTTTTTTCTGTGTTTATGGAGCTAACGGTTGCCTTTATATTTGATTATAGTGTCTTTTTGGCACAATTTACACTCTGTTGTGTAATTATCTTTTTTTTTCTTATCCACTTAGCATATTTTGCAAACTCTTTCCATCTATCGCAGAAAGTTGTAAGACGTCCTTTTGATATACCAGATTCTTCATCAGTATCTATTTCAAGATTTTCGGCACATTATTTTCATGTACAAAAAAAAAAAAAAAAAAAAATAAAAGCTGTACGTAAAGAAATTGACTATCGCTCGCAATAATATTTACTATGACATCAGCTGTTCAAGTGTTGAGACATGTTGTCAGTGATGCTAGAAAAGGAAAATTATTACTTAGTTGTATAACAAATGTACAATCAGTGTTGGCTAACATGATTTCACAAAGATAATATGAAAATTAATGTCCAAGTTATTGCTGTGTACTAAAAAAATTTCTATTTTGCTGGACAAATTAAATTTTAGCTTGAAACTGGACAGCATCAAAAAAGCTGGACAATTCAGACAATTCCAGCCAGACTGGCAACCCTACTGAGCACCCATTAACAGATTTAGATGTGAAAACATATGATAAACATCTCGAACATTTTAGGGATGTTTTCATGCGTGACTCTATACCTAAAAAAACATTCAAACAAGAATGCGGTATTGTTAATTTAGATGATTCAAAAGGTACTGGAACACATTGGGTAGCTTATTATAAAAACCACAACTATAAAGAATACTTTAATAGCTTTGGAAACTTATAACCACCGTTTGAAATCGTCAACTACTTAAAATTTCCACTTGAATATAATTATGAACGAAAACAAAAGTTTAATACATTTAATTGTGGGCACTTGTGTTCAAAATGTTTATTCAATAAATATAAATGTTAATGAAATAATTTAGATAACATCGTCCTGCACTAACACAAACTTCTTAAAGAAAAAAAAAAATTGTGACATCAGCTGAGTTAGAGAATATATTATATAGACATAGTAATCAAGTTGATAAACAAAATGTTGATTTATATTTACCTATTATCAATGAACTAAGAATATGCTACATTAGCAAAATAGTAAAAGTAATCCATTTTAATGTATTAATAATATCATACATTGTATTATTTTGAAAAAATTTTCTCAGAATCTTTTGAGATTCGCATATGTTAAACATTTTATAAAAAATATATGATAACTATTTGTGTTGTAAATTTAATATGTAAAAACGAAAGTTTATATGCCTTAAATATATGTATTGTATTGTACAAAATAACAAAATCTCAAAATAAAATACACATACCTAAGAGAAATAAAAAATCTAATAAAATAAAAAATTACTTTGGTTTTTTCTTTATTATACATATAAACTAAAGTAAAACTAAAAAATTCGAAATACTTAAAACAAGTCTATTTATACTCTGGGATGTTGATGAAGGTGTAATACATTTTAGAAGTAATGGGCAGTAACTTCAATTATGTAAAAACAGATATGCGTGAAAAAAAAAAAACGCAGGCACAACTAACCAACCCTTTCTCATCAGTTTAAAATTAAAGATCGTTCAAGCACAAAAACAACAACACGTGAAACTATATTCTTATATCTTCAACATTTGACTATGATAAAACGTAACAAGACCTTATTAGCCTAAGAAAAAGATCGCACATGTGTTCATCCCTTTCTTATCAGTTTAAAATTAAAGATTCTTCTAATACAAAAACATAACCAGAACATGTACAACTATATTTCTATTTCTTCAACATTAAATAAGAATAAACAAAAGCATAGCACTGTATAAGTCGGCAACATGAGTTTACGGTACCCTATATCACAAGGAAACGTGTACGCACTCGTTCTGTCCGTTCAATCATTCGTTTGAAAAGCAATACAAGTAAAAAAAAAAACAAGAAGAAGAAGAAGCAGACATGATCCCTTTTCTATTTCTCCAACGTTAAATCACACGAATAATAAAAAATAGCAACACCTACAACTACATTTCTATTTCTTCAACAATTGACCATGATCAACTCGTGGCAAGACTTTCTTATCAGTTTAAGACAATCACGCAGGTGTACATTCCTTTTCTATTTCTTCAACATTAAATCGCTCAAAAAAAAACCAAAATAAAAAAAACAACCACACAACCAACCTATAATTTCCTATCAGTTTAAAATTAAAGATCCTTTTAACACAAAAAACACAACAA
Organism: Sarcophaga peregrina; assembly: GCA_014635995.1. Classification (NCBI taxonomy): domain Eukaryota; kingdom Metazoa; phylum Arthropoda; class Insecta; order Diptera; family Sarcophagidae; genus Sarcophaga; species Sarcophaga peregrina. The sequence continues at coordinate 29,109,054 of CM025792.1, read as the reverse complement.
CAACATATTCAACTATATTTCTATCTCTTCAACAATATAATTATTCTGTCCGTCCAATCATTCGAAAAGCAATACAAGTAAAAACAACCATACAACCGACTAACCCTTAAATCGATCATTCAGGTGTACTTCTTGTACAGAAAAACACGATTACATTACACGTTACAAATCTATCAACAATCTATGGAAAAACTGCTCCAGATTGTAAGTAAAATGTAGCAGAATTTGTAGTCTCACCTCATTCCAGCCATATTTATTTCTTGCTTGGACAATGGCCTCGTAGACAGCGTTGTGTTCTAAATTTTTTATAACATATGACATTATGTAATGTGTATTGTCCGTACGAACTGCCGTGGGTTTAATGTGATACTCGTGCCATTTTCCAGGATGCTGATACGTTTCGTTCATCTAGCAAAGATATTGAATGGAAATTAATATTCAAAATAAAGAAATAACTTAAAACATTATAAACTGACTAAGAGACGCCTGTATAACAGCTTTATTTCCTCAAGTGGAGGGATTGATTCAATAGTCCATGTTAAATTATAGTGGTCTAAGGAGCCACTTAGTGCAGGTGAAATAAAATCAGCAGGGCCAGGACGACCGGAGACCTCTATATATTTTTTGGTACGGCCAAGTGCATTATCAGCTACACAACTGTAGTTTCCAAAATCTGAAGATTGAAAATTTCTTATTATTAGACTGTATCTGTCTTCCCGCGGGTACATAGAACGTCTGTCAGTTGGATCGAGTAGAAAAGAGTTTTGATACCAAAGCATCTAAAATGTATTGTTCTTTATGTGTTGAAATTGTTTATTTAAATATCATAAAAATACCTCTGAATTGACATCTCCATGCACAATGCACACTAATTCGACGTCATAACCTTCAGCCGCATGAACCCAAGATTTTTCTACAGTAATTTCTGGTGGAGCTAGAAGTGAATGAAAAAAGAACACTTCAGCCGAAATCAAACAAAAACAAAGAATTTAAGTTAATGTTAATTCTTCTATATATTAGCAAAAGTTCATGGATAAAAAAAATCTACTTTAGAGCGTAATATAAAGAGTTTAAAACACAATTGTTATTCATACAAATTATTCACAATTATTTTATTTGGTAACGGCAATTTTAAAACAATTTAACAAAACACTATACGAAAATTGTATTCTTTAACAGTTTTACACTGTGTTCACGTATGCACCTTTATTGCGTAAATCGCAATTAACGCCAATATTGATCTCAATATTTCATATAAAGACTCAATTATTGCTCAATTAAATTCTTACTGTTATAATATTCAGAAAAACTTTAAATACAGCACTGTCATAAGTCTGTTCAGTGAGTATATTATAAGTTACCGAGCACTTCCTGTTGATATTTGAGTTGTCAAACAGTCAAACAGACAGTTGTTTACCAGCTGTCAAATTAATATTGAGTAAGCTGAATACTGCGTATACTTATTATACCTGAACGGTTAAAATTATGTTCTCAATTAACCGAATATTGACTCAATTAAATTGCATACGGGAACATAGTATTAGAATGAAGTGAACTAAATGGAGTACACATCAAACATTTTCATTTTACTGAAACAAAGGATTGTGGAAAAGTAAATATTAATATAAAAACTATTTGTAATTATAAATCCAAAATAATAATAAATAACATAATTATAAAGACTTTTCTATTCATTTTAATATTATAAAATTTTGGCCTGGTCAATTTTTTTTATTACATAATTTATATCAATATATTTTTTATTTTAACAGTTCTACAGTAGCAAAAAGTGTTTTTCTTTTGAATAGAATGCTGTTTGGGATTAGCATGACTAGAGATAAAGTTGTTACTGGTGTTGTTGATGTAAATGCTATTGATTGAGTAATAGCTTTGCAACGATGTTTTGTAATTCGAAAAGCAATCAAGAAAATGGACAGACACCTTGAATAAATGTTACTTACCAATTCAAGTGACTTTAATAACTTAATCAGAAATTTTCCACAATTTTAAAATAGTTTCAGAATTATCTGTGGAAATACTCCAGTAGATTTACATTTTCCCTTGTTTATGACCATTTTGTTTTAATTTAAAATCTGAAAACGGACAGTTTTTAAATAACAACTACTTTTGCAATTCATCATCAATCCAATTGACTAATTGGTGGACTAAGTAAAAAAAATAAAAAGAAATATGCGTTTAATTTCACTTAAACTTTCTATTGTGTGCACTACTTTTGTGCCATTGTTCGAAGTTATACCGCGTATACAACGATAACTTTCACAATAAGTGCTTGTTCGTTATATTTCTCTGCTTACAGTCTTTTTGTAAGCGACAACACTTGTTCGTTATCCTTCATTGGTCACAACCTTTTAGTAAGCATAACACTAACAACTGTTTTCTTCACACGCAACTTGTCTGTACGCAAGACTGACTGAATTATAATTCGATATCGTGTCTTCACACACAACTTACTTAATTCAAACTCTATTATTGCTCGCTTTGTCTTGCCTTTTATATCGCTGGATCGTTAGTGTGATGAATGCTCTTGAAGGAGGATGAAGACCTTCGGTAAAAATACACAATTGTAGACATCTTGCTTTTTTATTTTTTGTTTGTGTGTCTTATATGCATTTTGTTTTTGCTTGTTTACTTCTTTGTTCGCTGCACTTTGTTGTTGGTTGTTTACATCTTTTATCCATTATTTGTGTTTATTCTTCGATCTTATAAACATGCCTATTATTTTTGTTGCTACATTTTTTACTTATTCATTGATTACGTGAACAAGTGCATTGTTTTGTTTTTGGAGCTTTTGTTTATCATTTTATGTATGATCAAGTCCATTGTGTTGATGATTTTTTTTCTTAAATTACGATTTCCCAGCTAGCATTCAGAAGATTGTTTTTATAAAAATCACCTTGATGAGTCTTTTTAGAGCACTTAGCAAAAACTTATTAGTCAGTTACACGATTAAAAATATACTCAAAAATGAGTCGTGTCAATGAGTTCGATTTAAAATACAACAAAAATTTGTATTGCATTCGGAAATTAATCATCCAGACGCTTAAAATATAACCATTATTTCTGTTATTTATTAATATATTCTACTTATACTGAAGATTGAAAAACGCTTAAGCAAAAACAGATCATGCAGGGGTTTGAAAAGTATTGTAATGACCTATTTTATGACCATATTTTGCGCAAGTAGATAATTAAAAACTGCTTTTCTGTATAAATTTTCTTTTATGTAAAAGATGGCTATGAAATAAAGTAAATTTTTTTTAAAGACTCGTATGCGATTAAACGATGACTGAAAGTCGACTCGAAAAAGAATGATAAACGAAGGTAAATAAGACTAATAAATGATCGGAAAGTGATTCGAAAATGATAAAGGTACTAGAAAAAGAGTCGAAAATGACTCATAAGTGACTTTTTAAGAAGAGTCGGTCCTAGTCACTTTTTTTCCCGACGAAAGAGACTTTTATGATCAGAAAATGAGCGCATATTCGAGTTTTTTAATCGCGCAAAGAATCAAAAAAGACTCGAATTTGATTAAAAATTTTCAAAATTGCTGGCTGGGTTCTAATTTATAAAAAAAATGATGTTTTTATTTCAAGTGTGTATTATTTTCGTTGTAATTGTGCTACATAGTGAAGTTAAGTTTTGTATCAGATTGTTGTTGGTGGATTAAAGAGCATCTCTGTATATCTGTTATTTTCGTGGGAAGTACAAATTAAAAATATTATATTAATTGGGCTATTAAATGCATTCTTGGACAAAATACAACAGGGTATGCTTGTTGTTGATAATTTTCATATGAAAATCCGACACACTTATACACATTTCTATGATATATTTTTAAAAGTCGTATCAAGAAGAAGAATAAATGTACAAAATATTTTCTAAGTATCTTAAGGCAACAATTAGTATTAAAAATTGTATTGTTCGAACAGATATTTAATTATTTTACTTTTTTCCGTATTATATTTTGTTACTTCAAAATCAAGTTATAAATATTGGTGTTCTTCTTCTTATCGCTTTTTGACGTTTAGAGTACGAAATACAAAATAAAGCATAGTATTGAGCGTTCAGAAACAAAAAGTTTTTTCAATACAACATACACGATACAAAGTTGTGTGAATTGTTATTTTCAAAAATATGAAACCTTGTATAATATAAAGTAAAAGTTCTTCATAAAGTTCTTCTTCTTTTTATAGTACTAGTACATGTACTTTTTAATCTGAATTTATTTTTTGTTTTTCCATAAAGTATGATTTTTTTCCTTCCTTTTTCCATCGAAAGTTTGCAACGTACGATTAACGATTGCATAACAAATTTGTCGTTGCTGGGTATACAGACACAGAATTGGGATATAATCTTTGTTTACATTTGTTCCATCAAACTCCCCGAACGCACTTTAGATGGATGAATTTCTGACTGCCAGATACCGAACTCTGGAATCAGTGTCGGATATTATCTGCAGCCACAATTTTTCCCAAGCTACTGCACGGTTAACCAATCATCCCATTCGTTTATGTTTGGACTTTTTGGGAATAACGGTTAGTGCTCGTTTGGCACGAATTGCTTGGCAGCCTCGCATGAGTTCAAGAGATGCCAGAGCTCAAATGTTTGCTATATTTGCAAACGGAAACATCATTCGCTACTTCACCGTATCGAATCTTCCCCCGGGAGAAATCGAGGACTGAAACTAACCCCGTTGACCCATCTACCCCTAATAGATCTCCGGAAATTCCTCGGTCTTCTCCTGCACAAAGGCGAAATGAAGTGGATGGTGGCCCATCTACCTCCGCTGCTGCTCGATCGTTTCAAAATTTTGCCATCTCGTATACAGCCCACTCCGTACTCGTCAGTTTTATTAGGAACTGTCCAGGTGAATGTAGTACATAATGATTTAGTTTATCATTCTAGAACTCTAATCGACCCAGCATCTCAAGCGAATTTCATCTCCAGAAAGCTGCAACGGAAGCTAGATCTTCCAACCTTTTCAGCACCGGCTGCCACCGTGGTGGGCCTTAATGGCGCAGTGGTAGCAAACTCGGCTAAAGTTTGTGTTTTGTTCTTCCATTGATCCAACGTTTAGTCTGACTACGGAGGCATATGTGGTCGACAAGCTAACTGGTCGATTACCCACCTGTTCCTTGGCGAAGTTTGTTGACCTCAACACTGCCGAACTTCCGTTGACAGACTTGAAATGTGCCCATGTGGATTTGCTATTGGGCGGAGATATATACTCTCGAATCATGCTTCCTGAGGTTAGGAGAGATTCTCAAAACCCTGTAATCGCCCAACGAACTGTTTTCGGTTGGATAGTAGCTGGCAAAATACCTCAATCGAGCCCATTGGATTCCGTTGTGTCCTTCCTTGGGCAACTAGATTTGGATGCGAAGATTAGTCGTTCTGGGAAATAGAGGAAATACCGAAGTCGAAGGTATTGTCGCCTGAAGATCGCTTTTGTGAGGATCTTTATCGTCGCACGACTTATAAGACTAAAGAGGGTCGATATGTAGTTGTTTTACCCTTTAAATCCGAGGGATTTGAATCTCGGGCCATTTCGAAAGGGTGCTCTCGCCCAATATTTGAGAAATGAGTCTCATATGTTGAGGATCCCCGAGATTAAGGATCAGTATGATCCAGTTTTTGGGGAATATCTTACCCTACGCCATATGTCGAAAATAGAACTTGATTCTGTTTATTCCCCTAAACCTAGTTAGTATTTACTCCATCATGCCCTATTTAAACCTGATAGCACGGCCACCAAATTGCGTGTTGTTTTTAACGCATCTTGTACCTCTTCTAACGACTTAAGTCTTAACAATATTTTACATACACTGATCCAATTTTACAATACGATTTGACTTTTTTGATTCTCCGGTGGAGACTGTTTCGGTTTGTCTTTAACGCGGACGTACAGAAGTTGTATAGACAAATACTGGTCGTACCAGATAACACCAATTTTCAAAGGATATTGTTCCATCAAAAGTCTGAGGAAGATGTCCAAGATTTCGAATTAAGCACATGTTACGTTTGGTGTTAACTGCGCTCCCTAAATAAGGGGCCAAATGGCTATGCGAACCCTACATTAGTTAGCTGATGATTGTGAATCGGACCACCCTTTTGCTTCCGAAATTTTGCGAAACCAAATGTATGTGGATGACATTTTAACTGGTTCGCATTCTTTTGTGGAAGCTACTCGTAATCGTGATGAGATAATTCATGTTCTGAATTCTGCCGGTTTTTATTTTCACAAATGGACTTCGAATGATAGAGGCCTTATTGACCCGAACACCTATTGGATTCCCAATTTGTAAAATTGTCAGACGAAAGTACCGCTAAAACTCTGGCTTTACAAAGCCCGATTTCTCTGTAGTCATAAAACGCTCCGTCTTGTCATAGTTGCTAAAATTCTTATGCAACAAATTTGGAAAGACGGAACGGATTGGGACGAATGTTTGAAATCCATGAAGTTTAACAGATGGCTTGAGTTTGTCTATGATTATTCGTACATCGAAAGGATTAATATCCCCCGCTGGGTAAATTTTAACACTCAGTATGAAGTATAACTTCATGTATTTTGTGATGCTTCTGAGAAAGCATATGCTACCACTCCGTACAGTAGAGTCCAAACCCCGTCTGGTGAATTTGTCACCCACTTACTCGCTGCCAAAACAAAAGTTGCGCTTATAAAAGTGCAAACTTTATCCCGTTTAGAGCTTTGCGGCGCAACTCTATTGGCGAAAATGGTATTTTCACTCCGTAAAGAGCTGAATCTTACCAGATCGGAAGTCTTCTATTGGACAGATTCGACTATCGTTCTGTCCTGGCTTCAAAAATTCCGTCCGAGGAATTCTTGAGTCGATATTCGAACTTACCTCGTGCCCTGCGAGATATGTCCTACATATTTCGTTTGTTATCACCCGTTACACGCCGGAAAAAGGTCGTCTCATGTCCCTCTATTTCATACGTTGACTCAAAGTGAGGTTAGGTTGGCAATGGATCGTTTGATCATTCTCTGCCAAAGTACTCATTTCTCCGAATACTCTGCACTGAGGAATAGCTCTACCTTAACCTCCAAGAATTCACTACTCGTGTTCAACCCCTTTATAGACTCTAGTGGATTTCCACGGGTTAATGACAGACTCTCTCAATCACCTACATTGACCTACAACGAACGTTTTCCGAAGTTGCTACCCTATAATGGTCGTTTTACGCGTCCCTATCTGGAACATCTTCACAAGTTTTCGGCTCATACGGATATCTCCCTGATCTTGCGTGTTATGCGACAGGAATTTTGGGTTCCTAAATTGAAGAATATGGTCAAGACAGTTGTTCACAACTGCAAAGTGTGTTTTCTATATAGGAGGAAGTTCGGTCAGCAGATTATGTCTGCTTTGCCTACCGGGAGAACTACACTTACTCGCCCTTTTACCCATACCGGAATTGACTTTGCCGGTCCCTTTGATATAAAGTCGTATATAGGGCGTGGTTGTAGAATAACGAAAGGATATGTCTTGGTGTTTGTTTGTTTTGCTACTCGAGTCATCCATCTGGAGGATACAAATGGCATATCCACCGAATGTTTTTTGGCCGCCTTTGCTCGATTCTTCTCACCTATATTGTGACAATGGCACTGTTTTCGAATAAAGATAAAACTCGGTTCCTTGAGGATCTTAAACATCAGATTGTCACAAAGAACGCCTTTTAGTTAGTTTATTGGCATTTTATTCCCCCTGGAGCTCCACATATGGGAGGCAGGTGCGCCGATTAGCCGTAGAACGTCCCAATAATGAAAGCCTTGACGACGTTATTGCTACCCCTAACTCCAAATGCAGAATGTGTTCGGAACACCATCCATTGCGGAAATGCACCACATTCCGCTTTCAAATCGTAAAACGGCTCAAATATTGTATTAATTGTCTGGCACACTCCCATTTCGTCAAAGAGTGTCAGACCAGAAAACGGTGTATGGAATGCTTAGAAGAGCACCATACAATGCTGCCTTTCCATCGGCGAGCTAACGGCAACAAAACACGCTTATGAAACCAAAGGAGCTACCATAGAAGAAGCCACAATAAAAGAAAAGCTGCTAGCACCAACAAAACGAAGCACAATAACAATAAGAAGGGCGAAACCCACAACCAGGCCCTCAAGAAAACATGCTTGTGCGCAGGTTAGCCTACCACCGGTAATGGGACCGTCATGGCTACTTCTAATGATACATCATAGTCATAAATGTACTCGGCGAATAGCTCATTTTTTTTTATTAGTAACTTCTAAACTTGAATTTTACTCTCCATTTATACCTATTTCTAAAAAAAAAAATTTAATTTTTATATATGTATGTACATCTAATCATTTTAATTTTTTTTTCTCTTTACTTCCCTTTTATTGAATTTACAAAATACTGAATTATATTCTGAATTGCAAACTTATTGATCTCTGGCCTGGTGACGTCTTGGTCCGCTTGTTGCAAGGGGCGGGATGTTCACGCTGGCCAACCTAATGTTAAGCTTAGCCTTAAGGAATTTACAACTGGGTGTACTAAATGAATGTTAATTGTGAATTGTTAATGATAAGAGAAAAAAGATAATTATTGTAAATCCACCCCCGATCACAAAGGTACGTTGTTTGTACGTAAAATACATTTTTTATCTAAAAATTCTAATACCCTTTTTTTATTTCTTGTCTTGGCAAATATTTTATTTTATTTATTTTCCCCGCTCACCCCCACAGATTGGTTCTGGATTCATATTTGATTCATTCATTATTGATACTTTTTTTCCAACAACTAGTTCAAAAGGAGGGAATTTATTATCGAAAACAGTGTTTAATGAAGTGTTATGATAAAACGTGAAGTACTTCATATTATACATGGGCATGCTGCATTAAATAAATATTGCATTAAGAATTTGAAATTTACTGCTTACTGAAAAAAGTTGCAGCAAGCAGTAAAATTTTACTGATTAGTGAAAAAAATTGCAGTAACCAGTAAAATTTTAATCATTACTGCAATTTTTTCAGTAACGAGTAAAATTTTACTGGTTACTGCAATATTTAAGAAACGAGTAAAAATCCACAAGCAAATGGAAACGATTTTGAAAATATTTCCAATTTAAATGAAAATTTTCGTAAACTAAAGCGATTGTTAGAGAGCGATACTGATTACAAATTGGCTTCTGATTTTTTTTTTGTTAATATTTTATTCAATATTTATTTAATGCAGTATGCCCATGTCTGACTTTTACTCGTTTCTTAAATATTGCAGTAACCAGTAAAATTTTAATCATTACTGCAATTTTTTCAGTAACGAGTAAAATTTTACTGCTTACTGCAATTTTTTCAGTAACGAGTAAAATTTTACTGCTTACTGCTATACATACTGCATTAAAAATATAATGCAGTGTGCCCATGTATGCTTTATATATGTATCCTAATCAGATAAGCTTTCACTAATGTATGCTCTGATATATTTATTAAAAACTCTATGATTCCGTTCTATTGTTCCTACTGTTTAATGATGGTAACTAGTCGGGAATTTTATATCGATTTCCAAAAATTTACAAGGTTCTGACAAAACTTCATTCTTAAACACCGTAATTAAATCCGATTTTATGACTTTAATTTTTCCGTAAACAAGAAAGAAATTTTCGAATAAAGCACGCGTAACAGATCGACCTTATTCGTCCGGTATGGCTATTGTCATTACTTATTTAGAAAGTCAAAGCGTATTTGTTACCAATGTTCGATTCTGGTAAAGGATGATTGATGATGATGATTATGGTAAACTACCATTAACTTCTGTTTTTTATTATAATTTCAAATGGCTCCGTAAAAATAATTTCAAAAGTTTTCAATACCTTTATGCTATGGTTTTTAATTCTTGTATTGAAAAAATTGTAAAAAATACATCATATTTTGGCCATTCTGCTCTGTAAATTTTTCCATTATTGGGTTCATTTTGTAACCTCTAAACTAAGTGCCTCGTTCACAATTTCAAATTCAACAGATAGCTGTTTCTTAAAATTTTTATAAATTTATAATTATAAATATACACAGTTTTTTATAATTATTCTGATCAATTATTTCGCATCTAATTTTTGAAATATTCTTATTGAATTTCTGAGAAAATTTGTCATAAATTTTTAGTTCAATTTCTTCATTATCGGAAGATTCTTTGTTTTTGTGAAGGGACGGTCAAATATGTCAAATGTTTGCCACAGTATTGTTTTCCCTTGCTTGCCCGAAATATGACTGAAACAACTAAACTAATTTGTGGTACACTACGCACATTTATTTTCCCATTTTTGTTTCATCAAATAACGGCAAACAGAAATATGGGAAAACATGTTTGCCATATGGTCACACTTAAAAAATATTTGACTATTGGATATTTGACGCAATGCAAATGCAATTCAAGAAAACTAATTTGTGTAAAAAATCAATATTTAACTAACAAAAAGAGTAGTAAATTGTTTTATTTTACAAAATTATTTCCAAATATAAACAACTTCGATTTTGTGCTGCAGTACAATACAAATAAATTTCTAATATTATAATTAAGAAAACATTAAATATTATTCCTTCAAAAGCAATTTAAATAAAATTGTTTAAAATATTATTAACTTACATAGAATTGTCAACTGAATATCCATTGAAACTCTTTCTTTTACCCCATTGTCTGCTGAACACTGGTATACACCGGCATGATGTCTGTCAACGTTTTCTAAAATTAAAGTTGAGCTGTCTGATAAATGCGTTGGACCAGAAAACGTATCCTTTTTAAACCAATATATTGTAGGTACTGGATTTCCTGATGCTTTACATTCCAAAGTAACTGTAGCTTCCTTTTCTTGCAGTAACCTGTCCATTATGAGGGAGAGCGCGCAGAGTAGGAGGAACTAAAAACATATAGAATACAATTAAAACTAACTTTATTAATAAAGGTCTTTTCTCTGAAATTTTTTATTAGACTAGACTTGCCTACAGTCCTTATTACTAGACGTAAATTACCAAATAAGACAACAACAAAAAACATACATCATACGGTGAACAGAATTCCGCAAAGAAAACAAAAACAGCAAAACAAATATCAAAAAGCCAACCACACAATTGCAAAGAAATGTCGTGAAGTCAGTGAATATAAAATAAAGAAATTTATATGTAAATGGAAGAAGAAGATCGCTGTAGGTCAATTGTAAGTTCAGAATCATTTGTACGGCGTGAATCTTTGATTAATAACTAAGAGTTGTAATAAATAGTGCATTTTAAGGGTAGGTGGGAACAAAAGTTCCGTTTTTATTAAAAGGATCGTGAATAATATTAACAGCGCAGTGTTATCAGTTGCAGTCGCTTTTGTCATTTATTGAATTAAGCTATAATTTATTATTCACGATTTAAATAAATAAGGGATTTATTTCAATAAATAAATATTTAAATAAATAAAGGATTTTCTGAAGTAAATTTGCGCGTGATGATCAGAAATAAATAATTTCTTTTATTTTGCTTGCAATCAGCAAGTCCACGATAAATAATCGTTTTACAAAATTTAAATATAAAACAATATATACTATGTATAAAGAAGTCGCAATCTTTTTGCTTTTGTTTTTATGAATGATATCAGCAGCATATGTCCGACATTAAAATAGATATTGCTAAATACACAGTAAAATATTTGGAAAAGTTTCTGTCCAAATCCGCTGATTCGTTCTTTAGACTTCCATAGTAACATTCATTAAAAAAAGAGACAACGAAGCTCACATTCCACACAAGTTACGTAATATTATTTCAAGTAAAAGCAACGCTAAAAATCGAATTAATTCTTAATTTTAGCAGGCATAAATTGATAATCTTGTTTTTTTAGATTTGATAACTTATTGTTAATTCATTGTTATTTGGAAGTCCAATATATAACTGGACAGTAATTTAAAAAGGACTAACTTTTTGGCCCTAAGGCTAGTTCAGTTGCATAATTTTTCAATAGTAAATTATGCAATGTTTGTAATAAATAAAACACGTCCTTTCTATTTAATCGCAATTTATTAATGACGCTTCTTTTCTTTTCATATCAAGATCAAATTTCTTATTGTTATGTTAGCTTATTAACATATTACTGCTCTTGGTAAGTTTATCGCTAAATTGCCGCAACACTCCAACTTTATTGTGTTTATTTGCTATTAGAAAGTAATAATTTTCAATCTTTAAAATACAAAATATATGTTTTGATTGACTAGTGATGTAATAACAATCAAAACAAATTATCGATATACATTAGAGTACGCATAATTACAAAAGTATTTAGAGTAATTTTTGAAATTTTCATATATTTCAATAATATACATATATATATTCACACATATACTTCATTTAATGTAAAAATATTTTATTTTATTGTGATTGTAATTGTAGGAATTGTAGATTACAAGTACAAAAAGCTACAAGTTAGAGGTGTGCGCAAGACATATAAAATTGCACACTATTGCATTTTTTTCAAGACCGAATATTGATTGTAGCTGCAAATATAAATAAGTGTGGAGCAAAGATAGTGTTCAAAAAAAAAAAAACAGTATAAAAGAGAGTTGTGTGAAGCGTGCATTTCTTTTTTTGCTCTCGGCAACCGAACATCATCGTCGACGCCAGCATTGCCAGTAACTTTTTTAAACTTATTATTTCTGGGAGAAAATTTTTTTTGAGTTTATGGCGAAAGCAAAGGATGTTTTTGTTTTTTAACGCAATTTTAATTTTCCAAAAATATAGTAGTGTAATTATAAAAAGTAATAAAAATAATAAAACCAAAAACATTCATACAAAACAGACTATATTTGTAATTATTAATCTTTTCTTATATTTGCTTAAGAAATTGTTCATCAATATTTGAATGACGCCAGCATTGCCAGTAACTTTTTTAAACTTATTATTTCTGGCGAAATTTTTTTTTGAGTTTTTGGCGAAAGCAAAGGATGTATACTATAATGTTTTTGTTTTTAACGGCAATTTTATTTTCATTTTCCATAATAAATTTTGTTTTTATTTTTTGTTTTGCCACTGCAAAATTGTTTTTAAATTATTACATTTAAATCACCCGCGCACGTAAAATCGTAACCTACTCCCAACAATGAATAAGAAAGGTCCGAATGTTTTGCTCTTTGTTTGCTCGCCAGCATTGCCATTTAAACTTTTTAATTCTTGGGAAAAACTTTTTTTACACTACTGATATTCGTATAAAAATACTGAAAATGTAGCTTCAGTAATAAAATATGATCTTACAACACAAAGCATAGTTCCGTTACTTCACAGGCAAACGAGTGCTGTTGTATACATTGAATAAATGGAAATACACATTTCAGTACACTCGTAAAATCAAGATCAACAGAAAAGAGTACACTACAGTATTGCATTCGATGAAGGGTTATCTAGTCAAATGTCTTGTGCACACCTCTAATACAATACTTATGTAGGGACTAGATCAACGAATTTTTAGAAGGTTTAATCGTTTCTTTTATTGCAGGATAAGTAGTCTATTATTAAACTTTATGACTTTGAGTTTTTAAGTTGCCTATCCAACTCATGATATCCGGAAAACAGATCAGTCAATTCGCATTGAATCTTCAGTACTCTTTTGGTGTTTTGGACCATACTTTGAATAAGATTTTGTAGCCCATTAAATTTGTTGAGGATATCACCAATTTGTTTTGAATTGAATTGTACAACACTTTCTTCGGAATCACTCTCTTCGCTATCCACGTTCTTCTCATTGTCGGTCACTTAACTAATGACGTCGACATCGGTTACTGTTTCGTCAGCTAACAGTTCTTCTACATCATCCTGCTTCAGCGAGTCAAATCTATCTCTTCCAATTTAATGAGCTATGTCAATTATTTCACTGATCAGTGTCGATAAAATGAAACATATCAGTGATGCAAACTTGGTTTAATTTAAAAATGATGCTAAAGTTCAAAAAAGTATCATAATATTTTAAAATCTATAAAATTTTTTTTTTTTTTTTATTTAAAATAGCATAAATTCGAATTCGCTTGAAAAAACCACATAAAACTATACCCGAGTGTAACGATAAGCAAAAGCTACAAAAACAAGAGACAATGTGTACACTATACTCACTAACACTAACGAATACAATGAACATGATGATTAATAATAGCTACCCCAACAACTACAAAGCATCAACATCGGTATGAAAGAGTAGGCGATAGACAAGTAAGCGCACGCAAACATAAGCAATGAGAACAAAGTACACAAACAACAATGCAGTCGCTAGAGAATTCTCGAGAATGCGAAACCGCGAACGCTCGTCGTCAAGAACGTAGTTCATACTGATTTTGCGGACATAGCAGCCAACAACGGGTAAGAAAAATGAACTACAAAGGCGATTTAGGGAACACCTGCAGCTTCAGGATCTTGACATCGATTCCTACGAATTTGAGGATGACGAGGAACGTGAGATACAGGCAGAGACCTGCGCCGAGCAAATTTGTCGGCGGCGGCGGCTAAAGTTGAAAAGGTTCGGCGGCGGCTTTAAGCCGGCTGTCAGCCGAAATATGGTAAAGTTTCGGCGGCGCTTTTATTTATTTAAATAATATGCATACAACATTTCCAACATTTATTTAAAGAACAAAAAAGACGTGTAAATCCATGTATGAAACATTAGCCTCACATAATTGGTCATTACAACTTTTCAGTCAGGATTACGACCTAGCTTCTCACACTACTTATGTGTGTGCGTTAATTTTATATATGAGTATTGGGGTCTACAGTTTTAAAATTGACTCCAAATGATAGATTTTTGAGAATCTTTACATGGCAATTTAATTTACTCTCAAAGGTTTTGTCAAAAATTGCAGTAAATTTACTAAATAATCATTGTTAGCAAATCGATTATTCAAAATTAGCGACTAAAGAAAAAATTAGAACAAAAAGTAAAATTACATACGAAGCTAATTACAGACATGCTACACGCAGAATCAAAATTTACACACAATATGTGTAATTACACATAAGGTGGCAACACTGGTCTGCTGTGATGCCTGGTTGCTCCACTATGTTAAAGGGCCTTAGATCTCTGCAGCACATTTGAACAAGCAGCCGTGCGTTAGCAAATTTTTCGGAATCTGCATTTTTAGAACTTCCTGACAATAAGAATTTTATTTTGGCATTCGAATTTTAAAATTTTTTTGATTTTACGTCACTACCATGAGCACGTAAATGGTTACAGAGGTTTGATGTCGACGCAGAAACTCCAAACCTGAAATTATTTCGCATTTTATAACACTTACAAAACAATTATCAGAAAAAAATATTCAAAATAAAATTTTCCAAAAAAATTTGGCTAAAATATAATTGTAAGTGGAGTTTCAATTATTACTTTGGGAAATCAATACCATTAAAAATAGCAAGGTCGTCATCGGAATCAGATGAATTTAACTCATTCAAATTATTGAAATTTGTAGTTCTTTGGTTCTCCATTTTAATTTTTTGTCTTTTAAAACATTTAACGTAAAGTTAAAAGTGTTACCACATTCACCAAAAACAAGAAAGGGTGTTCAAAATTTCTATATCAAAAAATTTAAAATTTTTCTATTAATATATCACAGAATGAACAAAAAAACTTCAATAATGTATTTAAGTCAAGTAAAATAAAAATATAAATATCATATTTTATATACATATAATTAAAATTTACTGTATACAATTTTAAAAATATATTTTCATATATTTTAATATTCTTACATACATAAAACGGCGGCTGAATTTAAGCCGAATCAAGCCGAATAAATTTTCGGCGGCGGCGGCTTTTAAATTTTGTCGGCGGCTCGGCTTAGCTGCGTGCCATTTCGATCTACATGTTAATGATGGTAGATACTCTAGGAACCATTTCTTCCAAAATACGTTTGCATACTGCTGAGAAGTTAGCCACCCCGCTATCGTCACAAACAATCATTGGTTTCATACCAGATAAACTTCCAATCAAGAAATTATTTGGTATCAAGGCTTCTTCATTTTCTCCATTTTTAGGAACATAAGCAAGATGACGCGAATTTATTATATTTTTAATTTCTAACAGCATGTTTACTAAAACTTCATCACCATGAGATCTAGATGTTATAATTTTATATAAAATTGTTTTAATTGACCTGACCAATCGCTCCCAAGCACCACCCATATGTGGTGAGTCTGGGGGATTAAAATTCCTCTTTGTTGTTGTAGAAGTAAATGTTTTTATAAGGTGGTTTTTATCCACCTCTGCCAAGGCCTCTCGAAGTTCTCTTTCAGCGCCAATAAAGTCTGTTACGTTATCACTAAAGAATTCACGCGGGATACCTCGTCGAGCCATAAAGTTGCGTATAGGACTGCTCTAACGGTCAAGCATGTAAATAGATATCCATATAGTTTCTCTTTATGCCGGTTCACTGTAACAAAGATCGGTACAAAGAAATCTACTCCCGTATATGTCATTGGAGCAACGTATGAAGAAAAACGCGCGCGGGGTAAGTTTCCCATTTGTGGACTCTGAGGTATTACCTTTTTGACTTTACACATTTGACAAGTAAGTATAACTGACTTAAGTGCAGCTCGAAGCTTTGAAATACAAAATTCTTGTCAGACTTCATTAATTACAGTTTCATGATTCATATGGTGGAACTTTTCATGATAATACATTAAGATAAGTTTAGTAATATAACTTGACCTTTGCATAATTATAAGATGCTTTTGTTCTATAGGAATATCTGCGATATCGATTCTTCCATAAACTCTTAATATTCCTTTGTCTAAATATGGATTCTCTGTGTAAATATCGCTCGATCTGGGTATCTCCAAATTTGACTTCAACTGCGATATTTCGTGAAATGTTTTTCTATTTGTGGTTGTCTGTATAAAATATTTTCTGCGTCCTATAACTCTTCTTGAGTTAACTCGCTTTTATTGTTACAGATTCTTCGGCACTTATCTATAAATCGCAAAAAATAGGCGACAGTTCGTAAAAGTCTATTCCATTTTGAAAACCTTTTAGCGTCAACAATCATAGGCCTGTTTCACTAAATTACAATGCGACAACTTCACAAGTTACAATCACAATTCTAATTCTTACAAACGCTGATAAATTGTGTTTCATGAAAATTTTCACAATACTTGTAGATTTTTGTACTTGTAAACTGCAATTACAATTTCTACAATTGTAATCACAATAAAATATTTACAAAGGTATTTTGATAAATGAAATATATTTATATTAGATTACTAATAAAATATATGAAAATTTCAAAAGTATTTAAAAACTTTTGAAATTATGGGAATTCTAATGTATATCGATAATCAATCAAAACATACATACATTGTTTGTGTTTAAAAAATTTTAAATTATTATTTTGTAATGGCAAATAACACAATAAAGTTTAAGAAATCAATACTTTATTTTAAAGTAAAGAGTTCACATAAAATTCGGCCACGCTTCGGAGTATTGGCTTTCTTTTACAGCGTTCTGTTCATCACTTAGTAGAGATATTTTTCAAGGGTTTGATAAAATATGTTTTCCAATATACATAAGTTTTTTATATATTGTTCATTTAACGAATGGAACTTTTAAGGGAAATATACCCAGATACACTCACCTCTCTCAAGTGGAAAACAAATGCCTCTTGATGCTCCTCAGTGAAGTATTTTGTTCGCATCATACTGGAGATATATAATGGTATACATATGGAGGAAAATATTCAATGACGAAATCAGAAGTGCTCTCAATATTATTACAAAATTTTTTGGTGATTGCAGAACGTCGTAGGCCCACAGAGATCAACATTTATTTTCTCCTCTCTCCGCAAAGGACGAAGAAGAGACACTTGTGAATTTAAGATATGTATTGGATCTCAGTAAGGACTACGGCCTAGATGTAAATATTAAGAAATGCAATTTCTTGAAAAAAAAGAATTCAATTTCTCTGTTATATTATCGAGAATCAACGTGTATCACCGTCAGTTGAGAAGACAACCACAATGGTCAATTATCCAGTACCTTTAAATGTCAAACAGTTGGAAAGATTCCTTGGCCTCAGCAGTTATTTTAGAAACTTTATTCCTAATTTCTGAATTATCGCCAAACCTCTTACCGACCTTAAGAAGCAGAATACAAAGTTTGTATTTGGACATGAACAAATGAAATCGTTTACTACTCTGAAGGATGCCTTAAGTAATGGTCCAGTTTTAAGTTTATTCAATCAAAATTTTGAGACTTAGGTCTTAAAGGTAACAGTTACGATGCCATTACATACATACCATATTAACTACCATGGCCCTCTCGAATCTACAAATAAGAAGTGCATTATGTACAACGAGAACGTCAGCCAAAGATGCTATATCCGACTACAATCACAGAGTACCATTTTTGACAACCCGTTGCAAATCATCTTAGATCGTGGTAGAATTTTTGCAAGTGATAAAATACATCCTTATTACAACAGGTCTTCCTCGTGCAAATGGACAAGTCGAAAGGCTGAATAGAGTAATTGTCGCAGTTTTGTCGAAGCTCAGTATTGATGACCCTTCCAAATGGTACAAAGTCGTTGGGAGAGTGCAGCAAATTATTAACACAACGTACCAGAGAAGCATTGGCACTACCCTATTTGAGATGCTTGTTGGCACTAAAATGAAGACCAAAGATGATAATCAACTGAAGGAACTAATAGAGCAATAATTATGATGGACAGAGGAAGCAGCAAAACAACAAATTCTCGAAGTTCAAGCAGAAAACAAACCGCCCAAACAATACAATATAAATGGCATCGCTGCCATTAAAAGTACTCAACTAGAAGGAGGCCTCAAACTCAAGCTTAAGTACCTTGGCTCATACGATACGTATGATGTAGTTAAATCCGGTGAATGCTAAGGTCCCAGAGGTACCACAACATATGCAGAATTTATAAAGTTATTGCCAGACGGAATTGAAGAAGAATCTGATGAGATGGCCGAGATGTGGGATTGAGTTGCGATTAAATAGAAGAACGAATATGAGTTTAGTACAATGAAGACGCTGAAGACTAGTGACGGAGTCCGTATTCTATTAATTTTTTATTTTATTTAAGTCATTTATTCTTTATAAGAAAAGAACTAATAATAATAACATAATTTTTATTGTATTTTACATTATTTAAGTCTAAAGAAATAAAATAACAGATAAATAATATATATAAACATTTATAAAGTGCTAAAGGTACGGTCACATATGGCAAATGTTTAACCAAAAACATAAAATGTTTCTTTGCCGTAGTGTGACCACAAAATAATTATGATTAGCAGATAAAAAACCATTGATTTTGAGTAAATAAAATGATTTGCTATCAAGAATATTTTTATTAGATGTAACCAAGCAGTGTCAAATATTTTCGTTGTTTATGGGCAAATATTTATTTGATCTTACGTACTTTTTGTAAGACCAAACAGAAGCAAATAACAGCTATATTAGGCTGTGTTCCAGAAGTTAAAACTACATACATACGTAATTGGTCATTAGAGCCCTTTATTCAGGATTACGACCTACACAACATAAGTGGTTTGAGACCTCTAAATGTACGCACATCTAGTACACTGGATATATGCTTTCCGTCAATCACAATATGATCGATCTGGTTGGATGTTGATCGATCGGGGAACATCCAAGTGGCCTTGTGGATGTCGAGATGTTGAAACCTGGTGCTACATACTACCATGTTACGCGCCGCGGCGAAATCGATCAGCCTCATACCATTTATATATTTAAATATGATAGGAATATATTTAATAATGTGTTAACTAAGAATATGATATACGAAGTTAATAAAGACCTTAATGAAAACGTTAAGTTATTTGATGCCTGTCTGGAAAATACAATACAAAGATTTACGTTTGAAAGGCAATTGCACATAAATAGCAAAGTGAATAACTGGTTCAACGAAGAACTGAGAATATTGAAAAGAGAAAAAATAATAACGTATTTACATGCTAAATCTGAAAACACAAATTAACAACGCAAGTAACCAAAAGCAAATGTGGACAAAAAGCTAGTACTCAATAAGAGGCAAAACTCAGCCAAATCTGTGATATTCGACCAAATTGAGTATAACGATATATGTGATATAGTAAAGAAGTTTAATGCATTCTTTATCGATAGCATTAGTAATATAAGGCAATCAATAGGTAGCGTGCAATATATTAATCGAATAGAATATAGAGTGAATGATATTTTTAAATTCCGAAAGTTGGATATTATTGAACTGGAGAGCATCGTGAAGTGTATGAATAACAAATCAGTAGTATGTTTATGTACCTTCTGGACCACTTGCTCCATACAAATTTGGGAGCATGCCTACGCTACAGCCGGTCATATGAGTTTGTTGATAGGTTTGTAACATGTAATATATGTGACAGTTTTTTTTTTATACAAGATGTTCACCTGCATATTAGTAGGTGGTTGTGTGGTCGTTTTTACTTGTATTGCTTTGTTTTGTTTTGAAATCGTTGGACGGACAGAATGAGTGCGTGCACTTTTCCTTGTGATATAGGGTACCGTAAACTCATGTTCTGCATGATCGTTTTAGGGGTTAGTTTATTGCGCAGTTGTTTTTATTTGTATTGCTTTTGAATTCATTGGAGGGACAGAATGAGTGCGTGTAACATTTTTAAAGTATGTGGTTGACTATCATTTGATAGGTAGGTAGGTAGATATTGTTGACGAAATAGAATAGTTGTATGTGTTGTTCTTGTTGTGTTTTTGTGTTAGAAGGATCTTCAATTTTAAACTGATAAGAAATTCATGTCACGTATTGGTCAGGGTCAAATGTTAAAGAAATAGAAATTGTTGAATTTTTTTTTTGTGTTAGAAGGATCTTTAATTTTAAACTGATAAGAAATTCATGTCACGTTTAGTCCTTATGATGAACACCTATGCGATCGTTTTAAACTGATAAGAAAGGGTAGGTGCGTTTTGTAATTATGTTTTTATTTTTTTTTTTTGTTATTTTATAATTGCGAAGAAATAGAAATATAGGTGTAGGTGTTGTTGTTGTTGTGTTTTTAAGTTAGAAGGGTTTTTAATTTTAATCTAGTTAAAAGGCATGAACATGATCATACATGATCGGTTTCTTGAGATAAGAAATTCTTGTCACGTTTTTATCCCTATGATTCTTTTTTTTGTTTTTGTGTACAGGATGAACACCTGCGTAATCGTTTTCTTGAGAAAATAAATAATAACATCGTATTCCCAAATAGAAACATGATTGTGCATGTTCAGTTTGTTTGTATTACTTTGCAAACGAATGATTGGACAGAATGAGTGCGTGTAACATTTTTAATGTGTGAGGTTTGCCATCCTTTGATTGAAAGTGAGTAGGTAGGTATTGTCCAAGATTTTGAAAGCATATAGTTGACTATCCTTTGATTGAAAGTGAGTAGGTATTGTTGAAGAAATAGAATAGTTGAACGTGTTGTTGTTGTTGTGTTTTTTGTGTCAGAAGGATCTTTAATTTTAAACTGATAATAAATTCATGTTACGTTTAGTCCTTAGGCTGAACAACTGTGTTTTGTTTTGAAATCGTTGGACGGACAGGGTACCGTAAACTCATGTTGTGTTGTACATGTTGTTGTTGGTGTAATTTTCTGTGTTAGATGGATCTTTAACTTTAAACTGATAATAAATTCATGTTACGTTTAGTTCTTAGGATGAACACCTTTGTGATCGTTTTAAACTGATAAGAAAGGGTAGGTTGGTTGTGTGATTGTTTTTCTATTTTTTTTTTTTTTTTTTTCGTGTGATTTAATGTTGGAGAAATAGTAAAGGGATGTGTACCTGTGTGATCGTTTTCGTGGGATAATAAGTCTCCGCACGTGTTGTTCAAGATCAAATGTTCAAGAAATATAAATACATGTTGTTGTTGGTATATTTCTGTGTTAGAAGGATAGTGTAGATTGGTTTTGTAAGATTTTTTTTGTTTTTGGACGAAGAGAATGATACCGAGTAACATTTTTAAAGTGTGTAATTGCCCATCCTTTGATTGAAAGTGAGTAGTAGGTAGGTATGTAATGTTGATGAAATAGAATTATACTTATACGTGTTGTTGTCTTTTTTTATGATTTAATGTTGAAAAATAGAAAAGGCATCATGTCTGCTTCTTCTTGTTCTTTTTACTTCTATTGCTCCTGAAATCATTGGACGGACAGAATGAGTGTGTGCACTTTTCCTTATGATATAGGGTACCGTAAACTCATGTTGTCTACTAATACACTGTTATGCTTTTGTTTATTCTTATTTAATTATTTTCGTAAGATTTACTGTTTATTATTCGTGTTGTTGTTGTTGTGTTGTTGTGTTAATCAGATAAGAATGTTTTTTTTTTTTTTTTTTTGTTTTTGTATACAAGATATACACATGTATACAAGATGTACACCTGTGTAATCGTTTTCGTGGGATAATAAGTCTTGACACGTGTTGGTCATGATCATGTATTGTTGTACATGTTGTTGTTGATATATTTCTGTGTTAGAAGGATCTTTAATTTTAAACTAATAAGAAATGTTTGGTTGGTTGTATACAGGATGTGTACAGGATGTACACCTACATGTTCGGCTTCTTGAGATAAGAAATTCATGTCACGTATAGGTCACTGTCAAATGTTAAAGATATAGAAATTGTTGTGTTTTTAAGTTAGAAGGGTCTTTAATTTTAAACTGATAAGAAAGGATAGGTTGGTTGTGTGATTGTTTTTCTATTTTTTTTTTTTCGTGTATGATTTAAAGTTAGAGAAATAGAAATGTTTGTGCATCTGCATGATCGTTTTAAGGGTTAGCTGATTACGTAGTTGTTTTATTTGTATTGCTTTTGGATTCATTGCATGTATGTAGTTAACTATCCTTTGATTGAAAGTGAGTAGATATTGTTGAAGAAAAAGAATAGTTGGGCGTGTTGTTGTTGTTGTGTTTTTTTTTTGTGTTAGAAGGATCTTTAATTTTAAACTGATAATAAGTTCATGTTACGTTTAGTCATTAGGCTGAACAACTGTGTGATCGCTTTGAACTGATAAGAAAGGGTAGGTTGGTTGTGTGATGGCTTTTTTATTTTTATGTGATTTAATGTTAAAGAAATAGAAATTGTTGTGTTTTTGTGTTAGAAGGATCTTTAATTTTAAACTGATAATAAATTCATGTTACGTTTCGTCCTTAGGCTGAACAACTGTGTGATGGCTTTGAACTGATAAGAAAGGTTAGGTTGGTTGTGTGATTGCTTTTTTATTTACTTTTTTTGGTGTGATTTAATGTTGTAGGAATAGAAAAGGTATATACACCTGTATGATAGTTTTGCATGTACTCCTGCGTGATCGATTTCTTGAGATAAGAAATTCATGTCACATATTGGTCACGGTCAAATGTTTAAGAAATAGAAATATAGCTGTACATTGTTGTGTTAGAAGGATCTTTAATTTTAAACTGATAAGAAAGTGTTGTAACGTTTTAGGTTTTATGATTTTTTTTTTCTCCAAAAATTAGATGTGAACAAAAGAATTTACAAGGTTTAAGGATTTAATAGAAAATATAGTATTTTTCATTAGGTATTTAAAAAATAAAATTTAGTATAAATAGAGTCCGTTAGTGAAGTAATTTTTCATTACAGTCTAATAACTTTTCCCAAAAAGAAGAAAAAATGCCTTTAAATTTTTTTACCAATGATGATGAAGAAACGCAGTGGTTTACATTACCACCAACACATCCGACAGTAACGATGAGATCATCATCATCAACACCACCACCACCACCCCCTCCATTAATCTCCAGAGTTTCAGATGAATCGACGTCACCACATCCTTCTCCTTCAGGATATAATTTAACATCATCAACACCACCACCACCACCCCCTCCATTAATCTCCAGAGTTTCAGATGAATCGACGTCACCACATCCTTCTCCTTCAGGATATAATTTAATGAATGATGAAAACATCTCTGAAGACGCGAAAGACCTTCGAGACTTATTTAAAGATATACACACGTCGAAGAACAAGAAATTGTTAGAGATGTGGACGAAGACTAAGGAATTCGAGGAGGAGGAAAGGCAATTATCATTGCAAATTTTAAACTTACAAAAAAAGCGGCAAGATATTGTAAATAAGCATAGGAAATATTTATTAAAAAATAAGCATAAAAAAAATAATTCTAATCCATTAGAAATTGTATTTAATAGTAAATATAAATGTAATATTTGCCTAGAAAACAAAAAGGGGCAGACAATTGTTTTCCTAGGTTGTACACATGTTCAGTGTGAGGAGTGTTTTATCCACTGTAACATACAATGTGCAACTTGTAGGGAACCTATGAGACAATTAAATATAATAAATAAGATAGGGGAACGTTATTCTATGAATAACGTTAATCAAGAACAATTATTAAATATAATAAAAAATAAAGTTATCGTCATTACAGATAGTGAAGACGATTATAGTGACAATTAATAAAATAAAAAATTGAAAAGTAAAATAAAGTCTTTTATTATTGAGGGATTTCTTTTTTCAGAATTTTTTTTCTTTTTTAATAAAATAAAAAATTATAAAGTAAAATATAGTCTATTATTATTGAGGGATTTCTTTTTTCAGGTTTTGAATAAAATAAAACATTTTTTTTCTTTATTTAGGTATTAGCACCCCATACACTGTTTTCATTCGACCATTCGAAATGTTGTCCATGCCTATTTTTTATACTTTTCAGGTTGCCAACATACTCCAGTTACGTTTGAATGTTGATGAGTTTAGTTTTATCTATATCAGAAATCATACGCGAGAATAATTTTAAAAAGTTGTATATTTCCTTCAAAATCATTGCATATTAATCTATTGTTACTGCGTGCTCATGTGTAAAGTTTGCGAATACCCGTTTATGTTGATGGTTTTAATGTTTATATGGTTTGAAGATCGCTCGTAAATATAGGTCCTTCCATCTTTATGGTTATGTATTTCAATACTGATATTTATATCCCTTTTGTGTTTGGGATCTTACTGAAAACAGTAGATGTTGTGTTAAGTTAATTATATTAACTTCTTTTAATGTTTTTTTTTTTTTTTTTTTTTTTTTTTTTTTTTTTTTTTTTTTTTTTTTTTGTATTAATTTTGATTTGATTTATATCCGATCACAATCTACTTTATATCTGCTTACGATCTGCTTTAAACCTGATATTGATATACTTTGTATCTTAAAAACAAAAATTGTTTTTCTTTGTTGGTTATTGTTAGCTTGATATATTTTCGTCGTGTACGCTTTTGCCTATTTTATTTTTATTTCATGTCATTGTCATGTTTTAGATAAATATTTTCTACCTCAATGTTTAAATTGTTTATTTTATTAGCTAGATCATCATATATTTGTGCTATATATATATATATATATATATATTATTATTTTCTTTTTTTTTTTTGGTTACAACATTTTTGTTTTTATAATTATGCCTATGAAAACTTTATTCAACTTTTGTTAATATATATCATCTCTTTCGCTCTTCTAATAAATTATGTTAGATTCTTTAAGCTCTTCAATAATAGACATTATTTCGTTTTGATGATTGTTGTAACCAGCACCTTCCGATGAAAGAAGTAAACGTAGTCTGTCAACTAGTTCATTAGGATCATCCCAATGTAAGTAGTTTGATGTCCGATTATCTAGTAATTTTAGCATTAAGCCGCTACCTTTTGTTAAAATGTTTGTTGTTGTTTCGAATAAATGTTTAATTATTTTTATATATTTGAATGCTCGTGTTCCTTTCACTTGTTCATTAGGCTCATAACGACGTTTATGTGCATTAGTATGAATTAAAATTTCTTTATATTTTTTCAAATCATTTTTAGAATAATGGAGAGGTTTTTTATGAAATACTAGTTCAAATAATCCGGGCGTCATTTTCAATTTCATATTTCCTATCCGCATAGTATTATCTCTATTAAATATTAATTTTTCCTTGCCATATCTCCAACTTCCGTCTGCATCTTGATTAAAGCCATAAACTTTATCTAATTGCTTATTATTAATAAGTGATTGAATATTTTCAAATAATGGACAGTTTTTCGTCAGCTTCAAACGTTGTTTTCTTTTCGAGTTTTCCATACATGTACTTGATACAGGTCTATTATGTCCATAGTTTTCTTCATCATCATTGTCTTCAGTTGACATATATTCATATTGAAAATCGTGATTATCGCCATCATCAATAGCGTTGACTACATCCTTATGCTTATCTTCAAGTCTTTCGATGATTTCATTATCGTCATTTACGTCATCATAATCAACTTTTCCGATGACTTCATTATCACCGTTTGAGTCATCATAATCATCGCCATCATCAATAGTGGTGTCTATATCCTTATGCTTATCTTCAAGTTTTCCGAGGATTTCATTATCACCATTTGCGTCATCATAATCATCGTCATCATCAATAGTGTTGTTAGTATACATATCCTTATGTTTATATTTAAGTCTTCCGACGATTTTTTAAGTGGTTTTGTTATTGGTTGAAAGGTATCTTCTAACAAATAAAGTCTATCTCTTTGATTCAGTTTAATACTTTTAAATTTTTCCTTTAAAACAGTTCTTGTCTTTACAAGATCTTCTAACATTTGGTTATGATAATTTGCAGACATTATAATAATTTTTTTTGTATTAATTTTGATCTGCTTGTTATCTGGTTATGATCTGCTTGCTATCTGCTCACGAACTGCTTTATATCTGGTTACGACCTGCTTTACATCTGGTTATGATCTGCTTGCTATCTGCTCACGACTTGCTTTATATCTGCTTACGATCTGATTTATACCTGATCACGATTTGATGTCTTGTATAGCTAGTACTCCGTATACAGCAGGCTGTATAAGCTGTACTAGCTATACAAGCAGGCTGTATAAGCAGTACTAGCTATACTAGCAGGCTGTATACGGAGTACTAGCTATACAAGACATCAAATCGTGATCAGGTATAAATCAGATCGTAAGCAGATATAAAGCAAGTCGTGAGCAGATAGCAAGCAGATCATAACCAGATGTAAAGCAGGTCGTAACCAGATATAAAGCAGTTCGTGAGCAGATAGCAAGCAGATCATAACCAGATAACAAGCAGATCAAAATTAATACAAAAAAAATTATTATAATGTCTGCAAATTATCATAACCAAATGTTAGAAGATCTTGTAAAGACAAGAACTGTTTTAAAGGAAAAATTTAAAAGTATTAAACTGAATCAAAGAGATAGACTTTATTTGTTAGAAGATACCTTTCAACCAATAACAAAACCACTTAAAAAATCGTCGGAAGACTTAAATATAAACATAAGGATATGTATACTAACAACACTATTGATGATGACGATGATTATGATGACGCAAATGGTGATAATGAAATCCTCGGAAAACTTGAAGATAAGCATAAGGATATAGACACCACTATTGATGATGGCGATGATTATGATGACTCAAACGGTGATAATGAAGTCATCGGAAAAGTTGATTATGATGACGTAAATGACGATAATGAAATCATCGAAAGACTTGAAGATAAGCATAAGGATGTAGTCAACGCTATTGATGATGGCGATAATCACGATTTTCAATATGAATATATGTCAACTGAAGACAATGATGATGAAGAAAACTATGGACATAATAGACCTGTATCAAGTACATGTATGGAAAACTCGAAAAGAAAACAACGTTTGAAGCTGACGAAAAACTGTCCATTATTTGAAAATATTCAATCACTTATTAATAATAAGCAATTAGATAAAGTTTATGGCTTTAATCAAGATGCAGACGGAAGTTGGAGATATGGCAAGGAAAAATTAATATTTAATAGAGATAATACTATGCGGATAGGAAATATGAAATTGAAAATGACGCCCGGATTATTTGAACTAGTATTTCATAAAAAACCTCTCCATTATTCTAAAAATGATTTGAAAAAATATAAAGAAATTTTAATTCATACTAATGCACATAAACGTCGTTATGAGCCTAATGAACAAGTGAAAGGAACACGAGCATTCAAATATATAAAAATAATTAAACATTT
This sequence comes from Sarcophaga peregrina, assembly GCA_014635995.1. Taxonomy (NCBI): domain Eukaryota; kingdom Metazoa; phylum Arthropoda; class Insecta; order Diptera; family Sarcophagidae; genus Sarcophaga; species Sarcophaga peregrina. Next base: position 29,080,972 of record CM025792.1, on the reverse strand, counting down.
ATTCGAAACAACAACAAACATTTTAACAAAAGGTAGCGGCTTAATGCTAAAATTACTAGATAATCGGACATCAAACTACTTACATTGGGATGATCCTAATGAACTAGTTGACAGACTACGTTTACTTCTTTCATCGGAAGGTGCTGGTTACAACAATCATCAAAACGAAATAATGTCTATTATTGAAGAGCTTAAAGAATCTAACATAATTTATTAGAAGAGCGAAAGAGATGATATATATTAACAAAAGTTGAATAAAGTTTTCATAGGCATAATTATAAAAACAAAAATGTTGTAACCAAAAAAAAAAAAGAAAATAATAATATATATATATATATATATATATATAGCACAAATATATGATGATCTAGCTAATAAAATAAACAATTTAAACATTGAGGTAGAAAATATTTATCTAAAACATGACAATGACATGAAATAAAAATAAAATAGGCAAAAGCGTACACGACGAAAATATATCAAGCTAACAATAACCAACAAAGAAAAACAATTTTTGTTTTTAAGATACAAAGTATATCAATATCAGGTTTAAAGCAGATCGTAAGCAGATATAAAGTAGATTGTGATCGGATATAAATCAAATCAAAATTAATACAAAAAAAAAAAAAAAAAAAAAAAAAAAAAAAAAAAAAAAAAAAAAAAAAAAAAAAAAAAAAAAAAACATTAAAAGAAGTTAATATAATTAACTTAACACAACATCTACTGTTTTCAGTAAGATCCCAAACACAAAAGGGATATAAATATCAGTATTGAAATACATAACCATAAAGATGGAAGGACCTATATTTACGAGCGATCTTCAAACCATATAAACATTAAAACCATCAACATAAACGGGTATTCGCAAACTTTACACATGAGCACGCAGTAACAATAGATTAATATGCAATGATTTTGAAGGAAATATACAACTTTTTAAAATTATTCTCGCGTATGATTTCTGATATAGATAAAACTAAACTCATCAACATTCAAACGTAACTGGAGTATGTTGGCAACCTGAAAAGTATAAAAAATAGGCATGGACAACATTTCGAATGGTCGAATGAAAACAGTGTATGGGGTGCTAATACCTAAATAAAGAAAAAAAATGTTTTATTTTATTCAAAACCTGAAAAAAGAAATCCCTCAATAATAATAGACTATATTTTACTTTATAATTTTTTATTTTATTAAAAAAGAAAAAAAATTCTGAAAAAAGAAATCCCTCAATAATAAAAGACTTTATTTTACTTTTCAATTTTTTATTTTATTAATTGTCACTATAATCGTCTTCACTATCTGTAATGACGATAACTTTATTTTTTATTATATTTAATAATTGTTCTTGATTAACGTTATTCATAGAATAACGTTCCCCTATCTTATTTATTATATTTAATTGTCTCATAGGTTCCCTACAAGTTGCACATTGTATGTTACAGTGGATAAAACACTCCTCACACTGAACATGTGTACAACCTAGGAAAACAATTGTCTGCCCCTTTTTGTTTTCTAGGCAAATATTACATTTATATTTACTATTAAATACAATTTCTAATGGATTAGAATTATTTTTTTTATGCTTATTTTTTAATAAATATTTCCTATGCTTATTTACAATATCTTGCCGCTTTTTTTGTAAGTTTAAAATTTGCAATGATAATTGCCTTTCCTCCTCCTCGAATTCCTTAGTCTTCGTCCACATCTCTAACAATTTCTTGTTCTTCGACGTGTGTATATCTTTAAATAAGTCTCGAAGGTCTTTCGCGTCTTCAGAGATGTTTTCATCATTCATTAAATTATATCCTGAAGGAGAAGGATGTGGTGACGTCGATTCATCTGAAACTCTGGAGATTAATGGAGGGGGTGGTGGTGGTGGTGTTGATGATGTTAAATTATATCCTGAAGGAGAAGGATGTGGTGACGTCGATTCATCTGAAACTCTGGAGATTAATGGAGGGGGTGGTGGTGGTGGTGTTGATGATGATGATCTCATCGTTACTGTCGGATGTGTTGGTGGTAATGTAAACCACTGCGTTTCTTCATCATCATTGGTAAAAAAATTTAAAGGCATTTTTTCTTCTTTTTGGGAAAAGTTATTAGACTGTAATGAAAAATTACTTCACTAACGGACTCTATTTATACTAAATTTTATTTTTTAAATACCTAATGAAAAATACTATATTTTCTATTAAATCCTTAAACCTTGTAAATTCTTTTGTTCACATCTAATTTTTGGAGAAAAAAAAAATCATAAAACCTAAAACGTTACAACACTTTCTTATCAGTTTAAAATTAAAGATCCTTCTAACACAACAATGTACAGCTATATTTCTATTTCTTAAACATTTGACCGTGACCAATATGTGACATGAATTTCTTATCTCAAGAAATCGATCACGCAGGAGTACATGCAAAACTATCATACAGGTGTATATACCTTTTCTATTCCTACAACATTAAATCACACCAAAAAAAGTAAATAAAAAAGCAATCACACAACCAACCTAACCTTTCTTATCAGTTCAAAGCCATCACACAGTTGTTCAGCCTAAGGACGAAACGTAACATGAATTTATTATCAGTTTAAAATTAAAGATCCTTCTAACACAAAAACACAACAATTTCTATTTCTTTAACATTAAATCACATAAAAATAAAAAAGCCATCACACAACCAACCTACCCTTTCTTATCAGTTCAAAGCGATCACACAGTTGTTCAGCCTAATGACTAAACGTAACATGAACTTATTATCAGTTTAAAATTAAAGATCCTTCTAACACAAAAAAAAACACAACAACAACAACACGCCCAACTATTCTTTTTCTTCAACAATATCTACTCACTTTCAATCAAAGGATAGTTAACTACATACATGCAATGAATCCAAAAGCAATACAAATAAAACAACTACGTAATCAGCTAACCCTTAAAACGATCATGCAGATGCACAAACATTTCTATTTCTCTAACTTTAAATCATACACGAAAAAAAAAAAAATAGAAAAACAATCACACAACCAACCTATCCTTTCTTATCAGTTTAAAATTAAAGACCCTTCTAACTTAAAAACACAACAATTTCTATATCTTTAACATTTGACAGTGACCTATACGTGACATGAATTTCTTATCTCAAGAAGCCGAACATGTAGGTGTACATCCTGTACACATCCTGTATACAACCAACCAAACATTTCTTATTAGTTTAAAATTAAAGATCCTTCTAACACAGAAATATATCAACAACAACATGTACAACAATACATGATCATGACCAACACGTGTCAAGACTTATTATCCCACGAAAACGATTACACAGGTGTACATCTTGTATACATGTGTATATCTTGTATACAAAAACAAAAAAAAAAAAAAAAAAACATTCTTATCTGATTAACACAAAACACAACAACACAACAACAACAACACGAATAATAAACAGTAAATCTTACGAAAATAATTAAATAAGAATAAACAAAAGCATAACAGTGTATTAGTAGACAACATGAGTTTACGGTACCCTATATCATAAGGAAAAGTGCACACACTCATTCTGTCCGTCCAATGATTTCAGGAGCAATAGAAGTAAAAAGAACAAGAAGAAGCAGACATGATGCCTTTTCTATTTTTCAACATTAAATCATAAAAAAAGACAACAACACGTATAAGTATAATTCTATTTCATCAACATTACATACCTACCTACTACTCACTTTCAATCAAAGGATGGGCAATTACACACTTTAAAAATGTTACTCGGTATCATTCTCTTCGTCCAAAAACAAAAAAAATCTTACAAAACCAATCTACACTATCCTTCTAACACAGAAATATACCAACAACAACATGTATTTATATTTCTTGAACATTTGATCTTGAACAACACGTGCGGAGACTTATTATCCCACGAAAACGATCACACAGGTACACATCCCTTTACTATTTCTCCAACATTAAATCACACGAAAAAAAAAAAAAAAAAAATAGAAAAACAATCACACAACCAACCTACCCTTTCTTATCAGTTTAAAACGATCACAAAGGTGTTCATCCTAAGAACTAAACGTAACATGAATTTATTATCAGTTTAAAGTTAAAGATCCATCTAACACAGAAAATTACACCAACAACAACATGTACAACACAACATGAGTTTACGGTACCCTGTCCGTCCAACGATTTCAAAACAAAACACAGTTGTTCAGCCTAAGGACTAAACGTAACATGAATTTATTATCAGTTTAAAATTAAAGATCCTTCTGACACAAAAAACACAACAACAACAACACGTTCAACTATTCTATTTCTTCAACAATACCTACTCACTTTCAATCAAAGGATAGTCAACTATATGCTTTCAAAATCTTGGACAATACCTACCTACTCACTTTCAATCAAAGGATGGCAAACCTCACACATTAAAAATGTTACACGCACTCATTCTGTCCAATCATTCGTTTGCAAAGTAATACAAACAAACTGAACATGCACAATCATGTTTCTATTTGGGAATACGATGTTATTATTTATTTTCTCAAGAAAACGATTACGCAGGTGTTCATCCTGTACACAAAAACAAAAAAAAGAATCATAGGGATAAAAACGTGACAAGAATTTCTTATCTCAAGAAACCGATCATGTATGATCATGTTCATGCCTTTTAACTAGATTAAAATTAAAAACCCTTCTAACTTAAAAACACAACAACAACAACACCTACACCTATATTTCTATTTCTTCGCAATTATAAAATAACAAAAAAAAAAAATAAAAACATAATTACAAAACGCACCTACCCTTTCTTATCAGTTTAAAACGATCGCATAGGTGTTCATCATAAGGACTAAACGTGACATGAATTTCTTATCAGTTTAAAATTAAAGATCCTTCTAACACAAAAAAAAAAAAAATTCAACAATTTCTATTTCTTTAACATTTGACCCTGACCAATACGTGACATGAATTTCTTATCAGTTTAAAATTGAAGATCCTTCTAACACAAAAACACAACAAGAACAACACATACAACTATTCTATTTCGTCAACAATATCTACCTACCTACCTATCAAATGATAGTCAACCACATACTTTAAAAATGTTACACGCACTCATTCTGTCCCTCCAATGAATTCAAAAGCAATACAAATAAAAACAACTGCGCAATAAACTAACCCCTAAAACGATCATGCAGAACATGAGTTTACGGTACCCTATATCACAAGGAAAAGTGCACGCACTCATTCTGTCCGTCCAACGATTTCAAAACAAAACAAAGCAATACAAGTAAAAACGACCACACAACCACCTACTAATATGCAGGTGAACATCTTGTATAAAAAAAAAAACTGTCACATATATTACATGTTACAAACCTATCAACAAACTCATATGACCGGCTGTAGCGTAGGCATGCTCCCAAATTTGTATGGAGCAAGTGGTCCAGAAGGTACATAAACATACTACTCAAATCTGACCACGGACGAGTATCAAATAAAATTATACTTTACAACTGGAATGTAACAGGAAATATTATGGTAAAAGTAATAAACTCTTCTTTAGAGACAGGTATTTTTCCTGATAATTGGAAAAAATCAACCGTAACCCCAATTGAGAAAGTGTCCGGAACGAGAAAATGCGAGGAGTTTAGGCCAATAAACTCCCTGAAAACTTGCCAAAAGATAATTGAAAAAGTAGTAAAAGGTTAGTTTGAAAAATATATAGAAAATCGTGACATACTATATAAATACCAGTCAGGATTCCGTAAGAAACATTCGTGTGAAACCACGGTAAACTATGTCATAAGTGAATGGAGAACAGTATAAGAGGATTATAGCAATATTTTTTGTCTTCAAACGAGCTTTTGAGACGATTGATAGAGAAATAATGCTGAATAAACTATGTATGTATGGAATAAGAGGAATTGAGCTAGATTGGTTTAAATCGTAGCTGAAAAGAAGAAGGCAAACGACAAAATTAAATGACAGTGAATCTGCTGAAATAATAAATAACTTCGGAGTGCCACAAGGCTCCATTTTGGGAGCGTTGTTGTTTATAATCTATATAAATGGCATGCCAAGTATTTTAGAAAAATGTAAAGTTGTTTTGTAAGCTGACGAAACTCTGATATATAGTATAGCAAATAGTGATGAAGAATGTCGCGAAAATATCAAGTATGATATGAAAAAAATTGAAGAATGGCTTAAAATGAATAAACTCAAACTAAAAGAAAATAAAACAAAAATAATGGATATAAACTTACATTCAGACGAAATATTTAAAATAAATGACACAGTAATTGAATAAATAATATAATATATTATATAAATAAAATATAAAATATATATAATACCTTGGTTTTACAGTCGATAAAAAATTATATTTCAATGAACAAATAGACTACTTATGCAAGAAAGTTGGTAAAAAAAATTAGTTTCTTTAAGAGAAACTATAAAATAGAGCGATGAGAATAATACTAAAATGCGATCGTTACACACATATAATTACAATGTTAAATAATCTAAAATGGATGAGCATAGCACAACGGCTCCAATTTTACACATTAAGATTTATTAGAAAATTAAAACAAGGAGACGCCCCGAAATACCTATGTGATCAAAAACAATATGTTGGAGGCAGCCAACCATATCAAGTAAGAAATACTTGTGACTTTAGGATCCAAAGAGTGAGGTCAACACAAATGCAGAAAACGCTATTCTACAAGGGTCTACAGCTGTTTAACTCATTGCCAAACAACATTAAGAATGAAACAAATGAAAATGTCTTTAGACGAAAGTGTATTAATTTTGTGCTATTTAATAATAATTTGTAATATATACATTTATTGTAAATTTGATGAAAATATAAAGTATTTTTAATACTAATAATAATAATAAAAAAGAAATCATTGGAACTAGAGAATTCCATCTGGTCACTATATCCAATATAAGGCGGACTTTCTTATTATATTCGGTATTGATCGGTATTGACATACATATTTTTGTAACACAGAATTTTTTGCTGGACTTTTTCTAAGGAATTTAATAACATCGCGAGGTTGTTTTAATACCAATTTGTGGTTAGTATTAATTACAAAAACATAGTCTTCAGAGTCGTCTTCCAATTCATTTCTGTCGCTCAATTTGTGATCGACAGGACATCAACAACTGCTAAATGTAATGCGTGGTTACGGCAAAATATACCATCAACTTGGCTTTTTTCATAACATTTGGTTCGTCGGTTGTTGTTTATTGATTGATTATATGGTCTTTAAAGTTGATGCTGTATTCCAAATCGTAAAAATTTTTCATTTACAATAATTCCCGAGAAATTTGTTCGGAAATTAAAAAATTTGCGGAATTCCCGGGAAGTCCAAAGTTTTTTTTGGAAGGGGAGAGATTGGACTTTAAAATGGTATTTTATTTTGTTCATGTTCAAGTTTTGATGGCGTAAGCTTGGAAAATGTTATTTTTTTCTTATTTTTTCAACTTTGGCCATTCTTATTTGAAAAATTTAATTAAAAAATAAGTGATGACATTCTGAAAGTGCGTTATATAGTGAAGAGATTGACACTACGTTTGATAAAATTGGACAAAAATTACCGTAGTTTTTATTTAAATAGTATAACAACTTAGTCATATTTTATTTATACTGTCTCATCAAATAAAGTTAAAATTAAAAATTTTTAAAATTTTATATCAATAACATAAACATTTTGTCGCGAAAATTTTTCTATGGCTTTTATGAAATTAATTAATGAAATTAAAAAGAAAATCATTTTACTTTAATGAAATTAAAAAGAAAAATTATTTTACTGAAAATCAAAAAATTGGAATAGCAAAAAGAGTAACCCCTTATTTTTCTGTCCCCCAGTTTTAAGTACTTTTATAAAGAGATTTTTCTTGTGCTTTTAATGATATTTTGTGTTCTGCTCATTTATTTAAATGCCGAATACAATTTTTGTTTATAAAAATTTTTATAAACTAAAAAATTCTGCTCAACCCCAAATTTATTAACATTAAATCTCTTTCACGATAGACATATGTATTCATACACATGGGCAGGCGCCCAAATATTTATACATACATACATATATATAGAATGAATACATCTACAACGAATAAGAAGGTTTCCATGAAACAAATTATTTATTAACTTTAAATGTTATTTTATCTCATTTTCTTACGATTTTAGTGATTTAGTTTTATCTACAGAACTCGCCTTAGTCTAGTAGGCTTGTTAGACTGAAGGCCCGAAGAAACCCCAGATCAGACATAAAAACGAAAATATTTCTTCGGTGACTTCCATTCAGCAGATTTCTGGCTAAAACTCTGGGGATTAATAAAATTGCCATGAAAAGGTTCTCAATCAATAATCTGTCATTCGGAGTACACTTTAAACTGTAGGTTCCGTCACTCATGTCTAAAATTAACCCACACAACATAAGTGGCGCCTCGAGGATGGCGCGCTGTAGTACATTACGGAAGCTGGATGTCAGGAAGCTGCGAATCACAAAGGACAGTTGAGGCGTTCTCCGCTCAACTCTCGGATAAGCTCCGTCGATCCCCATCTAATCTCAACGACTTTGGAGGACTGTGGGCCAACATCTTCCACTCCTTGTGCACTACTGCGGAAACAGTCCTTGGTTTCGAGCGCCCACTCCAACGAAATCAATGGTACGATGAGGAGTGTCGCGAGGAAGCTGCAGCGAAAAACGCCGCATACAAGAAGACGTTGCAGTCTGCTGCTACGCGAGCCATTCTCGAGAACTACAGAGAGAAGAGAAGTGAAGAGAGACGCCTTTTCAGACGCAAGAAAAGGGAGCAGGAAAGGCGTGAGCGTGAGGAAGTCGAGATTCATAGACGTAGGAATGACGCTAGAAAATTTTATCAGAAGGTTAAGCATCTAACCGAGGGTTATAGACCCGGAGTGTCTTCTTGCAAGGACGAGAACGGAAACCTGGTTACAGATCCGCAGGGGGGTGCTGAGGTTGTGGAGGAAACACTTCTCTACTCTGCTACAAGGCGATGACGACACCAATACCGCCTCTAGAGATAATGTTCCGAACCCGATCAATGATGACGGCGTGGAGAATCCGCCGCCTAGCTATGAAGAGGTCAAAGTCGCGATTACGCGTCTTAAAAACAATAAAGCGGCAGGTCCTGATGGCCTCCCCGCTGAATTGTTTAGGACCGGATGTAATGAGTTGGTAGCGCGCATGCACCAGCTTATTTACAAAATTTGGCCTAGAGGAAAGTATGCCCAACGATTGGAACCTCAGTGTCCTCTGTCCCGTCCCGAAAAAGGGAGACCCCACAATATGCGCCAACTACAGGGGTATAAGCCTTCTCTCTATCGCATATAAGGTTCTTACAGGCGTATTGTGTGAACGACTGAAGCCACTCGTCAAAACACTGATTGGACCTTATCAGTGCGGATTCAGACCTGGCAAATCTACCATAGACCAGATCTTCACACTGCGCCAAATCCTGGAAAAGGCCCACGAAAAACAAGTCGACACACACCATCTTTTTGTCGACTATAAGGCAGCCTTCGATAGCCCCATAAGGAATCGTGTTTATGCCGCAATGTCTGAGCTCGGTATACCTGCGAAGCTGATAAGGCTATGCAGAATGACGTTGAGCAATTCCTGCAGCTCCGTCAAGGTAGGAATGGACCTCTCCGAACCTTTTGATATCCGTGCGAGGTTTGAGAAAAGGCGACCCCTTATCATGCGACCTCTTCAACTTCGTCATGGAGAGTGTTCTGCAGGAGTGCATCGCAATGGCACTATCTTTCAAAAAAGTGTCCAATTGCTTGCGTACGCTGACGACATCAACATCATAGGGCGTACCAAGTGAGATGTTACTGCTACCTTTAGCGCTATTGAACAGGAGTCTAAGAAGATGGGTCTGGCAGTAAATGAGGGCAAAACAAAGTATATGTTGTAGACAAGTAGAGAAGTGCGGCGTATTGATTCTCAGATTACGGCCGATAACTATACTTTTGATAGAGTCAAGGAATTTATTTATCTTGGCTCCGCCGTTACCACCAAAAATGTTGTCAGTCTGGAGATCAAACGCAGGATTACTCTTGCCAACAGGTGCTACTATGGTCTCAATAGGCAATTGAGTAGCAGAGACCTCTTTCGTGCGACAAAGTTAATACTCTACAAGACGCTCATCTTACCCGTGCTTTTTTATGGCATCGACCCTATTAAGAACTGATGCAGCAGCCTTGAGGGTATTCGAGAGGAAAGTCCTACGTAAGACCTTCGGTCCTGTGCGAGTTGGCGATGATTTCCGCATTCGATCTAACAGTGAGCTGTATGAGCTCCTCAACGACATAGACGTTGTGCAGCGTATTAATATCCAGCGGCTGCTCTTGCTCGGCCATGTCGTTCGAATGGAGGAGGATGCTCCGGCGAAACGGGTATTTGATGCGGGGATCTGCGGAAGTCGGCGAAGAGGGCGATTGTATCCGTTGGAAGGACCACGTCGAGGAAGTCCTGTCATCGATTGGTGTGACCAACTGGCGTAGGCGCGCAAGAAGCAGAGGCGCCTGGAAGGATGTATTGCGGCAGGCCGAAATCCGTTAATTGGGTTGTTATGGCCAATTAAGTAAGCATTTAAATATATTGATGGTTTTTGCTGTATTTATAGGGTTTTCATTCGATCTCCCAAAGTCTTTATTAATAACCTCATGGTCAGAAATTTTATTATCTTTACTATTCGTACATTCCATTTTATATTTATTAGTTACCCCGCGTTAGGCGGGTTATAAAAATAACAATAAATAAAAATCCGGTTTCGAAACCGGCTTCTTAAAAAATGCAATTTTTCAAATTATTCGGAAACCGGTTAATCAAAGAACTCAGTTTTTTGAATACTCTAAGTCCTAAATATAAATGCATGCAATTTGCCCGTTTTTCGCTCCCTTTGCCCTTTTTGGACCCCTTTTGGTCCAACTTTTTAAACAGAACACCTCCAATAGCTATTTGCGAAACTTAACCAAGCTAAATCGTAAAAAAATACCTTTAAAACCCATAAAATACAGCCTTTAAGCATAAAGTACTAATTTCTGCCCTTTTTTTCTCCCTTTGTCCCATTTTTTTTCCTTTTGGTTCAAAATTTTTAAAAGATTTATAGCCTATAACCTGCACCGACAAAAGATCGTCAATATCGCAAATTTCAAGAAAATCGGTCTAGATGTTCAGGCGTGATTGGCTAACAAACAAACAAAAAAAAAAAAAAAACAGACTTACAGAAAAGTTTATAATATATTAGGATAGAATAACCACTCAATTTGCCCGTTTTCAGCCCCTTTCCCCCTTTTTGGACCCCTTTTGGTTCTACTTTAGAAACGGAATACCTCAAAAAGCTATTTGGGAAACTTAACCAAGCTAATCGTAAAAATTACCTATTACTATTTTTTCCCCCTTTTGGTCAACATTTTGAAAAGATTTATAGCCTATAACCTTCAAGGACAAAAGCCCGATCTATATCCCAAATTTCAAGAAAATCGGTCCAGGCGTTCAGGCGTGATTGGCTAACAAACAAACAAAAAAACAGACTTACAGAAAGATTTATAATATATATATTAGGATAACCTACACCGACAAAAGTCCGATCTATATCCCAAATTTTAAGAAAATCGGTCCAGGCGTTCAGGCGTGATTGGCTTACAAACAAAAAAACAGACTTACAGAAAGATTTATAATATATATTAGGATATTAGGATTACGTAGTCAATTATTGTGCTCGAATTTCTTGTTACACGTGTGCTTTCGTTAACTATTTGTTTAAGGCCGTTGTCATTGAGAGTATTCTTAATTCTATTCTTGTATAAAGAGTTTTTATTCCAATCTATATTAAAGTCTCCTGCAATTAAAATATCACAGTTAGTATCACAGATTTCTTCAACTATTTCTTCAAATATATCACAGAACTCAGCTTCGCTGTAACTAGACGATCTATATATTGCACCAATTAATATATTATGATTATTATCATTATGTACAGCTTTACAGAATAATATCCAATACTTCAAATCATCAGTCCTCCTATACACTTTTCCACATTTCAGTTCTTTTTACAGTATACGACAACTCCGCCTGTTCTTGAGGATGTTGGCAGTGACTTGATGTTATCATATTCTTGTAAACTAATTTCTTGTTCATCTATATCTTTTGTCAAATGTGTTTCAGACAAAATTAAAAAGTCAGATTTTTCCGTTGCTGCGATAATTTCAATTTCATTATAGTTATTAACAAGACCTTGTACATTTGTATAGAGGGCACTTATTTGATTTAGTTGTTAAATCGCCAAGCCTATCCTTCTCATTTTGTTTTTCAATTTATTTTGATAAACGGGACATTTCCTGTCGTTTCTAAAGTGGTTTTCATCTAAACCCATATTGCTGCTGTTTACTTTTGAACAGTTAATACACTTTATTATCTTCTCTTGACTTTGGCAATTGACTGTTTTGTGTTTAATGATCGACAAAATTTTTCTTTTAAAAAATGCAATAAAGAAAAGTCTCAATGATTTGAAAATGGGTGATCAATGGACGGAATCCAATATAAATAACTTGCAGAATCTTTTGGACGTTTTTAAACCAATAAAATTGGCTGTGGAAGCTTTATGTTCGCGAGAAGTTAATATTATAACAGCTGATGTGATAGTGAATACTTTACGCCTGCAAATTTCTTCAATTGAGGAAAGACAATGTTTGAATCTCTTTTATACTGATTCGGAGAAACAAGAGATATAAAGTTATATAACTTGACTATAAATTCTTTCCGAATGCTTCAAAACACTTAATTATTCTATATGCAGAACAAATTTATAACTCTCTTTTTATTGATTTATTGACAAAATAGAATCAGAAGAAATAGAAAGCAACGATAATGATATTTTAGAATATAAAAATTTTGAGGACATTTTAAACGATGCAATAAATAACATTAGTGAAATATCTACATCAAACACTAATGTGTCTACCAGTTCGATTAAAAAAGACTATTTGAAAGAATCTGGTAAACAAACGGGAAATATAAAAAAAATCTTTTAGAGGCCTCGTTAACTATTAAGCCTACTTCTGTTGAAAGTAAGGGAGTTTTTTCTCTCGCGGGGCAATATGTTTCCAAAATTAGAAACCGATTTTCAGGATGAAGCAATAAACGTCGCTTTCAAAAACTCATTTTATAAGTATTAAATATATATGTTAATAAATATATAGTTTTATGTGTATATTTTTAACTAGTTTTTAAAATATGTACATTGAATTATTTATTTTTTTACACAACTGTACCTTTTATTGTTTCTATTGCTATTTTGTTTTATGTTTTTGATCTCATTAATATGAATTTAAAATAAAAAACACATACTTAACAAAGTAAATATATGATTTTATGTACTAGGCCGGAATTCTCGGGAATTTCAAAATCAACCGGCAAATGAAAAACACTAGTAATCAATAACTTTGTGCGAAAAGATCAAGAAAACGTTTTTGTCATATAAAAGAAATTTGGAGGATTACTTGAAAAATAAAAAAAGTATTTTTGAGTTCTATTCAACATAGTGCATAACTTGGACTAGGTAGTATTTCGGATGTATTTTCACTGTCGCACCGTGTAATTATAAACAATTTGTGTTATTAGAAAATTCTCTGCAAGAGAATAAAACAAAAAAAAAAAAAGGATATTAAAATTTGGAAAACAAAAAAAGTGAATGAACTTTTTAACTATTTAGCAATTTTGAATTCTTTTAATTTTGGTTCCCTTTTTTTTTTTTCTTTTGGGTCCTTTTTCATTATCACTGAGATCAATAGTGGCAAACGAAAATCTTCTTCCTTTGTCCCCATATACAGGCCACGGTTCAACACTGCTTAGATACGTACGTAAATATATAGAGTTGATAATTTTGTTATAGCAAAAATTTAATTTTGATTACAATGTTTTTGGTTTTTTGTAAATTATCACGAAAACTTTAAGTTTTTTGTTTCTGAAAATAAGCAGGTGAAAATGAACTCTTGAAGTGGACGGTACAAGTGATTATAATGAAGAATTATAATTCAACGCAGCAACATAATTCATTTTGGAATTAAATCACTTTGGAAGATAAATTTCGAATCAAAGTGTCATATACATACATAATTGGTCATTACAACCCTTCAGTCAGGATTATTGACCTAGTTTCTCACACTACTTATGTTGTGTGTGTTAATTTTATACATAAGTGGTGGGACCTACAGAACTCTCAGAGTTTTTGCCAGAAATCTTATGTCTGGCCTGGGACTCAAACCCTGACTTTACTTCTAATAAGCCAGCACAATACCTACTAGACCACGGCGACACAAAGTGTAATTGGCCATTACAACTCTTCAGTCAGGATTACGACCTAACTTCTCACACCACTTATGTTGTGTGCATTAATTTTATACATGAGTGGCGGGACCTGCAGTTTAAACTCGCCAGAAATCTGCTGAGAAATCTGCTGAGAGAAAGTCGCCGAAGAAATATTTTTCGTTTTGATGTCTGACCTGGGATACGAACCCGGGCCTTTCGTTTAATAAGCCAACACACTACCCACTAGACCACGGCGACTATCATATAACCCCTTCTTAAAAATCTCCATACAAATTTTCAAATTAGACCTTAAATAAATCATTGAATTTATATATATTCGATTAACATTTTTTTAGGTTTAACACAACACAAAACAAAATAATATTTATCTTTCATTATACATATATGAATATGTTATACTATTTGTTCGACACTTTGGTCACATGCTGGTGTGTTTAATTTACTGAAACATACATCAAGCCTTTGATTTAAAAATATATATTTTGGGGAGGATTTTAATTATTTGTTTATAAAATGTAAAATTATCAGTTTGTGATGGTTGCGTTGTGTAAGATACGATGATCATTTAAAGACTATGACACAAATATAAAATAGTTAATTACGAAAACAAAATATACAATCATCAAACTTTTGTCAAGTCAAAAACTAATCCTTTGTATTAGGATCACCTTGTTTATTAAATATTATTATTAATAAGTAACTAAAAACAACACAAAATATTATAAGAAAGAGACTTAGACTTAGTTAAATAGGAATGGCCCGTTAATTTATAAGAAAAATTAAATATTAAAACAAAATGTCTTAGAATTACACCTTACCTAAAATTTCAACTGTGTGAACTTGATCTCTGTTCTCTTGATCTCCTAATTGGCATATGTAATCACCCGCATCTTGAGTTTTAACGCCATTTATCTGTAGATTATAATCACCAACTATTTTAAATCTTGCATCTCTCGTTATTTTTAAATGACCAGCCGTTAAAACCGATGATCCCTTTCTCCATAATAACACAAACGATCCCAAATTTTGGACTTTACACGGGAGTTCAATAGTTTCACCAACAATTACCTTATACAAATGCCCCCTTGATAAAAATTTTGGAGCGATCGACGGTGTTTCATTATCTGGCCCAATGTAATTTCCATCAGCGTGTGATTCTAAAAAAATAAATAACAATTACAATAGTTACACCTAATCGTGACTTTTAACAACTTTAATAATTTAAACTTAGCTAAAAAAAATAAACCAGTTAGTGCAGTGTGCAAAAAAAGAGATAATAAGGAAAATAGGCCTTTTTTCTACGCACCAAAGTGCGAAAATAGAAGGCAAAAATTGAATAAGATCTGCCACGTTAATTTAACTCCACATTCCCGCCTGTATGTCGACCACTTTTCCCGGCAGCAGGTGTACTGAACCTGAACCTGTAATGCAGAACCAGCGTAATGAAACCTCGGCAGGGTATGTATGAATAATTTGAAGATATAACAATATCTAATTATATATATAACACAGATTATCGGACGCGTATAAAAAGTGGAAATAGGACCCCCTCGACAAGCCTTTCCAGTAAAACCCAGAAGCTGCAGTGTAAGTTTATATGTTCTCTAAATATATTAATAAATATAAATAATTAAACATGCTTCCTATGGAAATAGGAAATAATAATGTTGGCCTATCCCAGGAACGACAGACTCAAACCGAGTAAGTATATTTATTCATAAAATTTCTATTGTTATCGTTATTAAGTTGTTTTTACTGTTTATTTTATTTTTTTATCTATTGCTTAGTTCTTCAATTTCTTATTATTGCATATTATCGTAACAAAATTAAGAAATTGGAATCGGAAAATAAGGAGTTGAAGTGTCAACTCGCCCAAAAAAATTTTTACCGACGGTCAAATCAGGAAGCTAATGGGCCCAAGTAATGTGCTTTGGAAGTGGAGCGACATATCCAGTGCCATTAGTTTGGCATGCTTCTGGACCAAGAGCATACCAGCATGTTCCTTGTCGTAGATTATGTAATGATTTTAACTTACATTATGATTTTATTGATTTTAATTGTAGTGTTTGTAAAACGTAGCTTATATGCTGGCATTAATTTATAAATTATTATATAAAAATGTATTTCTGTTCTCGTCTTAGGTAGTTCCGGTTTATTGTTACCTTATTCAGCTTGTGATTAAGTTCTGTAGTTGTTTTATGTTCTCGTTGCCATAACTTTTCCCTTGCTCGCTATAGTCCGGACTTGTAGTGTGTACGTGTCCCTACGTAATGGGGACGAGCCCTCCGCAGTCGGGGGAGGATAAGTTAGTGTAAGGCCGGGGACGTTCGAAAAAAAAAGGGTTTTCCTCTACCTCATTCCAAAACGTTGCAACGCTTTTGTGGAAGAATCAACTTGCACGAAGGGACTGTGTCCACGTCAATAAAATTCATGCGGCATACGACTGATATACCGCTGAGTGATAAAATTTGTGTGTTGGCGTGAAATGAAGGTAGAGGAAACTTACGAGTATGACTTCCCTGCTGCCGTTGTCAGAAAGCAGTCTGTATACTATAATATTGACTGTAAATTGTCGCAAGATATACTATACAGTCTAATTTCCCAGCTTAGCACTGCAGGTTTCCCGGTTATTGCAAAGGTGTGCGATATGGGTCCCGGTAATCGCAAATTGTTAAGAGAGCTTGGCGCAACTACAGGTAAGTCAAATATTTACACCATACCAATTACACCACAGCAACAATTATTTCGTTACTGGGGATCTTCTTGGCAACGCTGAGGACATCGGTATATGGTTTCCCACAGCATAAAGGAATTATTAGCTCCTTCAAATTGGTAAATAGAAATAGTTAATAAGAATTCGTTTTTAAGTTCGGTGTATGGGTATCTTTGCATGCGTTTCATCATTTCCATGTATAGTTTTAGATTATACTTTCATTACATTCTTTACACACTCCTTCATTCCTTTTTCTCATTCTTATTATTACTAAACATTAAATAAAATGAAATTAATTTGTTATATACACATTATTTTTGGAAGATAAACCATAGTTTTGGAACTCAACAAATCCGGGCGAAAAAGTTTTTACTTTTTACGACGCGCCACATTTATTGAAGTTAATCCGCAACCATTATTTGGATAGCGGATTAATCTTCAACAACAAAATCCTTAGTCCTCGTACAATCTCTGATTTACTTGGATTAACTTCAAATTCGGATATGTCAATAATACGTAATTGGCGTTTACAACCCTTCAGTCAGGATTACGACCTAGCTTCTCACACCACTTATGTTGTGTGCGTTAATTTTATACATGAGTGGCGGGACCTACAGTTTAAAGTCGACTCCGAACGACAGATTTTTGAGAAGCTTTTCATGGCAATTTATACTCTCAGAGTCTTTGCCAGAAATCTGCTGAGAGGAAGTCGCCGATGAAATATTTTTCGTTTTTGATGTCTGACCTGGGATAATGTCAATAATATCTAAATTAAATGGCGAACATATTTCTATTAAAGGGGCAGGTAATTTTAGAGATTTTCTATTGATAAAAAATATATAAATACATTAAAAAGCTTGTAATTTTAGGAAGGAAAATAGTGAAATTAGCTGCTCAGCTATTTTCCAACAACACAACCAATGCCATTAGACGGTGCTATTCCTTAGGAATGGGTATTTATGAACCCATAGAGTCTGCTGAATTTATTCAATTAGTGAATGACTGGTTTGACGTTCTCAACTCTAAACTGAGTACCTTCGATTATCCTGGAAAGGTAATTTTTTGTACAATATTTGAAGATAGTGAATATATTTGATTTCATTGTGTATAATTAACGGGAACTTATTGCAACAATAGCAGCCAACCGAATAAGATGTAAAATGTTTGGGGAACGCATATGCTCATATGGAAAAAATACGTTTTAATACGAATTATGAGTGCACTGTAATTATTTATGGTAAATAACTATTTATATTCCATATTGTGTGCATTTAGATCCGTAACGAAAATCTCTGCCGAGAGGATAATAACGGATAGGAAATAATACACAGTCCTGCATATTCTATACTGTGGACATTTGCATCCATAAAGAAAGTTTCTACCGAGAGAATAATTAAAATAGACAAAAATAGACACAATTCTGCATTTATAAATGAACACACCTAGTAACGAAATTAAATCAACATATGTACTATATATTGATGAGAAATAGACAGTCCTTCGATGCTAATATAACTATCTATAATGTCTTTTAGTGTCTTCTAGAGGAAGGTTTTTTACATTCTGTATTTATTTCTGATATTAAGTAATTTTATCTTCCTAATATAATTGCATTGTTTTTCATTATAATGGTTAATTATTGTATTGAAGTGGTGTTCGCCCTGTATCCATGAATTGTCTGAAACCTGGTTTTATTTCATTCCATTTAGAAGCATACATATATGTATATATATATATATACAGTCAAACCCGGTTATAGCGAACTCCGTGGGGCCAGAAAAAATAATTCGTTATAGGCAAAGTTCTTAATAAACGGGGTGAAGTCATGAAGAAAACATAAAATACAAAGAAGAGAATTATCTCTAAATACTGTGCTAAGGTTTTCCGCACGAAAATTTCTTTTGACTTATTTTGAGTAATAGCTGTTCTAGCAGAATGTAAGATAGTACCGTTATATGTTCTTTTGTCACATCTATATCATTTATTATGTATTTGTTTTTTGTTACCTATAATTGAAATGTTATAATTAATTTCATAATTTTATTCGAACTAAATTTATTTTAAATTGTGACTTGAAGTAATTATCTTAAAAATTCATAAGTTTGGGTTTTACCGGACTCCCATGGATGTTTCAAAATAAACTGTTTTAGTTTGTGCCAATATTGTATATATTCATTCATTATATTTATATATTTAATATATCATTAATCTGTACACCTTTTTAAAATAAAATTATACACCCAACCCTTTTTTACACGGTTTCTTTTTACGCGGATTTGAAGTTAAACGGTTGAAAAAAAAAATTTTAAAAAAAAAATTTAAAAAAAAATTTTAAATTGAGAACGGTTTCAAAATCACTGTCTTGTAATTATGTTTGTTTTTACCACACTTGGCACCATTGCTGAAATGAAGATACATAGTAGTAACTGCGAAATCCAAAAACCAAAAGATCAACTTTCTATAAAAGATTTATTAATAACAAAGTCGACTCCGTAACACCTCTCGGAAAGTAGTCCGACAGTTCAAAACTCTATTACCGGACGGATGTCACCATTGGATAATTTGATGGATATCTCCGACTTTAGTCCAGTTTGTCGCAAACAATTGCGCTTATTATCAAGTAGCGACGAATAATTATGTATCTATGTAAATATTTTTTATGTTCTTAATTCTGGATGAACAGATTTCTTTTGTTTTTTGCTTGCTCTACCAATTTTTCACCTGTATGAATTAGGTATTTTAATTTTAATGCTCAATAAAATGCCACATGAACATAAAATTTCTGACATTCTATAGTTCTCAACATTTTTTACACGCTTTTTCGAAGTAAATATAGTTCTTTCAGTCTTTTTTGGCCTCTTGATCAAAACAGACGTGTAACTAAATCAGCTGTGTATTTTTCTAAATAGTAAAAACTTAAATTAATTATTTTTTTGTGAATTCATTAATGATGTCTTCAAAACGTAAGAAATATTGGGGCAATAATCCTCGATTTAAAAAGCAGAGATCGGTTAGCAATAATAGGTTCCAGATATTCTCTGACCTAGGAGACAATGATGATTCAAGCGTAGAAAATGAAGTCGCCCACAAGGGCGATGTTATAAATCTTATTGGTAAAATGTGTAAATATAGACGAATTTCCATCGGAACTAAATTAATTCCTAACTCGAAAACTGCATGATGAAACTATAAAAAAAGTAAAGATTGCTCAGACGAAATTTTTCACTTACCCTATAAAAGACAATAAAAGTTTTAAGCTTATGTTGTTCAGTTTACCACAAATCAACTTAAAAACCTTAGAAAGTGAATTTAAAGATGCATTCAGATGATGCATTGTATATGATGGAGTTTAACCGAAGTCAGATTACAAAAAGGGAGGTTATAAAAATTAAATATGTTTACGGTATTGTTGTACACTGGAAAAGTCCCCAACGTAGGTCAAGAGGTCCTACTCAATGCTCTAAGTGTGCTATGTATGGCTATGGAGCTGCAAATTGTTTCAGAGCTGAAGCGTGTTTAGGATGTGGTGGATCCTATGATTACTCAAACTGCCAACTTAATGAAAAAACAAAGGATGGTCCTGTGATATATAAATGCTTCAACTATATTAAAATGAATTTAAAAACGTTAATCACCGTGCTGATGATCCTCACTGTCCTTCAAGAAAGAATATTTGCAGATTCGTCAAAGAACTACTAACAGCAGGCGACGTACGTCATGAAGACTTTGTTTCTATTTCATCGGACGATATGCGGGATGACACAAGGAGTTACGAGATGTCATTTTCTCAAAAATTATCAGGTAGACGTCAAAATAATATTTCTTATGCCTCAGTTGCTGGTTCAAAACAAGGAACGCAACAAGATGATAATTTGTCAAACGAGCAAATTTTAGACATTTATTTCGAAGCCTTAGATGCATTAGACAAATGCAAAGTACGATAAAATGAGAGTGCTTGGTAATATCAAAAAGTCTGGCAACTCTTGTTTAAAAGTGATTTTTTTTAGAAGTGCTCTTTTTAGAATTTTACAATTTAGTTTTTTAGTTGTTTATCAGTTTAAAATTTTTAACTTAGTGTTTTTATTATTTTGTTTTATTTTTCATTAGGATTTCATTTCAAATTGTAAGTTTTATTTGTTAAATATTAATATTGTTTAATTTTAAGAAAACAAGAACAAAATTGTTTCTTGTTTTAATAATTCTTGTTTTTGTCATCTTTTTACAGTTTCTTTTTATATTCTCTTTCTGTCTGTATTCCTTTAATTATTTTTTTTTTTTTTTTTGCTTTTTATTTTGTTACTGTAATTTTTGTTACTTGTAATTCTTGCTTATTTTATTATTATTTTTGATTTTGCATTTTAGAGACATCTTTATACTTTTTTTCTTTTATATATATTCTTTTATTTATTTATAATTTATACTGTTTGGTAATTTATTTATTAATTTTATTAAAATGAATACTTGTAAGGCATCAAAATGCATTGTAAAGAAAGAGGGTGAACACTAGATTTCTTGCTGGTTATGTGATGATTTGTTTCATATTACGTGTGTTGGCTTGCTTCCTCGCACCACGGTCAAATTAGTGGATAGTTCCCTGGGTCTTCGCTGGTGTTGTGATAAATGTAAGGTGGTGGATATCCAATTTTTTTATGGGAACTCGTCGTGAGTTTACTGAGATGCACACTGAATTTGCATCTCTTTTTGCTAGATTTCGTCGGTTTGAGGGATTATTTTCAAAGTATGGCCTTTTGATGAGCTGCTAGAATCGGAGAAATTTCTTGACCCTCAATCTTCTGGGGCGCCTGGGCATGTGGTGCAAGTTTCTGTGCCAGGGGAGTCTGCGACAATCAGTACCTTGTCCACTGTTTCTTCTATTGTGGGCGCTTGTCCATCTACTGCTGATAACCCAGCTAGCAGTTCTATACAGAAGTCTGCAAATTTAGTTGAACTGAGTCCAAAATCTACTCTATCTCCTTTACCTTCATCTTTACCTCTGGCTGATGTCACTTCTCAGGCATCTTCTGTTTCGTATTCATCTGTAGTGTCCGCTATTTTCGATACTTCTGCTCCAAGGGAACTGGTTGTAGTTAAACCGAAGAGGACTATTTTTGTGTCTCATCTTTCATGCGATACTTCGGTCGATGATATAAAATGTTTCGTTAAATCGAAGATTAGGGAACCTTTTGAGTTTGGTTGCTATAAGATGAGGCCATCTTTGAATAGTAGTATTTCTTCGTTTAAATTATATGTTGCCGATGAAAAGTTTGGTGAAAATGTTGATCCTGCATTTTGGCCACAGAGTGTATTGGTACGTGAATTCGTATTCAGGCTGGGTCATCGTAGGAAAGGTGTTAATTTGCCTGGTTCTATTTCTCAAAAAACTAGTTTCGAAATCGTATTTTAATTTCGGAATTGCTTATCAAAATGTTCGTGTACTCAGGTCTAAACTTTCTTCGCTTTATAATAGTAGTTTAGAATTCGATGTAATTCCTTTTACTGAGACTTGGCTGAATTGTGATATTTTTGATTCTGAGATTATGTCTAGTAATTTTAATATTTATAGACGGGATAAGAAGTTAAGGAATGGTGGTGGTGTTCTTCTTTCCATTTGTTCTAAATACTCATCTGAATTAATTGATTTGTGTTCTTCGGAGGATATTGAGTTTATTTGCGTTAGGGCCTATAATCGTGGAAAGTCTATTTACATTACTTGTTCATATATTCCTCCCTGTTCTGACATTCATATCTATAGCGCTCACTTCGATTTGATTTCTAAAGTATTGGATTCAATGGGGCATGAGGGGATTATTGTAGTTCTTGGTGATTTTAATCTTCCGCAAATATCTTCGAATTTTTCACCTTAGTCTGGGTGATTGGTGCCATGTTCTTCAGTTCCATTCTATGATGAAATTCTGTCCGCTGTGTCTGATTTAGGTCTTTTCCAGGTTAATGGTGTATTTAATTCAATGGGAAGAATTTTGGATCTTGTGTTTTTGGGGGGATCCAAGTATTTCTTCTTTATTTCGTATTGATCCTATTATTGATCCATTGTTAGATCAGGTTCTGATATTGATTATATTATTTACTCTAGGGCGCGTGCGGATTATCGTAGAATGAATCATTACTGCTATGAGGAATAAAAGATTAGAGTCAGGTCGAACTTCGCTAGTGATCCTAAGTCGTTTTATGACTTCGATCGAGCTAAACGTAAATCGTCTTTGTTTCCCACTGAGATGTTTTACGGGGGTGTATCATCCTCTAGTCACCTTGATATTTCGAATATGTTTGCTGACTTATTTCAGTCTACTTATAGGCAGTTGGACTCGGGCCCTGACCTGAGTAGCGGGTATCCTTATTCAGTGGGAAGTGTCTCTATTTCTAACATATATTAATTTGATGAGGAGTCTGTTCTTGAGTCTTTGTCTGGACTGAAACTTACATACTTGCCGGGCCCTGACGGGGTTCCGGCCTGTATTTTAAAAAAGTGTGCTGTTGTCTTGAGTAGTCCTTTAACCAATCAATGGGCTTCTGAGGGTTGGTCATTTTCCATCTATTTGAAAGAGTTCGTTTATAATTCCTTTGCATAAGTCGGGTAATAATCTAATATTTCCAATTACAGCTCAGTGCTATTCCCAAGTTGATGGAGAAACTAGTGACGGATTATCTCTTTTTTAATACGAGATCTTTAATATCTCCTTTCCAGCATGGTTTTTTGAAAGGCAGATCGACTGTCACTAATCTTCTTTAATTTACTACACATGTTTTCAGGGGCTTTCTTGTCGGTGCTCGGACTGATGTAATTAGGACTCAGAGGGTATTGTTTAGGAATTTATTGTCTAAGACTGTATATGTTACTTCTGGTGTTCCGCAGGGTAGCCATTTGGGTCCTTTACTGTTTTTATTGTTTCTGAATGATCTTCCTTCTGTAGTTTCTGATTGTAATATTCTGATGTATGCTGACGACGTTAAGTTATTATATACTTTTGATGATGATCATGGCCAGGCTGTTCTTCAGCGAAATATTGATTTGTTTGTTACTTGGTGCAGGATAAATTTAATGGATCTTAATTTGAGAAAATGTAAATGCATGGTTTTCTCTCGCGGGGGTGTAATCTCGACCACTTATGTGATTAATTCTTGCCCTTTGGAAACTGTGCCTTCTATTCTTGATTTGGGATTATTATTGGATATTAAATTGTCTTTTATTGATCATATTAGTTTGATAATTGGCAAGGCTCGGGCTGTTCTTGGTTTTGTGAAAAGATGGGCTAGGGAATTCATTGATCCTTATATAACAAGACTGCTGTACATTTCACTTATTAGGCCTGTTTTGGAGTATGCGTCTGTAATTTGGAATCCATGCTATCGTTGTCATAGTGATTCAATTGATTCTGTGCAGAGGCAGTTTATATTATTTTGTTTACGTGGCTTAAGATGGGATTATGCCAATGGGCTTCCGTCGTATGAGGATAGATTAGCTTTGATAAAACTTCCAACTTTGGAACGTAGAAGGGCTGTTTTAAGGGTTTGTTTTGTTTTTAATCTGGTTAAAGGTGATATCGATTCTGAGTTATTGCTTTGTAACCTGAATTTCAGCATTCCAGCAAGATTTTCACGGCACTAACGTCCTCTTTCTTTAGATTTCTATAGAACGAACTATGCATGTAATTTTCGTTTTCGTAGATTATGTAATGATTTTAACCTGCATTATGATTTTATAGATTTTAATTGTAGTGTTTGTAATGTAAAGCGTGGCTTGTATACTGGCATTAGTTTATAAATTTTTATATAAAAATGTATTTTCCTTCTTGTCTTAGATTATTCCGTTTTATTGTTACCTTATTGTGATTAAGTTCTGTAGCTGTTTTATGTTCTCGTTGCCATAACTTTTCCCTTACCCGCCACAGACCGGACTGTAGTGTGTGTTGGAGTAATTACATTCACTATACATTTATTACTTGTAATTTTTATATGTAGATATTATAAATTGTATTTAAGTTATCACCCTGTTGTAAAATTCAATATTTTACTTATGAATTTTCACAACTTGATTCTTTCTTTGTAAAATGTTCATTCCAATAAAATCATTCGAACTAGAACGTTCTCGGCATATCTCTAAACTACAATAGTGTGCACATGTCCCTACGTAATGGGGACGAGCCCTCCGTGGTCGGGTGAGAGTGGGTTAGCGAGTGGCCGGGGACGTTCGGAAAAAATATGCTAAGATATGTTAAATAAGAAGACTATATGGAGCCTAAAAACAAATAAACATAATTTGCATAAATGAAACTTTCCTAAATGCTAATCATAAGTTTAAATTAAAAAACTTCAAAGTCTATAGAAAAGATCGTAATACTCATGAAGGGGGGTTTTGATTGCAATCAAAAATTCATTTCCCCATAAACGTATTTCTAAATATCCAACAGCACAAATTGAAAATGTTTCTATCACAGTTACCATAAATAATAGGCCAATAAGATTTAGTTCGGTTTATTGTCCAAACTATACAAATGATTTTATTAATGACATGATCATTTTAACCACGGCTACTACTGATTATTTCATATTTAGAGATTGAAATGCCCACCATACAAACTGGAATTGCTTCCAAAATAATACTGCAAAATAATACTCCAAATTCATTCATTCGTTGTGGTCAGTCGTCGAGCCCAACGCGTCCGTCAGTCGTAGATCTCCTTCTCACTAATTCCAACTTAAATTTTTCGCAGCTAGAAACACATCCTGAAATTCTTAATTCAGATCATACTCCAATGACTTGCACAATATTTGGCTCTTTAATAGAAAACTCCATTAAAATTCCACTCTATGGTAAAGCTAAATGGGAAGAAATAGGAAAGTGGATAGATAATGAATTTTGGAAAAATAACTTGTAAGATATTGTATTATCAATGGCAAATGTGGAAGAAACTCTTTCAAAAATCATTTACCTGGTTCAAGAAGCGTCTAAAGAGGTTCCAGTTGGTAACACACAAATCTTTCAAAGAAAACTTTCCAGTCTAACTTTATTTTTAATTTCTCAAAGAAATAAGTTTAGACGAAAAGTGCTGCGTTCAAATAATTACTCAGAAAGAAATATAATTATATTGTTACGAAAGTGGAAATGGTGTTGTTAAAATAATAAACAAAAACTCCAAAAACAAAACAACGCACTGTTCACGTGTTCCATGAATGAGTAAAAAAATATACCAACAAAAATAAAGCACTTGTTTACAAGATCGATGAATAAATAAGGATAAGGGATAAAAGACGTAAATAACCAACAACAAAATGAAGGGAACAAAGAAGTAAACAAGCAACAACAATGTGCAGTATAAAATAGTGAAGATACAAATAAACCAACAACAACTAATCTACCTGGACGAACGTAAACAAGAAACAACAAAAATGAGAAGGGGTTGTTTACATTTTTAGAATGTTCCCGACGGCCGTCATCTTCCTTCGAGGGCATTCATCACACTAATGATCGAGTGATATAAAAGGCAAGCCAAGGCGAGCAAGGATGATTCAGAGTTTGAGTTGAATGAGTCGTGTGTGCAGACGGCACGTTGTATTCAGAGTTTGAATTGAGCTAGTCGTGTATAACGACGTTACGTTGGTTGAAGTGATAAATCAATCGGTTGTGTGCAGACAAGTTGCGTCTGAAGGAAGCAGTTGTTAGTGTTGTGCTTACAAAAAGGTTGTGAGCGAAGAATAACTAACAAGTGTTGTTGCTTACAAAAAGGTTGTAAGCAGAGTATTATCACGAACAAACACATATTGCAAAAATTATCATTGTATACGTGGAATAAACTGGAAGAGTGGCACAAAAGTTGTGCAGATAATAAAGAATTTATTAAAATTAAACACATATTTATTTTTACTTTATTTGCAGCCTACGAACTCATATTTTAACGATTTTAAAAGGTAAAAACGTAACAATATCCTTATTAATAGCTGACCATACTAATAAATCTGAAGATAAACAAAAACAACAGCTGGTATCAATTTATACAGAAGCTGCCAACAGGTAATAAAATATTTTGGATGTTGACGAACGCAATAAAAGGCAACAAAAAAGAAGTAAGCAGTTTAAAGCAGCTGAAATAATCTCGGAAGTTTTCGAAAATTGTCACAATACAAAATGACTTCGCCAGTAGATAATATTGTAGAGAAGCACATAGATTGGTTGAATATCCAAGGTATAACAGAAGAGATGCAGCAAAACTTGACATCAGTGGAAGAAGTAAAATTCTTCATAAGTACACTGAAAAACACGAAAGCATCCGGACTGGATGGAATAAACTCCATTATATTAAAAAATATGACAAATACTTTTTACACTTTAATCACATAAATTTTCAACTGGTATTTGTCAAATGGCTATTTAAAACAGGGAAAGTAGTTCAATATATTTACAAAATATGGTACAAAGCTTTTTGAAGGAGAGATCCTTTGTAGCAAATATTGATACTTAATACTCCTCCCAACATAATATCCCTGCGGGAGTTCCCCAGGGTTCGGTATTATCACCAGATCTGTACTCAATTTATACATCGGACTTTGAAATACTCAAAGATCAGTAGGTTGCACTGTACCAGAGTTGGGGGTAGTGCACTAAGGTTTCCACTAAATCCCACTATAGTGACAACATTTTGATTTTCCACTATTTTTAATCACTATAGTGATAGTGAAACATATTTTAACTACCACTAAAAAAAATAGTGGTAGTGAAAATTTTGCACTACAATAAAATAGTCCAAATTTTTTACAGTCACTACATGAATTGTTTAATTATATTATATGCACTAAAATCCTCAAAAATAGTGTTTTTAAACATTTTTTATATTTCAATTTTATTATTTTTTAATGTATAAATTTAAAACTTTATATTTGTAAGTAAATTAAATTTCAGGAATTAAAATCTTAGCAATTTTAATTTGTATTAACATAATTTAACAACGTATATCGCAATATAACCTAATCTTTTAAGAAATAAACTTAACGAATAAAACATTAATTAAAGAAAAAAAATAAATACTTGGTATATAAATTCGTTCAAATACTTTTATGATAGCTTTTTAAAATTAACAATGAATGGCAATACCAAAATAAACCAAGTAGGCCATGATCTTATTTGTCCTACTATTCTTCTTTTTTCGTTATTGCAATTTCTAATTCTTACTTCATTAACACGTGTTAGAGAAAAACATATTGTAATTTTTTAACATTGGAATTTGAAAAAGAAAAATTTAATATGGAAAATTTGGACTGGAGTGATGATAGTGTTACAGATCCAACATATATATGTGATGATACACCGACTACATCTCGCTTTTCAAATGGAAAAGGTGAAAACGTGACAAATACAAAAAAAAGAAAATTAGGATTAAATGCATCACCAAATTTGTAAGTAAATAAAAAATATCTTGAGTATTTTAAACGTAAACCCCCATATTCGAAAAAATTAAGTTATGTTTAAAATTGGTTTACAAATCAAAAAATTTTAATTTTGTATGTAAAAATTGTTTCATAAAGTATTTTCAAATTTAAAATTTATTTTGAATATGGCCGAAAATCTGCTAATTTCTAGAAATATCCAGGAAGAACATTATTACGCCAATATCAACGGAGCAAATAGTATTCTCTTTAATATTTATTTTAATATAATCGAAAAGAGAGAGGGAACAAATTATTTAAAAAAAATGGGTGGAATTTTAGCCGAATGCAAAATTTGTTACGAAAAAATTAAAGGATCTGTAGGCGTTAGTTCTAATTTTATTCGACATTTACGTATTAAGCATCCTGTAGAATACGACCAATATGATAAAGAAAAAAAAAACAGATTACATGGAAAATTCAAAGAAAATATTTCGACAAGCGGATATTGATGTTCCTCGCTTCTACATATAGTCCTCTTAGTGTGGTTGAAAGCCCAGAATTTCAAAATTTGTATAAAGGATTTCCAGTTACATTAAAAAGTCGACGTATGATCGGTAATCTACTTAATGAAAATCATGCTGATTGGATTTCAAAAACAACTGAAAAATTAAAGGATGTACAATATTGTTGTACTACTGCTGACATTTGGTCTACGCGACATAGATCGTTTTTTGGGTATACATGTCACTATATCGAGCCGATTAGTTTTAAAAGAAAACATATTGCGTTAGCGTGCCGGCGATTTACGGGGTCCCATAATTACGAAAGAATTGCAGAAATGATCAATAACGGACAATGGATCCAATTTCTGCAAGGCCTTTAAAGAATACGGCATATCTGGTAATATTAATAACATACATAATATTTATAACATAAATATCATACTCAAAATTTATTGTTTTATAAAGAAACTATAATACGTGAACAAAATGAGTCTGAAGATGACGAAGATGAGGAAATAGTTAGTGAAATTCAGAGTGACAATCTAACACTACCTCATCACTTCAGAATGCGCTAGTCATACGTTAAATCTGCTTTCATCCACCGATTTCCTTCAAATAATTAAAACACATGAACAAATATACTTTCGGCATAAACATGCATTTATGAGGTATACAGTGTTTCCTTATATTATAAATTAAATATTATGACTATTTTTTTACAGATGCTCTGATATATGGAAAAAATGCAATCGTCCAAAATCTGCAGAAATAATTCAACAAACTTTATCTTCATCTTTGAAGACACCAACAATTACACGTAGGAATTCAATTTATGATAGCGTAAAATGTTTGTTAAAGCATAAAGATAAAATATCTACTTTATGCAATAACTTAGCTGTTGCAAAATTGTCTTCCTTAGACATCGAATATTTGGAGCAATATGAAATGATAATGGAGCCTATAGCTAATGCTATAGACTTCATACAACGCGAGAATCAAATGTATTTTGGTTACTTTCTTGCAGCAATCATATCCCTGAAGGTAAAGCTTGTTAGAATTTCAGAAAACGATGGTATTGGAAATTTCAGGGAGGTGTGTGAGGAACTGAAGTCGCCGTGGTCTAGTGGGTAGTGTGTTGGCTTATTAGACAAAAGGCCCGGGTTCGAATCCCAGGTCAGACATCAAAACGAAAAAATATTTCTTCGGCGACTTCCTCTCAGCAGATTTCTGGCAAAGACTCTGAGAGTAAAAATTGCCATGAAAAGCTTCTCAAAAATCTGTCGTTCGGAGTCGACTTTAAACTGTAGGTCCCGCCACTCATGTATAAAATTAACGCACACAGCATAAGTGGTGTGAGAAGCTAGGTCGTAATCCTGACTGAAGGGTTGTAATGGCCAATTATGTATGTGTGAGGAACTGATTAAAGCATTAATTGGAAGATTTGAAGTATTTTTCAAAGGTAACATGTTAATTAATAAAAATTATATATACAATTGAGAGTTTTTAAGGAGGTGAAGAGGCATATCTGGCTTTATTTGCTGCGATGTCTCATCCAGCAATAAAACTTCGGTTTTTACCCATTTTACAACAAACAGCACCGGAATTGACGTTGGCTGTTTTAAAGCAAAAGTTCGCTGAGTGTGCTTCGATATGTACTAGGGTAAATGAGGAAGTAATAACGCCAAAATTTATTGCAGATATCGGATTCTTAGATTTTGGAGAAGTTGATAGTAAGCTAATTTTTAATTAAAATAACGTTTTTTTAATATATTTTATATAAGGACCTATAATACAAATACAAAAAGATGAGATACAAAATGAAGTGGATCCAGACACTAATTTACATTGTCTTAAAAAATATAACATAATAAGACAAATGTTTTTAAAATTTAATGTCCCATTGCCATCTTCTGCTCCAGTAGAGCGACTCTTTTCATTTAGTGGAATGGTAGACGCTCCTCGCAGAAATAAATTAAGTGACTCTAATTTTGAAAAATTAGTTTTGTTGAAGGCAAATAATTGCTGAGGTTTTTATGTACCAATATGTATTTAATTTTATTTCTTTATATTAATATATTAGTTTCATCAATACTATTCTTATTTTTTCACATTACTATTTCCTTTTATTTTTTAATTTTTTTACTACTTTAATATAATTTAAAAAAAAAATAAAAAAGTATAACATAATTCAATATAATGATATGTATTTGAGTTCCATTAACATTAGTGAATGATTATATTTTTCCACTATCCTGTTAGTGGAGAAAAAAAATTTCCACTAAACTGTAAAAAAAAGTTTTTTCACTATCACTAAATTTATTTTAGTGAAAAATTTTTTGTACCACTACCACTATGGCTTAGTGAGGTTCTTATTTTTCAACTCACCACTAAATAGCTATTAGTGATAGTGAAAAATTTTGCACTATCACTAACATTTAGTGGAAACTGCAAATTTAGTGCACTACCCCCAACTCTGCACTGTACTCAACCGATACTGCCATTATAACAAAAGGTACAGTTTCAAACGCCACAGTCAAAAGGATGGAAAAAGGTATTTTAAATACACAATAATACTTTAAAAAATTGAAAATAAAAATAAATAAATATTTAATAAATCTCCGAAAAGGATGCCATCCATACCATTAGCTGTAGAAGGAGCTGAAATTCCTATTCTTTATATCATTAAATATCTTGGAATTGAGTTAGATAAGAAATTAACTTTCAGACATCATGTTCTAAAAACCTGTGAAAAGGCAATTAAATGTGCAAGGGCCCTTTTACCATTATTAAACCGAAAATCAACTTTGAATAATAAAAATAAAATCTTATTATACAAAATGCGTTTACGGCCTATTATGACTTATGGTTTCAAATTTGGGCAAATCGATGTGCCAAAACCTGTCTAAGGAAACTGCAAATAATCCAGAATAAAAATTTGAAAATTATTTTTAATTCACCTAGAAGATACTCAACTAGTAGATTGCATGAACATTTTCAACAAGATTTAATTAAATCAGTTATGGTTAATTCAACACAAAGATTTGAAGATCGAAATAGAGCTTCAAATTATGATTTAATAAGGAAATTGTAATATCAACTTCTTCTCCAACTTCAGTGATGAAGCTGATACATACATACATAATTGGCCATTACAATCCTTCCGTCAGGATTACGACATAGCTTCTCACACCACTTATGTTGTGTGCGTTAATTTTATACATGAGTGGCGGGACCTACAGTTTAAAGTCGACTCCGAACGACAGATTTTTGAGAAGCTTTTTATGGCAATTTTTACTCTCAGAGTCTTTGCCAGGAATCTGCTGAGAGGAAGTCGACGAAGAAATATTATTCGTTTTGATGTCTGACCTGGGATTCGAACCCGGGCCTTTCGTCTAATAAGCCAACACTAGACCACGGTGACAAATCTTTCCTAAATCTGCGTTAATGTAAATACTAAATTATTGATACTTTTACACAATAGATCTCGAAAAATGTGATTATTGTAAATATTTTAATGGTATTAATGATAGTTAAAATTAATAAAAAAAAATATATAGTTCTTTATTTTATCTTACACGGTTTTCAGATTACATGGAATGAATCCCCCATTATACCATAGCAAACGCCTCTTTTTTTACACGGATTTATGAGTTGGCTGTATTTGTTTTTACTTGCTTTGCAAATATCGAACTCATAATTAGACGCTTTTAAAAAGATAAGAACGTAACAATATGTAGAACAGCTGGAACAATATTTTGCAGCTTATTCTGTACAAAGTGCAGAAAAGAAAAAATAATTTTTTTTAGCTTGGAGTAGTGAAGTAATATTTGAGCTGTTAAAAAATTTATTTGGTGGACAAAATTTGCAAAATAGAACTTATGATTAGTTAACAGAAAAGTTAACGGAACATATTTGTCAAAAGTATATACTAGAGGTGTGCGCAAGACATATAAAATTGCACACTATTGCATTTTTCTCAAGACCGAATATTGATTGTAGTTGCAAATATAAATAAGTGTGAAGCAAAGACAGCGTAAAAAAAAACAACTGCGCTCGTAAACCATTGTACAACAGTACGAAACAAAAATTTTGTACTCTTCATAGAGTCACAAAGTGCATTTCTTTTTTGCTCTCGGCAACCGAATATCTTCGTCGGCGCCAGCGTTGCCAGTAACTTTTTTAAACTTATTATTTCTGGAGAAAATTTTTTTTTGAGTTTATGGCGAAAGCAAAGGATATTTTTGTTTTTTAACGAAATTTTATTTTGATTTTCCATAATAAATATTTTTTTTTCTGTGAAAACCATAAACATTTATTTGAAAAGGGCATTGGCACGTATTGTTTTAAAAGACAACGGTGTACCAAACTTTTCCAAAAGCGGGCCAGTCCCTTTCGCTTAACTGAAAACATTTCAAAAGGAAGCTGTACAAACTGTTACAACTGGTATTTGGAAACCAATCCAGTTTAGCGATTGGGCTTCACCAATAGTGCTTATTACAAAACCAGACGGTTCCCTTCTAATCTGTGGTGATTTTAAGGAAGGAATCTTTGTTTCAGCAAATACTTAGAGCAATTGTTGTAAGGAATTGAAGCACATATGCGGTAATTATTTGCATGACATAATTATATCTGCTCCTAACATAGCAGAACAGATGAAGCGGTTAGAAAAAGTTCTTGCCATTTTATCCGAACATGGTATTAAATGTAAATGTCTAAATGCGAAAATAGAATATTTTGGACGACAAATTAGACCAATGAATAAGGATAATATCACAATATCAAAGAACTGATAGTATTAAGCAAGTGGAAGTTGTTGCTTGAAAATCAAATTATAAATATTGGTATTCTTCTTCTTATCACTTTTTGACGTTTGGATTACGAAATACACAACACATTATAACACTGAGCATTCACAAACAAAAAGTGTATTCAATATAACATACACAATATAAAGTCGATTTGTCCAATTGTTGTCGAGAGGGTGGTTATGGTGGTACATCTCTATGTACGTATGTATATACGGAGCAAATATATGTGAAAGTGACATATTTGTTGAACGCCATTAAACTTGGATTTAGTTAAAGTTGCCTTTAGCTAAAGGGAACTGCAAAGTTTCCTTTAACTTATTTTCGTTATTAAAACTTAGAGATAAAACTTTTTCAAAAATATTACAGTGCCGCAGTAATGTCGATAAGATTGCTCAATTTAACAAATTTATTTTTTTGTTTTACATGCCCATTTTGTTTGTTGGCCGACGAAAATCCTCTACCGAATCCTCCAAGTGGGTGTCGGCTGGTAATGGTGGTTGCCCGATAGGGTGTCCATCGGCTAAAGGAGAGTTCACACTCATTTGATCCTAAGATCGGATGAATTGTGGCTCTTACCATAGGATAGAGGTATGGGCTGGACTGAAGTGTAACACGACCCGTGTCGCGAGTCAACCTGTCTGGGGGCCCATAAAAAATATCCCAGTCATAATGGCGTATCCTGGATACCGGGCGACCTCCAGGATTAACCAGCCATACCTGCGCACAGCAGATCTCTGCTCAGGTGGACCATCCCCATATCTGCAACTCGTGGGACAAAAAAATAATGGAAATAAATAATAAAAAGAATCATTTGGCGGAGAACGGAACCAAAAATCTGCGTACGGGTGTTAAACCGACGTCCGTCTCAACAAAAGAGGTGAAGGAAGTGGTTAATGCAAATGAAGGCCAAAAGCCGGAAACCTCAAAAAATTCAAGATTATTACTAGCCAAAAGCATCGTCTTTACCAAAACCAAGGTTGCTGCAAAAACCGGATCCACAACCAGCAAAAGCGGCCTTGGAAATGTAAAGGTTGACGCGGCACAAAAGCATGTAAAAGGCTCCAAACAAAAATTCATGGAGCGATTAAGTGCTAAGTGGGTTCTCGAAAGGATTTCAAAGATCCCAGAAGGCAGCCTAACACCGACTGATACGTAATCACTAGCCTGGGCTATGGAAAAACTGACCGAATTAGGTAAGTCACCAAATGAGACTGCTGTAAAAAAACAGCGGTCTGCGGCTCTCACCGCACCAACTTAACATACAGCGATGTACATCACACCGTCGAATTGGAGGCTAGTTGAGGACGACCTGGCAGATATCTTCCTAGAAGTGATAGGGGAACATCCCGGACAAGTACCAGTCTACCAAATGTGTGGCTGGCATCAAAAACACGTTAAGCTGGTAAAGTGTGCTAATAAGCGAGCTCTGGATTTTTTCCATCGCTATATCAAGGATGGGAGAAATCTGGCCGGGCGCCAAACTAGAGGTGTTATCGAAGGAGGCCATCCCTATCCATTGAATCCAAAGGAGCCAGAAAAGAGTTTAAAGATGACCAAGATGTGTAATGCGAAAGTACCAACTCACAATTAGAAAATTGCTAAACTGGAGGAGCACCTGGCGAATTCTAATTGTCCGTCCCATATAGTGCGGGAATAGTGCCCCCAGGGAGCAATATCCCAGGACGAACATATGGACGTCACGGATGAGGAAAAGGATAAAGAGAACCTATCGACAACCTCGACATATATCAATACCCGATCCAGATTCTAGTTCGTTTTCTTCCATAGCATCGGATATGGCATCGGTTTTTGCAGCGATGGTGGAGGAAAAAATGGATAAAAAGAGTAATTCAAATAAATCTTCATCATCTGCACTGGCGAACAGAGAAGAAGACATACCCCTAATCCAAGCCGGCAAGGTTTGCGGATTAAGGCAAATGCGTGGGTAGGCCCAGATCCTGTATACTTATTAAGAACGACTTAATGGCATATTTGCTTTCTAATTTCAGCAATGAAGACCTTACCACAGTCGATCAATGGTCAACAACACTGGATCTCCTCCAGTTACATGCCGTAGCAGATTTCTTGCAAAAACTCTGAGAGTAAACAAAATTGGCATGAAAAGTTTCACAAAAATCTGTCGTTCGGAGTGGACTTTAAACTGTAGGTCCCGCCACTTATGTAAAAATTAACACACACAACATAAGCGTTGTGAGAGACTAGGTCAATAGTTCTAACTGAAGGGTTGTAATGACCAATTATGTATGTATATATATGTATTATATCTAATATAATATATATTATATATTATATCTAAAATTGATAAGGACCCAAAGAAATCTTGGAAATTTATTAATTCTACCATTAGTCGTCAACGAAGTAATGAAATTCTTGTAAATTATGCTCAAGGACAGCTAATCCCTTGTCCTCAAACCAAAGCAATTTGTTTTAATAACTTTTTTCCAACACCCATAACAATCCTTAAGAGTGGAATTGAAATTTGTGCTAAGGACGCTTTCTCAATCATCGAATCGATTTATCCTTGACAACATTAATATTGATAATGAAATTAGAGTGATATTAGGTACTAAGGAATGTCCAGGAGATGATAATATTTCTCCAAAATATGTAAAAAGAAGTCGAGAAGAAATTGCTCCAACTTTATGTGATATATTTAATAAAATGATAAATAACTCAGAGTATTCTGACATTTTTAAAGTTCACAAATTGGTTCCAATATAATTACCAATACGGATTTAGGCGATGTGTGGTACAGAGAACGTACTCTTGTACGTAGTTAAAAGTAATTTCAAAGGTCTTGATGGGAGTTTTTTGAAGTTGCGGGAAAGTACATAATTCGTTAAGTTTCGAATATTTCAAGAAATTGTTTATTCCAGAGCCAAATAAAAATAATTATAATCCATTTACAATTACAATTAAATTCATTTATTGTTAAATTTATTAATTGAAATAACAAAATTAGATTTTAATAAATTATATTTAAAATAATTCTTTTAAATTAAAATATAAAACTGAATTGCCTGACTCGGCAGCCAAATATATTGTTACGAAAGTGGAAATGGTGTTGTTAAAATAATAAACAAAAGCTCCAAAAACAACACAATGATCATGCATAAAATGATAAACAAAAGCCCCAAAAACAAAACTGCGCACTGTTCACGTGATCAATGAATGAGTAGAAAAATATACCAACAAGAATAAAGGATAAAAAGACGTAAATAACCAACAACAAAATAAAGGGAACCAAGAAGTAAACAAGAAACAACAACGTGCAGTATAAAATAGGATAGACAAATAAATCAACAACAACTAATCTACCTGCTCAAATGTAAACAAGAAACAACAAAAATAAGAATAGGTTGTTTACATTTTTAGAATATTCCCGAAGGACGTCATCGTCCTTCAAGGGCATTCATCACACTGATGATCCAGTAGTATAAAAGGCAGGTTAGAGCGAGCAGGGCTGAGTTTGAATTTGATCGTGTAAGACGACGTCACGTTGGTTGAGAATTAAAACCTATCGAGCTTTAATTCGGTCAGACTTGTGTGCAGACGAGTTGCGTTTGAGAAAACAGTTGATAGTGTTGTACTTACAAAAAGGTTGTGAGAAAGAAGAATAACTAACAAGTGTTGTTGCTTACAAAAGGGTTGTAAGCAGAGTAGTATAAAGAACAAACACATATTGTGAAGTATCATTGTATACGTGAAACAAGTTCGAACAGTGGCATAAAAACTGTGCAGATAATAAAGAATTTATTAACCAAACACATATTTATTTTTACTTTATTTGCAATCTACGAACTCATATTTTTAACGTTTTTAAAAAGGTAAAAACGTAACAATTGGTGTCAGAAGTGGGATTGTAAAATTAAAAAGTAGAAATAAATAAAAGAAAAAAAATCAAGATGAAACTCTCGGACCTAAGAGTGGAAAGGCTCAAACAAGAATTGGCAAAATTGGCCCTGCCAACAATGGGCACGAAGAACGAGCTCCAAAGGCGGTTAAGGGAAGAACTTCGGAATCGTGGCGTTGATATCGATACTTACGACTTCGAAGACGAAGAGGAACGTGAGTTACAGGCTCCTGCAACCCCCAGCGGTCTCGACATGAGTTCGGTGCTTGCCGCACTAATGGAACAAATGCAAGTAATGCGGGAAGAGAACAACAAACAATTTGAATCTTTCAGAGTCGAAAATCAAAAACTTCTGGCGGAGTCTCGGAAAGAAAGTGAGCAAATCCATCAAAAACTTTTCTCGAAAATTGAAAAGAGACTAGAAGCGAACGCGAAGGAGATGCAAGAAATGCATAGGTCGGTCAGCAACAGAATTACTAATGTCGAGGAAAAGGTTTCAAGCTTGGAGAAGAACGTTGACACGAAAGTAATTAATTTCGAAAAGTCCGTTGAGGGAAAACTAGTTATAATGGAGGAAAAGATCAACAACCTCCAGAGTCAGCGACCCGAACCAGTACGAATTGCATCGGAAGGAACCAGCAGGATTAAAACTCCGTGCTTTGATGGTAGCTCACCCCTGTCCGTATTCAAATTTCAATTCGAGACTGCAGCCACCAGAAACGGATGGGACGATGAGGAGAGGGCTTTGGAATTAATCCTGGCGTTAAAAGGTGCCGCAGCCGAGGTTCTAGAGGTCATGCCAGCCAGCCGTAGAAACAACTACAACGATAATGGTGGCGTTGCAGCGCAAATTCGGTGACGAGCATAAACGAGAATTGTACCGCATGGAGTTAAGGTGCCGAGCGCAAAAGGCTAACGAGTCGCTTCAAGTCTTTGCAATGGAGGTTGAGAGATTGGTGCAGCTAGCATACCCCGGTGAAAACCACCCGTTGATTGACAACTTCAAGACCGAGGCGTTTGTTAACGGAATACGCGACTCAGACATCAAATTGGCGGTATGTTCTGCACAAAAGGCAACTTTTGCTGAGACCGTGGCCTTTGCACTAGCCCAGGAGACAGCTCGAACGATTTCTAGACCACCGGTAGGCAAAGTTCGAAAGATGGAAGTCGTGGATGAAGAGGAAAGCCTTTTAAACAAATTTAAAGAAATGATTAAACAAGTTTTGGCAGAAACTGGACAAAAGGCTAAGATTAAATGTTTCAACTGCGGAAGGGGTGGCCATTTCCAACGGAACTGCAAAGAGCCACGAAAAAGGTCACGGTCCGTCTCGCCAGCAGGTAATGCTAAACGGGCGTACCACCAACAGCATACACAAGAGTCCCAGTTAAACAAAAACGAGCTAGCACTGAGGGGCAAGTGCTGGCTCCCACAAGCAAGGGCCCCACAATCTCCATATCAGTGATGCAGCAAGTCAACAATAACCTTACGGCGTGCGGATACATAAACGGCAAAAACACACCTTCACTATAGACACCGGAACGACGCAGTCTATCATCAGACCAGAAGGGAAAGTGTGAGGCACATAGTAATGTAAGACTACGGACAGCTACTGGAGAGTCTGCTACCGTCCACGGGAAAACAGAGGCGAAGGTGACGATAGCCAACATCAGCGTAAGCCACGTCTTTATTGTTGCCGATATTGTGGACGAGGTTATCATTGGTGCCGATTTCATGATAGCCCATGGCATAAATTTGAATATGGGGCAAAAGGTAATGAGTTGGTGGAATGTAGAGATACCTCTTGACGTGGGGTACAAGAACCAAATGCACGCCAGAAGGTTAGTTGCTGTCAAACAACAAAAATTACCACCACATTGCGTGAAGGCTGAGAAGAAGGAATCCATCATCGACATCCGGCTAACGCATATCGATGCCGACGAGGACTGGTCTAAAGCCCAAAGGATAAGTATAACTCGGGCACACCTTTCTAGCGGATAGCGATGGACGTAGCAGGCCCGTTTCCCATCAGCAATGCCGGAAACCGCTATGTTCTCGTCGTGATGGATTACTTCAGTAAATGGCCGGAAGTGTATGCCATACCCAATCAAGAGGCGAACTCTGTAGTAAATGTTTTTGTGAACAACTGGGTATGTCGCTATGGTGTTCCAATAGAACTACATTCCGATCAAGGCAGAAATTTCGAGTCAGCCATATTCAAGGAAATGTGTGAAGTATATGGCATTAAAAAGACTCGAACGACGCCACTTCACCCACAGTCCGACGGAATGGTAGAACGATTTAATCGAACTCTGGAGGAATACTTGCGAAAAGTAGTGAGCAAGCAACAGAGGGATTGGGATGAACACACACCGAGGTTTCTACTGGCGTACCCATCTGCGGTCCATGATTCCATATCTAGATCACCCGCCAAGGTTATTTTTGGGACTGAGTTAAAACTGCCCGGTGACTTGGAGTTTGGTTGTAAGCCCGCCACAGAGAGAGATGACGCCTATACTGGAAAACAAGAAAGTTTAAATATACTTCATGAATTTGTGCGTACACGAATAAAAATGGTAAGCGATAGCATGAAAACCAGATATGATCGTGCAGCAAATACGAAGGGCTTCTATGAGGGACAACTGGTTCTATTTTACAACCCGAATCGGAGAAAATGATTATGTCCCAAGCTACAAACCAGCTGGGAAGGACCTTATAAAATAATTAAAAGGCTAAATGATGTTGTATACAGGATACAAAAAGTCAACAGCCCGCGAGCCAAAATGAAGGTAGTGCACATAGAGCGACTGTGGCGAAATATGGGAGGAAAGATGATGAGCCTATTCGGGACGAACAGGCTTAAGTGGGCGGCAGTGTTACGAAAGTGGAAATGGTGTTGTTAAATAAAATGATAAACAAAATCCCCCAAAAAAAAAAAACAAAACAGCGCACTGTTCACGTGATCAATGAATGAGTAGAAAAATATACCAACAAGAATAAAGGATAAAAAGACGTAAATAACCAACAACAAAATGAAGGGAACGAAGAAGTAAACAAGAAACAACAACGTGCAGTATAAAATAGGATAGGCAAATAAATCAACAACGACTAATCTACCTGCTCAAATGTAAGCAAGAAACAACAAAAATAAGAATAGGTTGTTTACATTTTTAGAATATTCCCGAAGGACGTCATCGTCCTTCAAGAGCTGAGTTTGGATTTGATCGTGTAAGACGACGTCACGTTGGTTGAGAATTAAAATCTATCGAGCTTTAATTCGGTCAGACTTGTGTGCAGACGAGTTGCGTTTGAGAAAACAGTTGTTAGTGTTGTACTAACAAAAAGGTTGTGAGAAAGAAGAATAACTAACAAGTGTTGTTGCTTAAAAAAGAGTTGTAAGTAGAGTAGAATAAAGAACAAACACATATTGTGAAGTATCATTGTATACGTGAAACAAGTTCGAACAGTGGCACAAAAATTGTGCAGATAGTAAAGAATTTATTAAAACCAAACACATATTTATTTTTACTTTATTTGCAATCTACGAACTCATATTTTTAACGTTTTTAAAAGGTAAAAACGTAACAATATAATAATTTTATTTGTCTTTTTTATATTGAAAACTATTATTTTTTCCAACTCGATCAAGTATTTAAGTTTTATCATGTTTATGTTTTTCAGTCCGCATACTATTATTATTTTAGTTCAGTTTTTTTAAACCCTACTGTATCGTCTTAATCCTTTGGCATGCGATCCCACTTTCGGCCCTCCTGACGCATCATTCGACCCGAATGATGTGTTCCACGGCTTCATGTACTCGGCCACCGTGTTACATCTCCTAGACCCTTCACTTTCTCCAATTTTCTCTACTTCATAACGACCATGGTTAAGCTTCCTTACGACCTTATACTTCGGCTTTAGCTTCATACCAACACCAAATTGGGTGCGCTTGATTGCGACCAATTCTCCTACTTCATAAACTGTCTCTGGAACTCTGCCTTTATTAAAACTCTTCCTATTCTCTTCCTGAATACGCAGTATATTTTCTCTAGCTTCCTTCTTCAATACATCACGTTCCTGGTTTAACTCTTTCACAAAAATTTCATCTAATAAATGTTTTATATCAGGATTGTCATTATTCCTCATGTTCAGTCCGGTCAGTATTTTAAACGGTTCAATACCAGTACTCCGCGGAGCGATACTATTAATAGTTCTCTGTGCACGGTCAACATATTTATACCATTGATCTGGTTTCTATACACAGAGCTCGGTCAACATAGGAATAATTATCCTATGTATTCTCTCAACTTGTCCATTCCTTCTTGGCACTCCAGTTGCAATCATAAGATGCTGAATATTTTCGGAATCACAAAACTCTTGAAACTTGTTTGATGTAAACGCCGAACCTCTGTCTGTAATAATTCTTTCTGGGTTTCCGAACACTGCAGCTTGTCTTCTGATTAGTTCTATTACCTCTTCAGTCCCTGTACTACCAAAATATGATTGTATTTCTTATGCATTGTTTCCATTGGTCTTACGTGATCCAGATGATGTGCTACTAAAGGTCTATCATTCTTATCTATGGGGTTCAAAAGTCCTTCTTTATGACCTTTCTTAGCCTCCGATACTATACATTCAACACAAATCTTCACTCTCCTCTCTACTTTTGTCTTCAATTCAGGTATATAAAAAGATTTCTCCACTAAGTCTTGAGTTTTACGAGATGAAAAATGGCCTTGACGGTGCGCAGTTTGTATTGTCTCCTGTTCCATGCTACTCGGTATAACTATTAGTTCTCTATCAGGGTTCTTATATAATAGGTCAAATTTTACGTAATAGTCGTCATACGAGCTATGCTCCAAAACTTTCCTGATTGCTCTTATCCATTCGTCCTGAAGTTGAGCCTCCCTCACACGATATCTTAAAGAATCCGTCATCATAAGATACGAAATGCGAAATGCCTCATTTTCGACCCTGACCTATGTTCTATTTCGTATTCAAAGTCCTGTAAGAATAATCTTGAAACCCTCGGTGGAACGTCCTGTTTCCTCATTGTTAATGCAAATGCGTTACAGTCGATCACTATCTTCACTTTCAATCCTAGTACATAAATCCTCTATTTCTTCAATGCCTCAATTACAGCCAACACTTCTAGCTCGTACGAATGATTTTTTTGCTCCGCTGACGTTGTTTTTCTACTCATGTACTCTATTGGATGCAGTTGTAAGTCTTCATCATCTTGTTGTAGTAGCACAGCTCCATAACCATACATGCTTGCATCAGTGTGAATTTCAGTCGCTGCTTTTGGATTAAATAATTTGAGTACGGGTGCCGTCATTAATGAATTTCTTAACTGTTCAAATGCTGTAATTTCATTCTGTTCTATTTCAAATTTCACATTTTTATTTAAAAGCTCCGACAATGGCTTTGCTATTATGGCATAATCACGTATAAATCGACGGAAATATGAAGTCAATCCTAAAAACCTCTGAAGCGACTTTTGATTAAGTGGCAACGGATATGAAGACACAGCTTTAGTTTTTTCCCCTGAAGGTCTAATCGTAGAGTTTTCTATTATGTATCCCAAGAAATTAATTTTCTTCCTCAAAAATTGACATTTTGACCATTTGATATCCAATCCATTCATTCTCGCGACTTCCAATGCCTTTCGTAGCTTCTTGATTTCTTCCTCGTCCGTATAAATCAATAAAGTACCATCTCTAACAACCAATGTTATATATCTGCAGAACACTGCAGGAGAATTCGAGATACCGAATGGTACATACAAGAATTCGTATACTCCATTATGTGTTACAAAAGCTGTATACTTTCGTGAGTCCGGCTCTACTGGAACATGAAAGAATCCATTCCTTAAGTCTAATGTAGTATACACTTCTGCTCCTTGAAGCTTTTGCACCACATTATCGATAACACCCATTGGAAAATGATCACGCACTATCTTGAGATTAAGTTTACGGTAATCACAACAAAGACGTTTAGTTCCATCTTTCTTGGATACTAAAACTATTGGTGCAGCATACTCCGAGTAACTTGGTTGAATTATACCATCTCTTAACCACTCTTCTAATTGGTTCTGTACTACAATCTGGTCTGCATATGACATTCTTCTTGGTCTATGTGCGACAGGAATGTCGTCACTTAATACAATCTTCATTTTCACCGGATAATTTTGGGTCTAATCGGTCTGTAGGTCCTAATTAATTCGTCTAAATCTACTTTAATATCCTTCCTGAGATGTTCTGTACCCAGTCGATCCTCGATAAAGTGTTCAAAAGCATTATGTAGAGTGTTACGAAACTCCTTCCCTCTGTAATTCAACCACTGAATTACCGACGGGTTTTTTCTGTCTATAAACTTTGCTCCAAGTAAGTTTACTAACAAATCGATCTTTTCAAAAATATCATTTCCCAGCACAATTGAATACAAAATATTACCTTCCCTGACAACATGAAATGTTACATCTAATTCAACGTCATCTACACTGACACAAACAGTAAAGTTACCCATCGTCGTAATTCTCTTCCTACCTATACCTACTAGTGTTTTATTCTCAGGTCCAAGATCAACATCGCCTAAAAAGGAAAGTGCATCATAACGGATAGCACTAATGTCACTGCCAGTATCCACAAAAGCTGAAACAGTTTTTTCCATAATCCCGATATCCTTGAAAATTCGACCAGGTGGAGGGGTGATATCTTTAGATACTGTATGAATATTTCTTCTATTTCCGGTGTTAACATCCTTTATTGAAGTATTTTCCTTCTTCACTTCCATACTACCCTTAAATGATTTGTGTCTAAAA
This sequence comes from Sarcophaga peregrina, assembly GCA_014635995.1. Taxonomy (NCBI): domain Eukaryota; kingdom Metazoa; phylum Arthropoda; class Insecta; order Diptera; family Sarcophagidae; genus Sarcophaga; species Sarcophaga peregrina. The sequence continues at coordinate 29,036,500 of CM025792.1, read as the reverse complement.
CGCTGGCATTTAAAACATTTAATTCCGCCTATAGTGGAACTGTTTGATAAATGTCCTTTGTCACCGCACTTAAAACATCGTCTTTCATCCTTAGTCTCTGTCTTCGTCACTGTGTTTTTAAATAAATTTCTATTCGATCCTCTCAAGATTAAAGTTCTCGACGAACGAATCTTTTCGTATATCGAAATTATACTCTTAGCGCCATACAAAACGTACTTGTCTGATTTATCATCATCTATTCCCTCAATAAAATATTCGATTATGCTTTCAGTATCTTTGCCAACTGGAGATCCAATCTCCATAAGACTATACAAGTATTCGCGAAAAATCTCGTTAGCCCGTTTTCTTCTACTTTGCAATAAACGATGTACTTCCCTTGAGGAAAGTTTATTTCCGAACTCTCGTTTTAAAGAATCTTTAAGTGATTTCCACTCGCGAACGTTGCCCTGACTTCTAATGAAAATTTTAGGAGCGCCTGTTAGCAATTGTCTGGCGTAAATATATTTCTGCAAGTCATTCCATTTCACTGTATAGGCACAATCTTCAAGCCACTGGTCTATCCTCGGCTAACCCTCGCCTGAAAATTTCGAGATTGTATCTTCAATGTCCCTTAAGGAAAATGTAGATCCAGTCTATTCTGTAGCACTATTCTGCCGGACAACTGAAGCTGCTTCGCCATATTCGGAGTCTGCATCGGCCCTATTGTTAAAATTTTGATAATATTCTATCAAACGTGCCTGTAAAAATATCTTCGTTCCGTCCGTTTGTAAACCTAATTCTGTCAGTTTTCCTTGTAAACCCTCTGTGGTAAGCGCCAAAATGTCAAGCAATTCCATTTCGTTTACAATACACAATACTATTAAAAATTTAAAATACAAAATCAGATGAAACTTCTAAATAAAAATATAATAAATCAATTATAAAACAAAAATTCAATTAAATATTTCAACGTAAAGAGAGAGAAACGATATAAAGTTTTTTAAATAACGTTAAAACAACAATTTAATATTAATTTGAAATAACGTTAAAATTAATATAATTTTCAAAATTTTTACAAATTTTCTTTAGGTTTATAGTTTAAAAAATATTTTATTCTAAAATTCTCCGTTCTTTTATGTTCTTCAATGTTTTTATATATATTTCAATTAATTATCTTTTTCAATATTCTTCCACAAACACTTCTATTTTCTTCTATAAATTTCAACTTCAATTCTCTTCTGTTCACTTCAACACACTTTTCAAAACTTCTATTTTCTTCTATATACATCTAAGCGTTCCTTACATTTATGCGTTATCTCGCAACAAAATGTACTTCTTTACTCAAACTTCTTTAAATTGTACATACATACATACTTTATCTCATCTCACATCATCATCATATAGATCTTGACATTGAGCATCCTTACAGATATCGTCCTTCTTAGTATGCATAAATGCTGTATTTTATGGGTTTTAAATGTATTTTTTTACGATTTAACTTGGTTAAGTTTCCCAAATAGCTTTAGAGGTGTTCTGTTTAAAAAGTTAGAGCAAACGGGGTCCAAAAAGGGGAAAAGGGGCGAAAAACTGGCAAATTGCATGCATTTATGTTTAGGACTTAGAGTATTCAAAAAACTGAGTTGTTTTACAAACCGGTTTCCGAATAATTTGAAAAATTGCATTTTTTAAGAAGCCGGTTTCGAAACCGGATTTTTATTTATTGTTATTTTTGTAACCCGTGCAACGCCGGGTACAATCTCCTAGTATATATTATAAATCTTTCTGTAAGTCTGTTTTTTTGTACGATTTTCTTGAAATAGCTTAGTTAAGTTTCCCAAATGTTTGTTGTTTTTTTCGTTAGCCAATCACGCCTGGACCGATTTTCTTGAAATTGGGGATATAGATCGGGCTTTTGTCGGTGCAGGTTATAGGCTATAAATCTTTTTAAAAGTTTGACCAAAATGGGAGAAAAAATGGTAATAGGTAATTTTTTACAATTTAGCTTAGTTAAGTTTCCCAAATGTTTGTTGGTTTGTTCGCCAATCACGCCTGAACCGATTTTCTTGAAATTTGGGATATAGATCGAGCTTATAGGCTATAAATCTTTTCAAAATTTTGACCAAAAGGGGAGAAAAATTGGACAAAGGGAGAAAAAGGTCAAAAATTGGACAAAGGGAGAAAAAGGTCAAAAATTGGTACTTTTATGCACAAATGCCGTATTTTATCTGTTTTATAGGTAATTTTTTCGATTTAGCTTGGTTAAGTTTCCCACGTAGCTATTGGAGGTGTTCCGTTTCTAAAGTTGAACCAAAAAGGGGAAAGGGGACAAAAACCGGCAAATTGAGTGCATAGCCAATCATTCCTGAACGCCTTAACGGATTTTCTTGAAATTTAGGATATTGTTCACGGTTTTGTCGGTGCAAGTTATATGCAAGAAATCTTTTCAAAATTTTGATCCAAAGGGGAGAAAGTGGGAAAAAATGGGCAAAAATTAGTACTTTAGGCATAAATGGTGTATTTTATTTGTTTTAAAGCATTCTCCTATGATTTAGCTTGGTTAAGTTTCCCAAATAGCTACTGAAGGTTTTCCTTTTATATAGTTGGACCAAAAGAGGTCCAAAAAGGAGGAAAGGGGCAAAAAAACGGGCAAATTGAGTGCATTTATGTTTAGGACTTAGAGTATTCAAAAAACTGGATTATTTGTTAAAGCGGTTTCCGAATAATTTAAAAAATTGCATTTTTTAAAAAACCGGTTTCGAAACCTATAAATAGTAAATAAAAATATTTATTGATATTTTTATAACCCGCGCAACGCCGGGTACAATCTGCTAGTATATTATAAATCTTTCTGTAAGCCTGTTTTTTTTTTTTTGTTTGTTTGTTAGTCAATCACGCCTGGAGCGATTTTCTTGAAATTTGGGATATAGATCGGGCTTTTGTCGGTTCAGGTTATAGGCTATAAATCTTTTCAAAATTCGTCCAGGTCCAGGTTATCCTAATCCTAATATCCTAAACCTAATCCTAATATGTATTATAAATCTTTCTGTAAGTCTGTTTTTTTGTTTGTTTGTTAGCCAATCATGCCTGAACATCTAGAGCGATTTGCTTGAAATTTGGGATATAAATCAAGCTTTTGTCGGTGCAGGTTGTAGGCTATAAATCTTTTCAAAATTTTGACCATAACGGGACAAAGGGAGAAAAAATGGGCAAAACTTAATACTTTTATGCATAAATGCTGTATTTTATATGTTTTAAAGGTATTTTTTTACGATTTAGCTTGGCTAAGTTTCCCAAATAGCTATTGGAGGTGTTCTGTTCCTAATGTTGAACCAAAAGGGGTTCAAAAGGGGAGAAGGGCTCAAAAACGGGCAAATTAGGTGCATGCCCAATCGCTCCTGAACGCTTGAACCGATTTTCTTGAAATTTGATGGAGCTTTTGTCGGTGCAGGTTATAGGCTATAAAGCTTTTAAAAATTTTGAACCGAAGGGAAAATATGAGACAAAGGGAGAAAAAAGGGGTAAGAATTAGTACTTTATGCATAAATGCTGTAGTTTACGGGTTTTGAAAGTATTTTTTTACGATTTAGCTTGGTTAAGGTTCCCAAATAGGTATTGGAGGTGTTCTGTTTAAAAAGTTGGACCAAAAGAGGTCCAAAAAGGGGCAAAGGAGCGAAAACGGGCAAATTGCATGCATTTATATTTAGGACTCAGAGTATTCAAAAAACTGGGTTGTTTGATAAACCGGTTTCCAAATAATTTGAAAAATTTCATTTTTTAAGAAGCCGGTTTCAAAACCGGATTTTTATTTATTGTTATTTTTATAACCCGCGCAACGCCGGGTACAATCTGCTAGTATATAATAATTTTATTTGTCTTTTTTATATTGAAAACTATTATTTTTTCCAACTCGATCAAGTATTTAAGTTTTATCATGTTTATGTTTTTCAGTCCGCATACTATTATTATTTTAGTTCAGTTTTCTTTTAACCCTACTGTATCGTCTTAATCCTTTGGGATGCGATCCCACACAAATGACAATTAATATCACGAATACAAAGTTTATATACATATGTATGTATAGATTAGAGAATACAGTGAAATTTTATTTATAACATTATCCCTCCTTTTTCCGAAAGACATCTGCTTGAAACAAGCCATATCAGTGCGAGTTCTCTGACTTCTTCTTAGTTCTGGTTCAATCGCTAGCGGTGGAGGAGAGTTTCTGTCCTCTCTTAGATGCTGGTTCCGTTATCTATACAACCTTTAACTGGATATAAAAAAGGACTCATTATTTCGTTTGTAATAATTCTAGGCTTTAGTTGGTTTGGATGATTTTATCACTATGAAAATATCTTTTTACCATGTACACCATTTTTCCGATGACCTTTTCAATTCTTCCAATTTTCCCTTCTAGAAAAACTTCGTATAAAAACAGGATCATTTGTATCTAGTCAAGTCTTATTTTGGAGGTTTACTCTGCATTTGAGTTAACAGTGTTCGTATTTTACGGCCATGAAGTAATTCAGATGGGGTTTTTCCTTCCGAATTTGGTATATTCCGATAAGTTAAGAGATATTTCAACACAGCCTATTTAACAGCTAATCCGCCTTCAATATTCTTGGCTACTGATGTTTTAAATATACATACAAAACGTTCATCTAAACCGTTAGTTGAGCAAAATTGTTTAAAATGTTCACATGAAAATTGAGGACTTAGCAAACCTCCAATAGAAAAAATTGTGGATAACAACGATATAGTACCTGAAGACATTGTCGATGACATCTGACAAATAAAAGGAAACTGCGAAAATGCATCAACACAAATTCGCCACAAGCTACCGAAAATGGAACCAGCAAATCAATACGAACTCTTTGCCATGGACGAAAAGCCAATTTTTGTACTCTTGCGTTGGACTTGCACTATGTAAACTACAAATTTCACATGCTGACGCCATTCTTTCCATCTCTTTATCCATGCCTACCCGCCAACAATGTTGTCTAGCCAATCTTTTCATTTTTATGATTACCCAATGACCTTCGCTCATTTTTAATACTTCGTTTTGAATTATTGTTGGTACTACAACGCGAAAACAATTTGATGACTCCCAAAAATATACTGAATTTTTTGTTAAAATAGGGAATTAAACATTTAGAACATCCCTTTTCCACGTATAGTTTTACTTTGCTGAGTATGGGATCTTTAATAGCATGTTCTTAAAGAATATCAATTTATTGCTGTTTTGACTTCTATTATCGAATTGCAATATTCGACAAAAAGTTCTATGTGCTGTCATTGTAGGCAATTGGTTATAGGTATTAAAATTCATCCATACAAATAAATATGAAAACGTTGCACTTTAAAAATAATGGCTAATGCCACTTTTTCAATTTGACTGCATTTCTAGTGATGTACGTCCAAAGCTTACGAGGCAAATGCTATTAGCTGCTCTGTTCCATCGGGAAGCAAATGAGAAATAACTGCATCCGGCCGATAGGAAGTGGCATCAGGATAATAGCCAAATGTTCCTAAAAATAGGCTATCTCTGCAGCATTTACGATATGGTTCTTTAGAGTCTCAAAAGCTGACTGTTGTTCTTTTCCCTACAAAAATTTGGCCTTCTTTTTACGAAGTTGAGTTGTGGGTGCAGAAATTCGCGAGAAATTTGGTATAAAGTTGTTGTAGTAATTAACCTTACCACTTCTGGAATATTATCACTTCTTTGATATTGTGAGAAGATCGAAGCTCCTTTACTGCACGAACTACTTCTTCATTGCTCTAATTCGTAGTCCAAAATATTCAATTTTCGCATTTAGAACTTTTACATTTAATACCATGTTCGGATAAAATGGCAAAAACTTTTTCTAACCGTTTCATCTGTTCTTCTATGTTAGGAGCAGATATAATTATGTCATGCAAGTAATTACTTTTTGTTATAAGAGCATATGTTATTATTGAAGCTACATTTTCAGTATTGCCATACGAATATCAGTGGTGTAAAAAAAGTAGTAGTTTAAAAGAAGTTTTTCCCAAGAAATAAAAAATTTAAATGGCAATGCTAGCGAGCAAACAAAATGCAAAACATTCCGACCTTTCTTATTCAGTGTTGTGAGTAGGTTACGATTTTACATCCGCGGGTGATTTAAATATAATAATTTAAAAACAATTCTGCAGTGGCAAAACAAAAATAAAAAAAAAATTATTATGGAAAATGAAAATAAAATTGCGTTAAAAAACAAAAATATCCTTTGCTTTCGCCATAAACTCAAAAAAAAATTTCCCCAGAAATAATAAGTTTAAAAAAGTTACTGGCAACGCTGGCGTCATTCAAATATTGATGAACAATTTCTTAATCAAATATAAGAAAAGATTAATAATTACAAAATTAGTCTGTTTTGTATGAATTGTTTTTGGTTTTATTTGTTTATTACTTTTTTATAATTACACTACTATATTTTTGGAAAATGAAAATAAAATTGCGTTAAAAAACAAAAACATCCTTTGCTTTCGCCATAAACTCAAAAAAAAAAAATTTCTCCAGAAATAATAAGTTCAAAAAAGTTACTGGCAACGCTGGCGTCGACGAAGATGTTCGGTTGCCGAGAGCAAAAAAGAAATGCACGTTGTGACTCTATGAAGAGTACAAATATTTTGTTGCACGCTTCACACAACTCTCTTTTATACTGTTGTACAATCGTTTACGAGCGCAGTTATTTTTTTTACGCTGTCTTTGCTTCACACTTATTTATATTTGCAGCTACAATCAATATTCGGTCTTGAGAAACATGCAATAGTGTGCAATTTTATATGTCTTGCGCACACCTCTAGTAAATACTTTTGACAAAAATGTTCCGTTAACTTTTCTGTTAACTCATCATAAGTTCTATTTTGCAAATTTTGTCCACCAAATTCGATCTTCCAATCTTTGTGTTAAATTAGCCATAACTGATTTAATTAAATCTTGTTGAAAATGTTCATGCAATCTACTAGTTGAGTATCTTCTAGGTGAATTAAAAATAATTTTCAAATTTTTATTCTGGATTATTTGCAGTTTCCTTAGATAGGTTTTGGCACATCGATTTGCCCAAATTTGACATCCATAAGTCATAATAGGCCGTATACGCATTTTGTATAATAAGATTTTATTTTTATTATTCAAAGTTGATTTTCCACATTTAATTGAATTTTCACAGGTTTTTAGAACATGATGTCTAAAAGTCAACTTCTTATCTAACTCAATTCCAAAATATTTAATTTTCAGCTCCTTCTACAGCTAATGGTATGGATGGCATCCTTTGCGGAGATTTATTAAAAGGGAATATTATTGCATGAGTTTTATTTTCGTTTATTTTTATTTTCCTTTTTTTAAAGTATTATTGTGCATGTAAAATACCTTTTTCCATCCTTTTGACTATAAAACTTTACCTTTTGTTATAACTAATTTTTTCGCGAGACTGCTCCAGGATTTGATCAAACTGCTCTACCATTCCGTGTAACTCTTACATTCCCCTAAATATGGCTGGCTCGAAGCTTCTGCCTCGGAATGTAGCACTATTGGCACCTCGTAACAGTATACCCAGTGTTTCGCAAAACCCTTTTTCACTGTGTACCTCTTGACTGGGTATGGCAAACACTCCCGGCCATTAACTGAACTAATCCATCTCGACGAGAACATACTGTTTCTGTTATCCGCTCCAAAAGTGCGCCTGACTTATATTCTGCAGCTGACCTCGACTTCATTTTACTGGTCCTTGTGGGGATCTTGTTTCCAGGTAACCAGCACTTGTCCCTCTGATGATGATGATAGCTGGTGTCCCGTCCGTTTGTTAATGAGCCGGATCTTTACTTCCTCATGGCGCATTCTAGTTTCTTCGGGACGTGACCGCTCTTTCCCCAGTTGAGACGCCTAAGTTCGACCTTTCTTCTGGCTGCTGCCTCAACTTGCCTTAACAACTTTTTAATAATGCAAGCACTCTCCTGGGCTGGTACGAAGGTCTCTACAAAGATTCTCTCTCCTGCAGTCCATATCGCTAATTTGACATCATCGGCGCGTATACCATTTACAAATCCATCGGTGTTACAATTTTTTTCCAGTAGACGGTTTTCTCTCGAGCATGTGAGCTGCGCTAATCTCACGCCCTCCTTTGCAGAAGCTTGAAACGACAAATGAGCCTTTTGCGCAAGGTACCTCAACTCCTTAGCGTACGGATTCCTGCAGTGTTCGTCGCCGAATTTACGTCGTAATGCCGACATTAAATCCCTGTTGTTGATTGGCATAGCTTCTAGAGTCCCAGCGGCGGCACCTTTTAGCTCCACGTTAAGTTCCAAGGCCTTCTCTTCATCGTCCCATCCATTTCTGTTAGCTACTTCCGGTCGCTGGCTCTTTTCTTGCATCATGACGAGTTTTCCCTCCACGGACTTTTCTACATTACATACTTCCATGTCAACGGCCTCTTCTAAATTTTACTAATTTTTCTCGACACTAGCAACTCTTCCGCCAAATGTCTCAAGCATTTCATATAGCGTCTCATCGTGCGCATCTAATTTGCTTTCAATTTTCGAGAAAAGTTATTGTTGTATTTGCTCACTTTCTTTCCGAGACCAGAAGTTTTTGAATTTCGGCTTTGTTCTCTTCCTGTATTTTCAGATTTTCGGCTCTAGAAGTTTCTTGAAAATCAGCAAATTGCTTTTTGTTCTCTTTCTGTATTTTCAGATTTTCGGCTCTAGAAGATTCAAGTAGTTTTTTGTTCTCTTCCCGCATTACTTACATTTGTTCCATTAGTGCGGCTAGCACCGAACTCATGTCGAGTCCGTTGGGGGCTGCAGGAGCCTGTAACTCACGTTCCTCTTCGTCTTCGAAGTCGTAAGTATCGATATCAATGCCACGATACCGAAGTTCTTCCCCTAACAGCCGCCTTTGGAGCTCGTTCTTCGTGCCCATTGTTGGCAGCGCCAATTTTGCCAATTCTTGTTTGAGCCTTTCCACTCTTAGTTCCGAGAGTTTCATCCTGTTTTTTTTTATTTTAAATTTTGCAATCCCACTTCTGACACCAATTGTTACGTTTTTACCTTTTAAAAACGTTAAAAATATGAGTTCGTAGATTGCAAATAAAGTAAAAATAAATATGTGTTTAATTTTAATAAATTCTTTATTATCTGCACAACTTTTGTGCCACTGTTCCAGTTTATTCTACGTATACAACGATAATTTTCGCAATATGTGTTTGTTCGTGATAATTCTCTGCTTACAACCTTTTTGTAAGCATAACACTAACAACTGCTTCCTTCAAACGCAACTTGTCTGCACACAACCGATTGGTTTATCACTTCAACCAACGTAACGTCGTTATACACGACTAGCTTAATTCAAACTCATCCTTGCTCGCTTTGGCTTGCCTTTTATATCACTGGATCATTAGTGTGATGAATGCCCTCGAAGGGAAATGACGGCCTTCGGGAACATTCTAAAAATGTTAACAACCCCTTCTCATTTTTGTTGTTTCTTGTTTACGTTCGTCCAGGTAGATTAGTTGTTGTTGGTTTATTTGTATCTTCGCTATTTTATACTGCACATTGTTGTTGCTTGTTTACTTCTTTGTTCCCTTCATTTTGTTGTTGGTTATTTACGTCTTTTATCCCTTATCCTTATTTATTCATCGATCTTGTAAACAAGTGCTTTATTTTTGTTGGTATATTTTTTTACTCATTCATGGAACACGTGAACAGTGCGTTGTTTTGTTTTTGGAGTTTTTGTTTATTATTTTAACAACACCATTTCCACTTTCGTAACAATATAATTATATTTCTTTCTGAGTAATTATTTGAACGCAGCACTTTTCGTCTAAACTTATTTCTTTGAGAAATTAAAAATAAAGTTAGACTGGAAAGTTTTCTTTGCAAGATTTGTGTGTTACCAACTGGAACCTCTTGAGACGCTTCTTGAACCAGGTAAATGATTTTTGACAGAGTTTCTTCCACATTTGCCATTGATAATACAATATCTTACAAGTTATTTTTCCGAAATTCATTATCTATCCACTTTCCTATTTCTTCCCATTTAGCTTTACCATAGAGTGAAATTTTAATGGAGTTTTCTATTAAAGAGCCAAATATTGTGCAAGTCATTGGAGTATGATCTGAATTAAGAATTTCAGGATGTGTTTCTAGCTGCGAAAAATTTAAGTTGGAATTAGTGAGAAGGAGATCTACGACTGACGGACGCGTTGGGCTCGACGACTGACCACAACGAATGAATGAATTTGGAGTATTATTTTGCAGTATTATTTTGGAAGCAATTCCAGTTTGTATGGTGGGCATTTAAATCTCTGAATATGAAATAATCAGTAGTAGCCGTGGTTAAAATGATCATGTCATTAATAAAATCATTTGTATAGTTTGGACAATAACTGAACTAAATCTTATTGGTCTATTATTTATGGTAACTGTGATAGAAACATCTTCAATTTATGCTGTTGGATATTTTGAAATACGTTTATGGGGAATTGAATTTTTGATTCCAATCAAAACCCCACTCCATGTGCAATACGAACACCCCCTCTACAGAATTTGAAATTTTTTAATTTAAACTTGTGATTAGCATTTAGGAAAGTTTCATTTATGCAAATTATGTATGTCTATTTGTTTTTTGTGTAGCACAAGTTCTAATTCTATTATTCAGGCTGGAGTCATCATCATCTTGTTGCGTTCCTTGTTTTGAACCAGCAACTGAGGCATAAGAAATATTATTTTGACGTTTACCTGATAATTTTTGAGAAAATGACATCTCGTAGCTCCTTGTGTCACCCCGCATATCGTTCGATGAAATAGAAACAAAGTCTTCATGACGTATGTCGCCTGCTGTTAGTAGTTCATTGACGAATCTGCAAATATTCCTTTCTTGAAGGACAGTGAGGATCATCAGCACGGTGATTAACGTCTTTAAATTCCTTTTAATACAGTTGAAACATTTATATATCATCCTTTGTTTTTTTATTAAATTGGCAGTTTGAGTAATCATGGAATCCACCACATCCTAAACACGCTTCAGCTCTGAAACAATTTGCAGCTCCATAGCCATACATAGCACACTTAGAGCATTGAGTAGGACCTCTTGACCTACATTAGGGACAGTGTACAACAATACCGTAAACATATTTAATTTTTATAACCTCCCCTTTTGTAATCTGACTTCGGTTAAACTCCATCATATACAATGCATCATCTGGGTTTGAGCACTGGGTTATTATTTCTTTTACGTTGACCAATTCTATGTTGAATGCATCTTTAAATTCACTTTCTAAGGTTTTTAAGCTGATTTGTGGTAAACCGAACAACATAAGCTTAACCCTTTTATTGTCTTTTATAGGATGAGTGAAAAATTTCATCTGAGCAATCTTTAGTTTTTTTATAGTTTTATCATACTCAGTTTCCGAGTTAGGAATTAATTTAGTTCCGATAGAAATTCGTTTATATTTACAAATTTTACCAACAAGATTTATAACATCAATAAATTTATAACAATTATTGGTGGAATCTTGATAATCTCGTAGGCGGCTTCATTTTCTACGCTTGAATCATCATCGTCTCCTAGGTCAGAGAATATCTGGAACCTATTATTGCTAACCGATCTCTGCTTTTTAAATCGAGGATTATTGCCCCAATATTCCTTACGTTTTGAAGACATCATTAATGAATTCACAAAAAAATAATTAATTTAATTTTTTACTATCTAGAAAAATACACAGCTGATTTAGTTACACGTCTGTTTTGATCAAGAGGCCAAAAAAGACTGAAAGAACTATATTTACTTCGAAAAAGCGTGTAGAAAATGTTGAGAACTATAGAATGTCAGAAATTTTATGTTCATGTGGCATTTTATTGAGCATTAAAATTAAAATACCTAATTCATACAGGTGAAAAATTGGTAGAGCAAGCAAAAAACAAAAGAAATCTGTTCATCCAGAATTAAGAACAGAAAAAATATTTACATAGATACATAATTATTCGTCGCAATTGTTTGCGACGAAATGGACTAAAGTCGGTATCATCACTGGAGATATCCATCAAATTATCCAATGGTGACATCCGTCCGGTAATAGAGTTTTGAACTGTCGGACTACTTTCCGAAAGGTGTTACGGCGTCGACTTTTTTATTAAATAATCTTTTATAGAAAGTTGATCTTTTGGTTTTTGGGATTTCCCAGTTACTACTATGTATGTTCATTTCAGCAATGGTGCCAAGTGCGGTAAAAATAAACATAATTACAATTCTGTAGGGGTATTCAATGTTCGATACGTTTTGTATTGCAAAAGTTTGCACTTGCAAATGTTTTGACATTGATTGTGAACGCTCTATTTATTTCGTACTTCGCAATACTAATGCAATCTATGCACTAAAACAGCTAATCTAAATAACAATTTCTAAAAGTATTTAAAAAATGCCGTAAAAAAGAGCAAAAATATTAATCTAAAACTATTTGTATTTTTATAGGCGTCCACTTTTTATTTAGTTTTTCTTTTTTTATTTTCTCCTGTGGAATTCTTTACTCCATAGTTTTAGTTTTATTTATTTTATTAGTGTTTACATCTGTCAGCTGTTTAAATGTCAGAGTTGCAAACGCAATAAATGCAATGAAAAAACTATACCATTTTAGTATTGCATGAAGGCAATGGTTTGACAAATGCAATTGTGTGTATTTTGTTGTTGGATTGCTATAAAAAGCTACGATGTTTTGCATTTGCACTTTTACAATGTCATTTGCACTGAACACTGACCACCGCTAGTGATTTTGAAACCGTTCTGGATTCAAAAGTTTTTTTTTTAATAATTTTTTTTCTACCGGGTAACTTCAAATTAGAAGTCGCCGTGGTCTAGTGGGTAGTGTGTTGGCTTATTAGACGAAAGGCCCGGGTTCGTATCCCAGGTCAGACATCAAAACGAAAAATATTTCTTCGGCGACTTCCTCTCAGCAGATTTCTGGCAAAGACTCTGAGAGTAAAAATTGCCATGAAAAGCTTCTCAAAAAATCCGTCGTTCGGAGTCGACTTTAAACTGTAGGTCCCGCCACTCATGTATACAATTAACGCACACAACATAAGTGGTGTGAGAAGCTAGGCCGTAATCCTGACTGAAGGGTTGTAATGGCCAATTATGTATGTTATGTAACTTCAAATCCGCGTAAAAAGAAACCCTATAAAAAGAGTTGGGTGTATAATTCTACTTTAAAAAAGGTGTACAGATTAATGAAATACTAAATATATAAATATAATGAATGACTAAATAGTGGCACAAACTAAAACAGTTTATTTTGAAATATCCATGGGAGTCCTATAAAACCCAAACTTGCGAATTTTTAAAAATAATTACTTCAAGTCACAATTTAAAAAAAAATTTAGTTCGAATAAGATTATGAAACTAATTATAACATTTCAATTTTAGGTAACAAAAAACAAATACATAACAAATGATATAGATATGACAAAAAAACATATAACAGTACTATCTTACATTCTGCTAGGACAGCTATTACTCAAAATAAGCCAAAGAAATGTTCATGCGGAAAATCTAGCACAGTATTTAGAGATAATTCTCTAACTCATAGAACAATTAGAGAGAGTAGGAAAAACTATTTTACGTCTTTTACATCTACATATAAATATTTTCGGCGGAAGCACGAAAACAACGATATTTTAGCAATTACCAATGATGATATAGCCAATTTATTGGCTCAAAACTTGGCATGTAACTCATAATCTTCAAATTTTTATAGTAAATTTCATAACTATTCAAGAAATATTAATATTACCATTAATTTGATGAATAATTATGAAGTTTATTATTAATTTTACGCACCTTTTTTGTTAAAAAATTCGATAACATTATTTCGTCGAATTAAGTACATACAGTCAGTCTCGTTTATAACGAATATATTGTTACGAACATTTTTTCAAGTCCCAACGTTTTAATAACAATTTTCATACTAAAAACTTCGATTATTACGAACTTGTTTATAACGAATTCTGGGTTAAAAGGAACTACTTTAAATGGTTCCAGGTATTAAATTTCATACATTTTACCTTTTTTATAACAAACCTTCAGAAAAAACTTTGAAGTGTGGCAATAGTATTTACTTATGTTTAATATAGCAGCATTGAATTATAACTCAGTATCTTTAATCAGCTGCTAGATAAAAAGAATTAACACATATTTTCGGTTAAAAAAAATACTTTTTGTTCTTATTAAATGAAAAAAATTCTTTGTATTTTATGTTTTCTTCTATGACTTCATCCCGTTTATTACGAACTTTGCCTATAACGAACTATTTTTTCTGGTCCCACGGAGTTCGCTATAACCGGGTTTGACTGTATATATATATATATATATATATATACATATATGTATGCTTCTAAGTGGAATGAAATAAAACCAGTTTCAGACAATTCATGGATACAGGGCGAACAATAATTAACCATTATAATGAAAAACAATGCAATTATAAGACACTGATACACATTACAGATAGTTATATTAGCATCGAAGGACTGTCTATTTCTCTTCAATATATAGTACATATGTTGACTAAATTTCGTTACTAGTTGTGTTCTTTTATAAATGCAGAATTGTGTATTTTTTGTCTATTTTTATTATCCCTTCGGTAGAAATTTTCTTTATGGATGCAAATGTCCACAGTAAGGAATATGCAGGACTGTGTATTATTTCCTTTTCGTTATTATCCTCTTGGCAGAAATTTTCGTTACGGATCTAAATGCACACAATATGAAATATAAATAGTTATTTACCTTAAATAATTACAGTTCACTCATGATTCGTATTAAAGCGTATTATTTCCATTACCCTCTGGGAGCATATGCGTTCCCCAAACATTTTACATCTTATTCGGTTGGCTGCTTTTGTTGGAATAAGTTCCCGTTGATTGTTATTCTGCGTTGTTTCCCTTTCGTTAATACATTTATTTAATATTATGATTGATCTGCACTTGCAGATCTAAGGATAGTGATGCTGCCACCTATCGTTGCCTTAGACAACGCCTTTCAAGTATGTGTTTCAGAGGCGGTAACCTTTCAAATCGTTAATTCCTATTTTATCCCTGCTGGTTAGCGCCACTGCCCCACCACCCTTTTATCTTTTTTTCTATTTCCTGGGGGTGAGGGGGCTTCTTAAATGAATTGATCAACAATTTTTTTTGTCAACTCCACTGGGATTCGAAATCAGACTTTCCAACTTCTTGACAAACTGTTTTGACCACTACACTATAAAATTTTATAACCCGAAAACCGCCGCAGTCTAGTAGGCAGTGTGTCGCCTTATTAGACGTAAAACCCGAGTTCAAATTTCAGGTCTGACATCAAAACGAAAATATGAAAAAATATTTCTTCAGCGATTTCCACACAGCAGATTTATGGCAAAAACTCTGAGAATAAATAAAATTGTCTTGAAAAGCTACTCAAAAGTCTGTCGTTCGGAGTCTATTTTAAACTGTAGGTCCCGCCACTCATATATAAAATTAACGGTGCGTGAAGCTATGCCATAATCCTGACTGATGGGTTGTAATGACCAATTATGTTATAAATGAAACTTCACTGTATTCTTTAATACTTTAATAAACTTAGCATTCGTGAAATTAATTGTCATTTGAATTGTAATTATTTTTATTTGGCTCTGAAACAGTCTTTTGAAATACTCGAAACTTAACAGATTGGCGCTGATAGAAAAATTTAAAAAAAACGTGAGTAAGAAATAGGTAATTAAAATAAGGTATTAAAAGAGATGTTGAGCCAACAAGAAGCTTGGACGACTAAGATATTTAAGGAACAGAAGTAATGGATGGAGGTTGATTTAGGTGCTTCCCAAGTGGATTTAAACCAGCTACAACAAGTACGAGAGAAAAAGGGACAGACAAGTTAGAAAATGCAACAAAAAGCAACGTAATCGCAAAAGAATTCTCTAGAATGAGAAACCCCGAACATTCGCCTTCGAGAACCATCATCAGACTGAAGAGGTTTGCTTATAAAAAGACAAGACAAAGCAGACAACCAGTTTAGTCACGGTGTGAAGACAAGTTGCGTGCGAAGTAAAAAGTCGTGGTTCGTTGCGAGCAGAATAGTTGTGTGTGAATAATAGCGAACAAGCTATTATTGTTGTGACGCTAAAGTAATGTGATTAATAGAGTTTAATTGAAATAAAACACATACACTCAACTCTTTTTTTTACACGGTTTCTTCTTACACGGATTTGAAATTACACGGTTGAAAAAAAATGTTCAATCTAGTACGGTATCAAAATCACTGTACGACAGTTCAAAAGTCTATCGGTCTTATGCAAAAAAACTTACAACATGCTTACTAACCATTGTTAAGCAAAATTCGATAAAAGTATATCCAAAAACGATAATTAGCTTAAAACACCTGTAGTAAACCATTGTTAAATTTCATAGAATGGTTCGACCCTACTTTAAACCTATATTAAAGACATTTGTCATAATTTTATTACAATTTTTCACATTTTGTGAAAAATATTCAAATTTTTTAAAATAAATTAAAAAAAATTTAATAACAAAAAAAAAATTCCCTGGTGTCATTGGTGCTATTGATGGCACACATAGCAAAATAATTAAAGCTTGCAGTTTTTTCTCCATATTTTTTTGTACTCAAATTTTTCTTTTTTCCAAAAATATAAATTTTGTTTACAAAATAGTTTAGTGATGTCTAAATAACCAAAACAAATTTAAAGAAACCGGTACTCGAATACTTTCTTTAATCAAAATATAATATTTTAATTACATTGGTTGTTTTATTTTATTTGTACATTGTTGTTATTAAAAAAAAAACAAATACAACCCCATTTTTATGTTAAAAACAATTATTTTGTATAAAAACATAAAAAAAAACAATATTAGACACGAATACCAAATGAAATAATAATCGTTCATAAACAACATTAAGGAAAAATTGAGAGAATAAAATAATGGTATTGCCAGCATCAAATAAGAAAAAACATTAAAATGGATATTAGTTAAAATACTGTTTTTGCATATACTTTTTTAATAATGGATTATTAAGCTTAAAATCGTTATTAACTAATGTTCATTTAAAGGTCATAATAAGGTTTTTTTTTGCATAAGACTGTATTAGTCTAATAATTATGTAGCTATGTAAATATTTTCAGTCTTATGCAAAAAGAAAACCTTATAATGACCTTCAAGTGAACATTAGTTAACAATAATTAGTTAATAATCCATAATTAAGAAGGTATGTATATGCAGAAACAGTATTTTAACTAATATCCATTTGAATGTTTTTTTATTTGATGCTGGCAATACCATTATTTTATTCTCTCAATTTTTCCTTAATGTTGTGTATGAACGATTATTATTTCATTTGGTATTCGTGTCTAATATTGTTTTTTTATGTTTTTATACGAAATAATTGTTTTTATTAACATAAAAATGGGGTTGTATTTGTTTTTTTAATAACAACAATGTACAAATAAAATAAAACAACCAATGTAATTAAAATATTACATTTTGATTGAAGAAAATATTCGAGTACCGGTTCTTTAAATTTGTTTTGATTATTTAGACATCACTAAACTATTTTGTAAATAAAATTTATATTTTTGGAAAAAAGAAAAATTTGAGTAAAAAAAATATGGAGAAAAAACTGCCAGTTTTTATTATTTTGATACGTGTGCCATCAATAGCACCAATGACACCAGGGAAGTTCCGAATTTTTTTGTTATTTTA
Organism: Sarcophaga peregrina; assembly: GCA_014635995.1. NCBI lineage: Eukaryota > Metazoa > Arthropoda > Insecta > Diptera > Sarcophagidae > Sarcophaga > Sarcophaga peregrina. Next base: position 29,018,762 of record CM025792.1, on the reverse strand, counting down.
AATTTGTTTTTAATTTATTTTTAAAAAATTAGAATATTTTTCACAAAATGTAAAAAATTGTAATAAAATTATGACATATGTCTTTAATATAGGTTTCAAATAGGGTTGACAATGTTTAACAATGGTTAACAATGGTTTACTACAGGTGTTTTAAGCTAATTATCGTTTTTGGATATACTTTTATCGAATTTAGCTTAACAATGGTTAGTAAGCATGTAGTAAGTTTTTTTGCATAAGACTGTTTTTCTTTATTTTTATTCTAATTTTTTTGTTTTTAATTCTGGATCAACAGATTCCTTTGTTTTTGTTCGCTCTACCAACTTTTCACCTGTATGAATTATGCATTTAAGGTTTTAATCTCAATAAGGTTCAATAAAATGACACATGAACATATAATTTGTATGCATTTCTGAAATTTTATAGTTCTCAACATTTTTTACACGGTTTTTCTTTATTTTATCTTACACGGTTTTCAGATGACATGGAACGTATCCCCCATTTTACTTTAGGAAACGCCTCTTTTGTTACAAGGTTTTTTACACGGATTTCTGAGGAATTATTATATACATTATATTTCTTTCAACAGATTAAATAATAATTAATTATTAATAATAAGAATATTAATACTCATAATTTATAATCATATTCTTTCAATATAGATTCTTATAAATATTTTTCAAAAAATACAGTATTGAACAAAAATAGTTTACCTGTTTGTGTTATCTCCGATAAAATTGACATGACAATCAAAAATATAGAAGGTATATTGATGTACCAGATCTTCCACATCTATAAAATGATAAAAAAGCAATATATAATTATTATATTTTACGCTTCTTATATGAAAAAGGAATTAAATCAGGGGTTACCAAAAATTTTTTGGTTGTGTATTAGTGAGTAAGAGAGAGAAAATAAGTTGAGATTTATTTATTTACAGCCATAGAAAAGTGTTAGTAATATACGATATTTTAATTTTCAACTTAGATATGTAAAGCATTCTATCTTTGGCTTAATAATTTTAGATAAAAATCCAATTTTTTTTTTTTAATTGAACATAAAGCTATCCATCTTTGGCTTAAAAATTATAATTAACTTTTCAGATAAACAAAAATAAAAAACCAATTTTTTATTAATAGAAAAAAACCGAGCATTCCAAATCAATATAAAAAAAAAATTATACTATGCGACAAAATAAAAAAATTAAACACGGCCAGCTAATGACATACAACATTTTTGACATAAAATATTTTTTGAGTGTTATTCTGAAATAAAATGAAGAAGCAACCGCCACACATATGTTCTTGTCGCAGTCTGATCGACAACTAAATCCAAAAACACAAGAATGCGTGTGAGTTCTCTCTGCACAATTGAGCTATGACATGGTAATCCCTGAATTAAATGCACATTTATGGATGTCCCCAGCAACTTCTTTTATATTGTTACGAAAGTGGAAATGGTGTTGTTAAAATAATAAACAAAAGCTCCAAAAACAACACAATGATCATGCATAAAATGATAAACAAAAGCCCCAAAAACAAAACTGCGCACTGTTCACGTGATCAATGAATGAGTAGGAAAATATACCAACAAGAATAAAGGATAAAAAGACGTAAATAACCAACAACAAAATAAAGGGAACTAAGAAGTAAACAAGAAACAACAATGTGCAGTATAAAATAGGATAGACAAATAAACCAACAACAACTAATCTACCTGCTCGAATGTAAACAAGAAGCAACATAAATAAGAATAGGTTGTTTACATTTTTAGAATATTCCCGAAGGACGTCATCGTCCTTCAAGGGCATTCATCACACTGATGATCCAGTAGTATAAAAGGCAGGTTAAAGCGAGCAGGGCTGAGTTTGAATTTGATCGTGTAAGACGACGTCACGTTGGTTGAGAATTAAAATCTATCGAGCTTTAATTCGGTTATACTTGTGTGCAGACAAGTTGCGTTTGAGAAAACAGTTGTTAGTGTTGTACTTACAAAAAGGTTGTGAGAAAGAAGAATAACTAACAAGTGTTGTTGCTTACAAAAGGGTTGTAAGCAGAGTAGTATAAAGAACAAACATATATTGTGAAGTATCATTGTATACGTGAAACAAGTTCGAACAGTGGCATAAAAATTGTGCAGATAATAAAGAATTTATTAACCAAACACATATTTATTTTTACTTTATTTGCAATCTACGAACTCATATTTTTAACGTTTTTAAAACGGTAAAAACGTAACAATTGGTGTCAGAAGTGGGATTGTAAAATTAAAAAGTAGAAATAAATAAAAGAAAAAAAATCAAGATGAAACTCTCGGAGCTAAGAGTGGAAAGGCTCAAACAAGAATTGGCAAAATTGGCCCTGCCAACAATGGGCACGAAGAACGAGCTCCAAAGGCGGTTAAGGGAAGAACTTCGGAATCGTGGCATTGATATCGATACTTACGACTTCGAAGACGAAGAGGAACGTGAGTTACAGGCTCCTGCAACCCCCAGCGGTCTCGACATGAGTTCGGTGCTTGCCGCACTAATGGAACAAATGCAAGTAATGCGGGAAGAGAACAACAAACAATTTGAATCTTTCAGAGTCGAAAATCAAAAACTTCTGGCGGAGTCTCGGAAAGAAAGTGAGCAAATCCATCAAAAACTTTTCTCGAAAATTGAAAAGAGACTAGAAGCGAACGCGAAGGAGATGCAAGAAATGCATAGGTCGGTCAGCAACAGAATTACTAATGTCGAGGAAAAGGTTTCAAGCTTGGAGAAGAACGTTGACACGAAAGTAATTAATTTCGAAAAGTCCGTTGAGGGAAAACTAGTTATAATGGAGGAAAAGATCAACAACCTCCAGAGTCAGCGACCCGAACCAGTACGAATTGCATCGGAAGGAACCAGCAGGATTAAAACTCCGTGCTTTGATGGTAGCTCACCCCTGTCCGTATTCAAATTTCAGTTCGAGACTGTAGCCACCAGAAACGGATGGGACGATGAGGAGAGGGCTTTGGAATTAATCCTGGCGTTAAAAGGTGCCGCAGCCGAGGTTCTAGAGGTCATGCCAGCCAGCCGTAGAAACAACTACAACGATTTAATGGTGGCGTTGCAGCGCAAATTCGGTGACGAGCATAAACGAGAATTGTACCGCATGGAGTTAAGGTGCCGAGCGCAAAAGGCTAACGAGTCGCTTCAAGTCTTTGCAATGGAGGTTGAGAGATTGGTGCAGCTAGCATACCCCGGTGAAAACCACCCGTTGATTGACAACTTCAAGACCGAGGCGTTTGTTAACGGAATACGCGACTCAGACATCAAATTGGCGGTATGTTCTGCACAAAAGGCAACTTTTGCTGAGACCGTGGCCTTTGCACTAGCCCAGGAGACAGCTCGAACGATTTCTAGACCACCGGTAGGCAAAGTTCGAAAGATGGAAGTCGTGGATGAAGAGGAAAGCCTTTTAAACAAATTTAAAGAAATGATTAAACAAGTTTTGGCAGAAACTGGACAAAAGGCTAAGATTAAATGTTTCAACTGCGGAAGGGGTGGCCATTTCCAACGGAACTGCAAAGAGCCACGAAAAAGGTCACGGTCCGTCTCGCCAGCAGGTAATGCTAAACGGGCGTACCACCAACAGCATACACAAGAGTCCCAGTTAAACAAAAACGAGCTAGCACTGAGGGGCAAGTGCTGGCTCCCACAAGCAAGGGCCCCACAATCTTCATATTAGTGATGCAGCAAGGCAACAATAACCTTACGGCGTGCGGATACATAAACGGCAAAAAACACACCTTCACTATAGACACCGGAGCGACGCAGTCTATCATCAGACCAGACGTAGTGAAGGGAAAGTGTGAGGCACTTAGTAATGTAAGACTACGGACAGCTACTGGAGATTCTGCTACCGTCCACGGGAAAACAGAGGCGAAGGTGACAATAGCCAACATCAGCGTAAGCCACGTCTTTATTGTCGCCGATATTGTGAACGAGGTTATCATTGGCGCCGATTTCATGATAGCCCATGGTATAAATTTGAATATGGGGCAAAAGGTAATGAGTTGGCGGAATGTAGAGATACCTCTTGAAGTGGGGTACAAGCACCAAATGCACGCCAGAAGGTTAGTTGCTGTCAAACAACAAAAATTACCACCACAGAGCGAAACGCTGATATGGGCACGCGTGGAGGGGGATTGTGAGGAAAACCGCTTGTGGGTTGTGGAACCAGAGGAAATTCGGAAGGACTTGTTATCAGGAATGGCCCTCGTCAAATGTACCGAACAGAAAATAGTCCCGGTGAGATTACTAAACCTGTCAGGCCAAGAAAAAGTCATCTCTAAAACTCAGAGGTGGTTCAATGTGCTATAGTAGAGGCGGTAATCAACGATGAACAATCACCGAAGCCTGCCGAAATGACAGCCAATGACCGACAGGAATTTGGTAAAATTGTGGATAAATGGGTAACAGGAAAGAAATAAAGCCAAAAAGCTGCTAAAGAGGTACGCTTGCGCTTTCGCCACGAACAATAAAAGTCAAGGTAGAACAGCCATGGTCAAACACGAGATTGATACCGGCGAAGCAAGACCGATAAAACAGGCACCCAGAAGTATACCGCTAGCGAAGCGTAATAAGGTTAAAGAGCTAGTCGACGAAATGAAGAGGAGCGGTGTAATCGAACCATCATCTCGTCCATGGAGCTCACCTGTAGTTTTAGTTAAGAAGAAAGATGGCAGTACAAGATTCTGCGTAGACTACATGAAGCTCAATGATGTTACTAAAAAGGACAGTTACCCGCTACCGAGAATAGACGACACACTTGACACGCTAGCCGGAACAAAGTGGTTCTCTACATTGGACTTACAAAGCGGATATTGGCAGGTGGAGATTGCAGACAAGGACAAGGAAAAAACTGCATTTAGTGCGAATAGCGGCTTATGGCAGTTTAAAGTCATGCTCTGCAATGCTCCGGCCACGTTCGAGCGACTTATGGAACGTGTACTAAAGGGACTGCATTGGAAAACTTGTCTGGTGTATCTCGATGACATAATAGTGATGGGCAGAACTTTCAACGAACACCTTGAGAACCTGGCAGAAGTCCTACGGCGAATATCAATGGCTGGCCTAAAGTTGAGCGTTAAGAAATGTGCATTCTTCCAGCGACAAGTGAAGTATTTGGGGCATCTCGTTACAGTAGATGGCATATCTACGGATGAAGATAAAATACGAGCAGTAAAGGACTAGCCTCGTCCCCAGAATCTTCATGAATTACGCAGTTTCTTGGGACTATGCACGTATTATAGACGCTTTGTGCCGAATTTTGCCAGTGTGGCGGCAAGCCTGCATGAGCTCGCCAAGAAGTCCAAGGTGTATCAATGGGGTGAGACGCAGGAAAAGGCATTCCAGACATTAAAGGTGTTATTATGTGCCGCACCAATTTTGGCGTATCCAGTCCCAGGGGAAAAATTCATTTTAGACAGTGATGCTAGCGGGTACGGTATTGGAGGTGTACTGTCCCAAGTGATCAATGGGACTGAGAAAGTCGTGGGGTATTATAGTCGCACACTATCAAAACCGGAACGGAACTACTGTGTGACCCGATGTGAGCTACTTGTATTGCTGGAATGCATAAAATACTACCATAAGTACTTGTATGGCCAACATTTCCTACTAAGGACCGATCATTCCGCACTGCGATGGCTACTACAATTCAAGAACCCAGAGGGACAGTTAGCACGTTGGATTGAGCGCCTCCAGACTTATGACTTCAGTATTGAACATCGAAGAGGTACGAAACATGGAAATGCTGATGCTCTCTCACGTAGACCATGCAACTTAGAATGTAAACATTGCGTGAAGGCTGAGAAGAAGGAATCCATCATCGACATCCGGCTAACGCATATCGATGCCGACGAGGACTGGTCTAAAGCCCAAAGGAGCGACCCAGTATTGGCAAAAATCATAGCAGCTAAAGAAGAGGACAAACGGCCTACCCGAAATGAAATAGCAGCAGAAGGTCCTCTTACGAAAGCATATTGGGCACAATAGGACAGCTTAAAAATAATAGGCGGGTGCTTATATCGACTTTGGGAAAGCGCTGATGGTCAGACCTCATCCAACCTAATAGTGGTGCCTTCCTCTAAAACGAAAGAAGTCTTAAAGAAGTTCCATAATGGAGCCAATGGAGGGCACCTTGGCGTAACAAAGACACTGGAAAAATTAAAACAACGTTTTTATTGGGTTGGATGTCAGCAAGCTGTGGCTGATTGGATTGCAAACTGTACCCAGTGTATGGCAGCTAAAGGGAGGAAAGATGATGAGCCTATTCGGGACGAACAGGCTTAAGTGGGCGGCAGTGTTACGAAAGTAGAAATGGTGTTGTTAAAATAATAAACAAAAGCTCCAAAAACAACACAATGATCATGCATAAAATGATAAACAAAAGCCCCAAAAACAAATCAACGCACTGTTCACGTGATCAATGAATGAGTAAAAAAATATACCAACAAGAATAAAGGATAAAAAGACGTAAATAACCAACAACAAAATAAAGGGAACTAAGAAGTAAACAAGAAACAACAATGTGCAGTATAAAATAGGATAGACAAATAAACCAACAACAACTAATCTACCTGCTCGAATGTGAACAAGAAACAACAAAAATAAGAATAGGTTGTTTACATTTTTAGAATATTCCCGAAGGACGTCATTGTCCTATACACATATATATGTATGTGAGGTAAACTTGGAAAATTCGAATTTTTTCATATTTTTCAAGTTTGTCCATTCATAGTAGCAAACTTTAATAAAAGAGTATAAATAATAATATTCTTAAAATCTGTTCTCTTGTGACGAAATTGAGTCATCATTTGATCAAATCGGTCAAAAATTAAAGTAGTTATTATTTAAAGAGTCTAACAGTCGAGTGTTATTTTTATATACATGTGATCTCATCAAATGAACCTTTAGTTCAAAAATTTTCAGGATTTTTCATGAATCTTGATTGTGTATCACAAAACGTGTCAATTTCACGTAGAAGCGACAACCAGAAGTCGGTTGATGTTTCTAATGCTTGTGTTTTTTTCAAATATTATTACTTCCCTTTTCGAACCCTACTTCCATTGCTAAAAATTTATTTGATGCCATCGAAGAAGCAAAAGCCCCATAAAATCAATTAATAGAGTTACTGATTGAGACACTCAATTGTCCAAAGGAATAGATTTATTTACATCAGGAAGTCATGGAGGTGAATATTTACAAGCTGCATATAGGTATATTGGTACTATTTCACCGTGAGGTGTTTTTGAACGGCAGCGTATGTTGACAACAAAATTCTTTCAAGGCTATCAAGTGATAAATTAGATGCTTTGATCTTTTTTAAAAAGTACTTGAAGCAATAATATACTTATTTTGGGATCCAAATAATTTTCTTAAAACTAATGTTATTTTTGTTAATTTACGCTTTTTTGTTTTGTTTTTTTATGTTTTATTTTTATAGACATATAACTCTGATATAATTGAAATATAAATGAAATCGTTAATAAAAGACGTTTTTTTTAATTTTTATAATTAATAGCATATTTACACTACGGCGAAATATAGTACTTATAAGATTTCGAGCCAAATCTAGTTGATTTTAACTAGATTTCCCATACAAAACAAAATCTACTTATTTAGTAGATTTCGGCAAAATCTACTCAAAATCTAGTAAAAATAGAAATGCAACTATGTGTTTGAATGTGGGTGTGAAAAAAATGACATTTCAATTCAAAAACAAATTAACCTATACTAATGGGTCAAAATTGCCCAAACAGTTTTTATTTATTTATTTCATTTCAGTTTCATTTATTCTTTAAATACTCAACTTTTGTACAATCATTATTTTAGTGAATACTATTAAAATTTAAAACATAATTTTTGTAGGTCTTTTCACAGAGCGTATGTAAAAAAACTTACGCAAATGTTACTTTTGGGTCAAAATTGCCCAATGCAACAGAATAAATTTCCGCATATGTTACGAGCTTATTAACAATTTTGTGCGTCTTGACAACTTCATAAGTAGCAACAAACAAAAACAAGTAAGTAAAGGCGCAGCATTAGAAACTGCAACGAACCCTAAAAAGAGAATACGTAGTGTAAATGTATCATTCGTTTATGTGTTTTTGAAGTTGTTACTTTTGTCCAAATCGTTCTAACAGCACCAAATATGCAAATAAATGTACCGAATGTCAAAAATGTATTTCCAGAAAGCATTCTCAGACCAATGTTGTATGTACTGAATGTAAACAAATAAAATGCATTATATTTTTGAAGTACAGGATATGGGTTAAAAATAAACAAAATAAGGAACATCTTCCTGCCAGAATGACTCGTGACGAACCTGCGGATTAATATTTTTATTATTACCTATATTGCATATGCTTACATCTACCCATTCCATTCTCCTATTTAACAATTTTGTGTAGTAATACATTTGCAATATTTTTTGAAATCTATGTCCTATATTTTTAATTTTTTTTTTTTTATAAAACCAGCACTCAGAGGATGGCCCCTACTCATGCAGTGCATTGTGCTGGTTTATGAAAGGTGGAAAGAGGGAAGATGCGAACTGTAAGGAAACGAGTTGCTGCTGGTGACTATAAAATGGCCAGTGCTATACCTTCACCATTAGATAGTCTACAGCAATCGTCTCCAAGAAGCCCGCAGTTTCTCACACCACTTATGTTGTGTGTGTTAATTTTATACAGAAGTGGCGGGACCTACACTTTAAAGTCGACTCCGAACGACAGATTTTTGAGAAACTTTTCAAGAAGAGAAAGAGAAGAAATCGCCGAAAAAATACTTTTTGTATTTTTTATTTTTTGATGTCTGACCTGGGAGTCGAACCCTGGCTCTACGTCTAATAAGCCAGCACACAACCTACTAGACCCGTGGTATTTTGATATTAAACTAAATTTGGAAATATTATTGTTTTCTTTTAAATTTCAGTCAGCTGTTTTTGTTATTAAAATGAAATCTTGCTATTTAGATTTTGAGGAAGATTTGAAATCTAATCTACTAGATTTCGCTGTAGTGTAAATGGGTTATAAGTGAAATACTGCAAAATCCCGGAATTTTTCGAAATTTTTGGATCTCGAAATATCCCGAGATTTCAGGATCAGGATTACGAAATACTGAATCCCGGGATTTTAAAAAATCAATCCCGTTTAGCATCCCTAATACTCACCGTATATATTTAAAAATACTAGAGTTTTAAAGATTACATTTTTTAACAATTTTTGTGAACATTTCCGGCAGAGTGAATATTAATAAATACATATATGTATTTGTACAATATAAATAATAATAAATATAATAAAAATTATATTTTCACAATCAATTCACACTTACCGAGAAGCGATCAAACATAAACCGCTTTTTTTAATTATTTATTTACTAGATGTAAATAACATTGCTCGCTGGGAAAAGCACATACATATGTAATATTACGCAGATGAAAAAAAATCAAACTAAAAAAATTACAAGTACAAGCTAACCATAAACAATCTATATATATAAAAAGTAATGTGTGACTGAATTTATTTCAATTTTAACAGTACCTTCCTGTATGTCTGGAAGGAACTATAGGCTATTTTTTATTTTCATATTTCAAGTAGGGGATGTGCCACGCCTACATACCCAATAAGTATTTAATATCGCATATAACATAAACTTCAACAGCTAGAGTCCTCAAATTTTGTATGGACAACTTTGACGTATATAGGAACAAAATGGGCGAATTTTCTATAGTGGGTGTGCCAGATCCCATATAAAAGCTATTAAATAAGTATATCTAAGAATGTATAACCGTTAGACTCCTAAAATTTTGTCAAAGTCACTTTAGTATCAATGTGAACATTTTAGACATACGCAATACGGGCAATCCGGTTTCGAAACCGGCTTCTTAAAAAATGCAATTTTTCAAATTATTCGGAAACCGGTTTATCAAACAACTCAGTTTTTTGAATACTCTAAGTTCTAAATATAAATGCATGCAATTTTCCCGTTTTGCGCCCCTTTCCCCCTTTTTGGACCCCTTGTGATCCAACTTTATAAACGGAACACCTCCAATAACTATTTGGGAACTTAACCAAGCTAAATCGTAAAAAAATACATTTATGCATTTATGCATAAAAGCATAAAAAACAGACTTACAGAAAGATTTATAATATATATTAGGATAACCTGCAGTCAGTTTGCCCGTTTCCGACCCCTTTTCCCCTTATTGCACCTCTTTTGGTTCAACCTTAGGAACGTAATACCTCCAATAGCGATTTGGAAAACTTAACCAAGCTAAATCGTAAAAAACTACCTATACCATTTTTTCCCCATTTGTCCCATTTTTTCTCCCCTTATGGTCAAAATTTTAATTTCGATCTATATCCCAAATTTCAAGAAAATCGGTCCAGGCGTGATTGGGTAACGAACAAAACAACAAACATTTGGGAAACGTAATTAAGCTAAATCCTAAAAAATTGCCTATTACCATTTTTCCCCCATTTTTCGCATTTTTTTCACCCCTTTTGGTCAAAATTTTGAAAAGATTTATAGCCTATAACCTCCATGGACATAAGCCCTATCTATATCCCAAATTTCAAGAAAATCAGTCCAAGCGTTCAGGCGTGATTGGCTAACAAACAAACAAAAAAACAGACTTACAAAAAGATTTATAATAAATATTAGGACTAGCAGATTGTACCCGGCGTTGCGCGGTTTATAAAAATAACAATAAATAAAAATCTGATTTCGAAACTGGCTTCTTACAAAATCAAATTTTCAAATTATTCGAAAACCGGTTTATCAAACAACTCAGATTTTGTTTGAATACTCTAAGTCCTAAATATAAATGCATGCAATATGCCCGTTTTTCACCCCTTTCCTCTTTTTGGACCCCTTTTGGTCCAACTTTATAAACGGAACACCTCCAATAGCCTTTTGGGAAACATAACCAAGCTAAATTGTGAAAAATACCTTTAAAACAAATAAAATATAGCATTTATGCATAAAGTACTAATTTTTGCCCTTTTTTCTCCCTATGTCCCATTTTTTCCCCTTTGGTTTAAAATTTTTAAAAGATTTATAGCCCATAACCTGTACTGACAAAAGCTCGATCAATATCCAAAATTTCAAGAAAATCGGTTCAAGCGTTCAGACGTGATTGGTTATGCTCTTAATTTTCCCGTTTTTGGCCCCTTTCCCCCTTTTTGGACCCCTCTTTTCAACTTTAGAAACGGAACACCTCTAATAGCTATTTAGGAAACTTAACCAAGCGAAAAAATTTCTACGACAAAAATTCGATTTATATGCACTCAATTTTCCCGATATTGGCCCCTTTTCCCCCGTTTTGGACCCCTTTTGGTCCTACTTTAGAAACAGAATACCAAAAATAGCTATTTGGGAAACTTAACCAAGCTAAATCGTAAAAAATTACCTATTACAATTTTTTCCCCATTTCTTCCATTTTTCTCCGCTTTTGATCAAAATTTTGAAAAGATTTATAGCCTATAACCTGCACCGACAAAAGTTCGATTTATATCCCAAATTTCAAGAAAATCGGTCCAGGCGTGATTGGGTAACGAACAAAACAACAAACATTTGGTAAATTTAACTAAGCTAAATCGTAAAAAATTACCTATTACCATTTTTCCCCCCTTTTGGTCAAAATTTTGAAAAAGTTTAAAGCCTATAACCTCCACCGACAAAAGCCCGATCTATATCCCAAATTTCAAGAAAATCGGTCCAAGCGTTCAGACGTGATTGGCTAACAAACAAACAAAAAAACAGACTTACAGAAAGATTTATAATATATATTAGGATTATAATATAATAACAGCTATAATATTCATGTCTTGTGTTTGAACTTAAATCACATTGCCAAACAAAGTTAAAAGTGTCAAAAACAGCAGAACGACGCGATAAAAGAAAACAAAATTTCTGAAATTAATTTTTTACGTCCAAAAGCGACAGAAAGTTTAAAAGAAAATGCAAAAAAGTTTTCCACATTTATTTCGAAACTAATTTCAACGTGCAAAAAGCGTCTTTGCACAAATTTTCGGTGCGTACTATGGATGCCAAACGAGATCGATTTTTAATAATCCTGGGATTCGGAATTTTGTAAATCCCGACCCCGAAAAATCAGGGGAAAATTCGCGATTTTCTCTTAATAATAAAAATATTTTGTTAACAAAATCATTTGTATTCCAATTATGTATATCAGAATTATATATTATTATATTTAAATTTAATATGTTTTCTTTTTATTTAAATGAAAACTTTTAGCATTTTTTGATGATTTAAATAAAAAATATTGAATACAAAAATTTGCTTTGAGTTTGTTTATTGTCTGTATCATTTATTTACTTATTAACTGGCGGTTTATGCAAACAGCTGATCAGAATAATTTTCGAAAAAAAATTAATGTTAGCGCTGATAATTTAACAACTTATTATTTGGTTATTTCTTTTTAAAATTTTGACATTAATATTTGCAATTTATTAAATTCACATATCTATATTAAATCGTAAAAATAAACCTTTAATAAAAGTTAAAAAATAATTTAAAACCTTCATAAAGTACCTTAAAACTTTTATGAGTGCAAATAAATCATACAAGATCTTATTTTAAACTGCCAACCGGTGTTAAAAATTACCAATTATGCGTGAGTGCTTATAAGTAACATCTTTAACTGAAAAGAAGCATTTGTCACAATTTATCTGACAACTCACAAATAAAATACGTAAATTATATATAAATTACGCAATGATCGGGATTGTCCAATGGATTGAAAACCCCCTTAGTGTTTTTTCATTAAAAATTCTTAAATTTCTAAGTGTACTGCTTTTACTAGCATTTGGGGTAAATAATCAATCATATCTTTTTTTTCTGTGTCAACCTACTGTAACCATTATACACCAAAATAGTCTATACATATGTAGGTAAACGGAGAGAAATATATTGCTAATCGAGTTCGAGCCAACTTTACCATTTGTGGAACTTGAACGACCGCCTTTTTTCCTTTGTACCACTGAGAATTTAGGATTACTGTTTTGTATACAGGTGGCAGTTTTGATACTGAATACTTTTGACGAATTTCATTAACATCTTCTTCGTGGATCATATTATCATCAGATCATATGGTAGAGTAATTGGTGTTTTTTTTTTGTTCTTGAGAAATATCTGATTCACCGATTCTACCATCTACTTTTAGAATTCCAAATAATAATAAAGGGAGATTTCGCTTGATTTTGAAATTTGCTTTTTAAAATATATTAAAGCGAAGCTTTTGTACTCGCCGGAATAAAAGGTTTTCTGCTTTAACAACTCTTTAAGAGTTAACTCACCTTAGACTATTTATTTTGTTCTACAACTTTAAATAAAGTGCAGACATAAGCTGTTGCCCAAAGAATTCGGAAAATCGTTTTCCATTTACTAAATTTTCTTTAACTGTTATTTGAAACAGTTCACGTATCCGGTCCTCAGTAGTATCTTTATTGAGACTTAAGCATTTAGCCAATCGTCTTGAGGGCGATATAAAAATTCTGGACCTTGAAACCATCTACTGCTTGTAACAATTTTGAGCTCTCTGGCACATATTGTTGTCTACTCAGCTGCATTTTGCTTTCAAATTTACTATATTTTCTATGGTTAAGTTAATCCAACTTAAGACCGTTTTGAAATCAGACCAGTAAGATTTTTTCGCAATTGTAATTTTGGTGATTGTCACAGATAAATTTAGCGAAACGAAAGTTGCCATTAGTTCAAGACGAGGAACTGTGGTTATTTTCAAAAGAGAAACTCTAGTATTAGATCTAATTAAAGAGGAAAATCTTGTATTTTTTTTGTCAAGCGGCATCTTTGCTGGCACCTACAAAAGTATGAAGTTGAATTTCAACGTCATCATACCTAGTAAAATTTTGCAAGTAGCAGCATGGCATTTTAATTTATTGTTTATTCATTAGCTCTTCGAAAAAATGATCGTCTCATTCTTCTTGTAATAAAATTTTTACGAACATGATAATATTTACAATGAGGCTAAGAGGTTCATAAATCGAGATTACTACACGTAACATTTCACATTCTGTTGGTTTTCTTTCTTTTATGAGAAAGGGTCAGGCAATCTATTAGCCATGGTGCGATTATAAATGTTAGAACATCCAGTCGATGCTCCCAAACTATATGAAATCCAATTCCTAATCCACCTTGCAGTTCCTTGTGGAGGGTCAACAGATTGCAGAAAGTCGTTAATATAATGTTTTTCCTTTATTGATTTTGCAAAAAATAACTACATTCATTACATAGACTTCAGTTTCAAGATTTTGATTACAATCTCGTCACAAGAAACGTTGAATATTTCGGTCTTCGGTGGAACATTTCTTCAATATATCCAGAAACTGCATTAGTTTTCAAGCGGAACGAAAATAAGACTGCAGGTAAGGATGCCAATAAAATGAATTCAGAGAGACTCCATTGCTGTTTCGAAACGCAAAAAAGACTAAAATGCTGTGACGAAAATGAAAGGAATCGCTAAGGAAAATGCAAAAAAATCACGAAAACGTTCTTTTTAGGTCTTCTTCCCTTCTATCTCCCTCAAACAAATACATGATTCCATGTATCAATAGCAATATCATCAGCAAAGTGTGTCTACTTATGGACATGCCCAAACTATCAAGAGAATATAAAATGGGACCCAAAATACAACACTTTCTTGAATTGAAAATTGACTATAGCTTGTACATTGCTGGTGTTTCAATGAATTTGAATAATGTTGGTAATAAAATTCAAAGTAAATTAATAAGCCTGCAAATTTTTGACAGCTCAAACCATATAACAAAAACAAATTGTCTGTGGTTTTTGTAGACGTTCGTTGTGTCGCTACTTTATTAATTTACTTTGAGCACTTGCTTGTCTTTTGTAAACAGCTCAAAAATTATAAAATATTAAAAACTAAAAATTGGTTGTTGCAGAAAACCCAGAATAAATGAAAATGGATTATATACTAGACTATAGACTAGACTATATATTATATTAGACTATAGACTTGGTTACAGACTAGACTATAGACTATAAACTAAACTATAGACTAGATGGTATACTAGACTATAGAATAGACTAGATTATATACTAGACTATAGACTAGACTATATAATAGACTAGAGTATACTTTGGTATCTGTGTTAACAATTTTCTGGTCTGTGTAAATTAATAAAAAATGTCAAAAGCCAAAAATTTTGTTAAATACTTTCAAAGACCTTTCAAGGACCTTTCATGCGATACCAAATTTTCGTATATTTTCTTTGTAAGAAATATGAAAACATCATGAAATATTCAAAAAGGATCTTTGATCCATTTCATCGTTGTTTTTTCGATTACTCTAAAATATATATTAGTTTTGGAATTATAATTGTATAACTAATAGTAATAACTTTAAATGTTAAGTTTTTTTAAAAAAAACAAAAGAGATCAGCCGTCATCTAGTCACGAAAGTCTTGTGAGAGATGACAATAATATAAGTTCTTCGGAATGCGAAGAAGAAATTATTTCATCATCGGATGAATCAGTTCCTGTGAAGCGTAATTATTTGAAATGTATGTTCCTTATTAACTTCATGTTTTTTAATTTATTATAAAATTAGTAATTTTGAATTGTTATTTTTTAAACATATATTTTTTTTAATTTGTTACAAAATACTCAATTTTGTATAATTTTGTATTTATTTTTAGTGAACTGTTTTTTAGTTATAATCAGGCCAATGAATTTCATGCAATAAAAAATTAAAAATGTGCGCATATAATATGCACTATAGGAGAGAAAATATACACTAAAAATGTTAAAAATATGCAATAAAAATTTTTTTGTTTGAAATATATTTATTAAATAAATAAAATTCAGGTCACAGTTTCATATTTAGAAGAATTATAAGATTTTAAATGTAATTTTTTTAAAAGAAAATTAGATAATTCATTTACATAAGTCATGGGTACATCTAAGTATGTTGTTAATTATAATAAACTACATAGCAGATCCGCGCAAACGTTGTTTTGCATTCGAATTTTATTTTCACTGTAAGTCTGGTTTCCAGGCAAAGTCATGACTGATTGATATTTAGAAGAAGAGTGAAAGGTGCACTAAAGCGACATAGCAATTGTTGTTCAAATGGAATTATATATTTTTGATAGCTTGGCCCGACCCGCATTGCTGACCCGAAATTTTTCTTTTATTTTGAACTGCTTTTCGAGGAAAATTAAAATCAGTGTGGTATCGGGCTAATTAACGCCCCTGCACGCTGATTAACGGCTCAACGCCTTCAACGAAACACAGCACAGTGAAGGATTCTTGAGTTACGGTGCAAAAACACAAAAAAACAAAATATTGCGCCATCTGTCAAACTACATAGAAACACTCCTCATAGAACATGTATATAAAGTTTGGTCAAAATGGGTCCAGTAGTTTTTGAGTTTAGCGATCACGAGAGTACACCTCATTTTTATATATAGAGATATATTTATAAAGTAGTTTTCCGATTTAACGACCATTCGATTCTACGAACAGGCAAATTTTTCCTATTGAGTACCTTACATAGCGAACATAAGTATTCCTCAATTCATAACATCTAAATTATTTACTTGACTATTAAAAAAATCAAATGTGGATTTTAATAAAGAATTTTTTAAGATAAAACATTTTTTGGGTGTAACCCTGAAAAAATGTTATAACATCCGCTAACGTCTGCTCTCGCCGCTGTCTAATCGACGACTAAATAAAAGAGCATACGCAATGTGTGTGAATTCTCTCTGCACAATTGTGCTATGAAATGGTAATCGCTGGTGTATCTGCATCTAGAAATGATTTTTAAAAAAGAGCGGGTCGTAATATTACAACCCACCATAAGAAATTTTACTTCTACATAATGAGTATTCTTTATATCCATATTCTTTGGTGATAGGGTATGATATACTCTACTCAAATTTAACCCACCAAATTTCTCTCGTATACAGGCTTCACCACCAATATTTTTGAAATACTTATAGTTACAACAGTTATTTCAGAAGAGTCACAGGCTATGACTCATAGGCTGTGGCAATCTCTACTCATAACAATATACAACTGTTTGTGTTTTGCAAAATATGGTGAGTGTGCAAAAAAAAAACCATACAACACCTGTGACACTCATTATGTCATTTATATCCATTGTAACAGAGATGTGCATAGCATGGCTATTTTGACATTACTTTAAGTTACAACTTTGCATGTCTATAACTTGAGTATCTTGTTTTTGAACTTTCGGGCCAACCAAATTTAAAAGTTCCTCATATGTGCTTTCAACCATCCGTAAAAAGTTTCTAAAATCATTTGGAAAACTCAATTTAAGTTCATTGAGATCATTTTTGTGCTTAAATTCATGTCTTTTCTTCAACCACTCTTTCATTCAAAGACGCTTAGCAGTTTCTTTTTTTTTTTTTTTTATTGCCTGCGCCAGGGCAATGATTACAAAACAATCATTTGCCGTATTAAAAGAAAAAACCTCGACATTAGAAACAAAAACAAAGGACTCTCCCCCAACCAAAAACCATATGTTCTTTGAGAAAACCTAAAAAAAATTTAAAAAAAGGAAACCAATAAAGAATATTTTCCGATGAAAACCATATGATGTTTTCTTTTTCACGACATTTAAAAAATGGAATTTGAAGGCTTAAATTTCATGTATTGCTGTGCTAAGCCTAACAAATATTACCAAACATATGCAAAATTTGATCAGTTAAAGTTGGTCGTGGCGAGGGCACTTAACAATTTTCCTCTGAGTTATAGATATGTTTCACACAACTGCAGTTTCATTTTTATCATGTTCTCTTTGTGCCGACGTCTGGTTATACTAAAACCTGATAATCGAAAAACCATTTATAAAATTCGTAAATATTAGGTTTTTTTTCTCTCACAACAGATGTATTCTTTTATTTGCCCATTATATTTGATAAAAGGGTGATCGTTTGGCGTTATTTCAAAGAGAAGAGAATATTTGTTTATTTCATTTAATACACAGTCATTAATTGTTGAGACTATACTTCTACATCAATGGCAAAAAAGGTTAGGATTTTTATTATCATTTATTTTTTTCAGTTTAACCGAAAATCATGCCAAGTAGTTACGTAACACCTTGTATATTGGGCGGATATACATATAAGCATATGTTGAGCACAGCGTTGTGCTTCTCCTTTTAAGGGATTTTAAAGATGAACGAGATTCTCCGCGTTGCTAAATCGCACGCTCTTGAGAACCATTCAAAAGTGGAAAAAAATTTCGGTCACTGTGCTGGAAGACCGAAAAAAGTTGGCAAAACTTTTGGTAAAGACTGTCCACAATTGATTTGGCTTTGAGATAGTCCTTGTAATAGGACTGCATTCTGTACGCAGCTGAACGTTATTTATGGGTAACGGGTCAGTTTTACGCGTGGCATTTAGATTACAACAACTAACTTCTCTCTGAAAAATATTTATTGGTTTTCCCGTTACCAGACTCAATATTACGATGCGTACTTTGTTCGAGCAAAAGTGATTGGGAAGTATTTTTATTGTCTTTGTTTATAGTTTGCCAGGTTGAGGTTTGTTAGATACGATCCATTTACGGACAGAATGAGATTCGTTAGAAAAGTGAGCTTCAACCTCTTCTTTGAGCCTTTGAAGTTGTAACTGTAGGTTGAAATATATTATTTCACAAAACATTCAAATTGTTACATTGACAGCACAATTTTTTATGAGTTATTACTTTTGACATTTTTTATATATATTATCTTTTATCCTTTATTATCTCTCTTCTTCCATTTCTTATAACTAAGAATTGAAATTTTGTATGTTAATTGAATAAAACTTTATCTGGATTAATAAAAAACATCCCAGTGTTTTTCATCAAGTTACGTGCCCAGAGGCAACACTTAAAGTATTTTAAATCAGCAAATAGTAAAATTTAAAGAACATGGCGGCGGAAATAAAAACATCAGTGGCCAAGTTAAATAGTGATTAATACCGCTTCAAGTAATGATTTCTGTTCTTTAGAAACAAATCATGATTCCTGTTTAACAAGGTACTGGAAAATGGATTGTTGATTCTGGTGCTTCGTGTCATATATGTAATAATGAAAAGGTATTTACAAATCTCGATACGACTTTGAAAAAGACAATAGTTTTGGGAAATAATGAAACAGTGGTATCAATGGGCGAAAGAACAATAAAAATTAAATTGAAGAAAAATAATAATAACTATAACGGTATAACCTTTAAGAACGTGTTATATGCCCCAACAGTTAACACTAATATAATATCAGTAAAACAACTTACAGAAAAGGGTTGCAAAGTTAATTTTTATGAAGATAAATGTATGGTGAATAAAGACGGTAAAACAGTGTTTGTTGCTAAAGGTGTCTGATCTATATGTATGTATGTAAAATTGGAGGGCGATTAAGTGTTTCACGTATATGCAGTATCAAATGTATTCACTATTGGCACAGAATTTTAGCACTTCGGCTTATCCCTTTCCGTCCCTGCCTACACAAATGTGTAGGAAAATTTAGGGTATTTCGGAAAGAAATTTTTAAATTATTTATTTAGTTAGTGGTTATCTCTATTTTGTTCTGTATTTTTGATTGAGAATGCAATAAAGGGGACCATGTTTCGCAGTGCGGGAGACAAAAAATGTAAGTGAAATTTTTATTATTATTTTTATTTATTTTATTTAAATAAGAACAAATATTTAAAAATGTTGTTACTATTTTGTAATTGAGCCATTAAATATTTAAATAATATGCAAATATTTTAAAATGCGTCAACAATTGTTTAGGTTTCGTAAGCATAATATATGCCTACACATTTGTGTAGGTTGTGTTTTTACTAAAACAATTTATCGTCATTACAGCAAAAAAATATTATTTGCTTTCCATGTGATTGGAAACGTGTTATCTAGTCTGATGAGTCCAAATGTAACCACTTTCAGTAAGATGGAAAACAGTTCTGCTAGCGCAGATCCAGGGAACGTGTTCAAAGAAACTATGTGAAGCAAACTGTTAAAAACAGCGAGAAAATATTTTGGTTTGGGGATGCTTAATATGGTGGCATGTTGGCCCTCTACATTTAGTAGATGGTATCATGTGAAAAAAGACTATCTAAAGATTCTGCAAGCCCATCTTCCGAATTTTATGGACAAATGTGCATATCCCGAATAAGAATTTATTTTCCAACAGGATGGTAATCCGAAGCACACAGCAAAAATTGTAAAGATATGGGTTGGGAAACAAAATTTTCAATTGCTGGAATATCCGCACAAAGTTCAGACCTCAATCCGATTAAAAATTTTTGGCCATTCGTGAAAATCCGGCTCGGACAGCACGAAACAGCCTCAACAGGCATTGTCAAACTTTGGGATCGTATAAATGCGAAATGGCATCGAATTCCGAAAGATCTTATTGATCATTTGGTAGAAAGCATCTCAAACCACGTAAATCAAACTATACCTAATAACTTTCTATGGACCAAATATTGAAATTGGGCCAGTTTCTTGAATTTTCTTGAAACGTGCAAAATTGAGTTTATGTGGGTTATTTTCGTTTTTTCATTCAAACTCATTGAATTCATTTCATTAATTATTGTTTTTTTATTGCTAATTGTTATGAATAAAATGACGAATTAAAATTAATTTTTTTTTTTTTTTTTGTATTTGCTTGCATGGTTTTGTTTTTGTGAATGACGAAAATTAGTATTGTGAACATGCACTCACCTCTGCTCGTCACTGTATGTTTAACCAAAATTTTGGAAAACAAAAATATTTATACACATTTTCACACGTAATAGAAAGTGAGTATTCTTTCGTTGTGTGTTGCGGAGCTTCTGTGCTATTTTGAGAAGGGAAAAAAAAAGACGACTATGGCTTTGGAAATTGTTTCCACCCATAAAATAAGAAACAAACAAAAAAAATTTTGTTTTTAATCACAATAAAATTAACATAAACAAATCTTTACATTTTTCCAGTGCAGCCAATCACCATATTTGAAAATCGCTGAAATTATGTACAGAACTTAAAATAGATGTTAAATCTAAAAATTTGAAATCGAATTGAAGGAATTCTTTTAGGTCTAATATGTAAATTATTAATAGATATTTTTGAGAAAGGTTTTCATGTCACTTCGTTTGAAAATTTATCCTCCAAAATGACTGAATGAATGATTGAATTCCAAAATGTACTCTATTTGTGTAAAAGGAAAATTGGAATTATGTTGCTGCGTTGAATTACAATTCCCCATTATAATGACTCGTACCGTTCACTTCAAGAGTTCCATTCATAACATTGTCTTTGAATATTTTAACACGCTTATTTTCAGGAACAAAATTAGTTGTGATAATTTGAAGAAAAAATCAAAATCATTGCAATAATAATGAAAAATTTTCTATAACAAAAACAAGATCTCTTTACTAAATAGTTAAGTCGTTTCAGGGATTTTTTTCTTTAATGAGATTTAAAAAAATAACAATTTTACTGAAAAATCATTACAACCCCTGAATAGCTTTCATCTAGAAAGGTATAACCATTGATATATGCATTAACGTGGATTTAAATTTCAGACTGAATGTATCTCTGTATATGCAGGCACCCAAATATTTATATCTTATAATGAGTACATTTACAACTAATAAAAAGGCTTCCATAAAATAATTTATTTTCTTCAAATTTGAATTCATTCATTTTTTTGCGATTTAGTGATGTTTTAGTTTTGCTAGTATGCAACACAGCCTTAAACAGCTGTTATTTGCCACTGTTTGTCCTTACGAAAAATATGTAGAGCAAACAAATATTTGCCAAAAAATCATGAAAATATTTGTTACAGGGTGGTCACATTAAAAAAATGTTTGTTTGCCGGCAAACAATTTTATTTGCCAAAAATGGCGGATTTTTCTGTTTGTTACGCAAAATTAATTTGTGGTCACATTATGGCAAACAAATATTTTATGTTTTTTATTTTCTAGATGTGACCATACCTTTAGTCGACGCAAGTAATATCGACGCAGACGTTGTCGACACAAATATCATCGAAACTAATTTCGTAGAACCAAGAAATATACCATTATTATGGAAAAGGGGGACTTTCAACTCTTTTATTAGTCCACTGCATGTCAATTGTCAACAACCAGTAAAACCCCTTCTGGCAATAAAGTATGTATATTGAACGATATTTTACTGATGAGCATTTTCAGTAAGCAGCACAGTTCAACAATATGTACCACAGCATTTGAAAGCATTTGGAACTGAATTGATGACAGATACATCCGAAATTAAACAATTATATGGTCCCTATTTATATTTTGGTTGCGTCAAACTTTCCCGTTTAAGGATGTACTGGGAGCAGAAGTTCGACAAAATCATTATTTTTGCAAAGATGTCACGAAATCCTTTGTTTCTTTTACGAAAATGTTTTCATTTTGTTGACACTGCAAAACCTTCAGTAGAAGCACGTTCAAATTACCTCTGGCAGGTTCAACCCATCATTGATGCTGTCAGATCCCGATGCCTTGCCATTTCCAGAAATTTCGCCAACTACTCAATAGATGAGCAGATGATACCGTTACTCGATAGATTGCCAGGTGGACTTCGGCAATATGTTTTTAATATTACATGTACATACATACAAGTGCATATTGGCTTGCACAATATTTTATTTTTTTTAGTAATCTTTATTTGTTTTTTGAATGAAATAAAAAGTTTGTTTTTTTATTATTATATTAAAATTTTTGTATTTTGACTAAATGAATGCTAAGGACACCATTTTTTATGGACATAAAAAATGCATTTCTGTGTTTTTTAATGGCAAATTATCACACACAAAAAATTTCATTGAAATCCTCCAATTTTGAAAATGCTTTGGGACGGAAAGGGATACAGATGCTATTAAAGTCATGAGTACGAAACAACTTGTGACTGGCCTAAATTAGAGTCTTGCGATAATAACGACTGTTGTGAGATATGTCCACTTGGAAAATCTTCTCGACTGCCATTCTCTGCAAAATATGGTGTAAGTACAAACAAAATATTTAATTAAGTCCACACAGACCAATAGAGGTGCCTACACCCAGTGGTAATCGTTATATACTTACTTTTATTGACGACTACAGTCGATACTGCAATTTCTACTTGATTAAAGAAAAATCTGAAGTGGCTGAAAAATTAAAAAACTATATTTCACTTATAATGAACAATTTTGGAAATAAGCCTAAAATACTTAGATCGGATCGCGGTAAGGAATATATTAATAAAGAGATTGAAACGTAATGGCATTCAAATGCAGTGTACAAGTGGATACAACCTAGAACAAAAGGGCGAGACCGAATGTAAAAATCGGTCGTTGATAGAGGCAGAGTGGTTACTGAGACTAATTTGCCAAAGCAGTTATGTGGAGAAGCTTTGTCTACTGCAAGTTATGTGCAAAATAGAATTGTTACCTGAACTACTGGTATTACACTATTATAAAATTCCAGACTTTAAACATTTGCGAATATTTGGTAAATCAGGGTGGGTTCATATTAGAGATGAGCGATCCAGTGATTTTTGAAGAACGTTGTTCTCAGTGAACGCGATTTTTTAATCGCTGTTCTATACAACAGTGATTGTGATCACAGTTTTTGCTTTTCAAAAGAAACACATTAAAGAGGAATAAGTGTAAATACAATAACGTATTTCAGTAAGTCGTAAGAAAGACATACTATGAAAAGATTACTAAACAAAATCAAAGTGGTGTCATCAATGTTATTATTTTTAATGTAATTTTTTTTTATATATGAAGTTCGACAATTAAGTTTCACAGACAAAAGTAAATAATCAGCATCATCTAATATTAATTCTGCCCCACTCAGAATAAAATGAAATAAATTTGAGTATGTAACAATTTTGAAAGAAAGACATTATTAGTAACTGTTATTTGGCAATTTCAATCACTGTAGTTACCAGTGAATTAACAATCACCATGATTAAAGCACAGTTTTGAAAATATCACTCATCTCTAGTTCATATACCTAAAGTAAAAAGACCCCAATAATCTCAAAAATCTGTGAAAAGAATATTCGTTGGATATGACAAAAATTCTAAGGCATATTGAATGCTTGATCAGGATTAGAAAATTGATATATCGATAGATGTTAAATTTACAGGAAAAATGGTTAATTTTATGGAACATGAAAATAAATTCAATTCAGATGATACAGTTGAAGTAAAGTTTAAAGGCAATAATAAAATAACAACTCTAATGAAGATCAGTATGGCCCCATAGAATTTAATGATGAATTCGAACCACCAAACACATCCGAATTATATGCAGAAGCGGATGTTCCTCATTTAAGAAGGTTACAACGTATGACGAAAGGTAATATTCTTGAAAGATACTTAAATCCAACAAGTGCAAATATCCCCACAACCTATGGAAAAGCGATATCGAGTAGTGAACATGAAGACTGGCTTAAGGTTATGAAAAACGAAATTGAATAAATAAAATAAATAATACCTGGACAATAGTAAAACATAACTGTAAGTAAATATTATTTATTTATTTATTTAAGAATTACAATACAATTACAAATTATATTATAATCATATACGAGCTGAGTAACTTCGACCATGTGCCCGGTGTAGTGTCACAGACCAGAGCCTCTGGTGGGAATCGAACCCACGACCCTCACGCTAATAGTCTAGCACACTACCCACTAGACTACCAGGGCGCTCAACTGTAAGTAAATAAGTTGTAATGAATATTCAAGAAAAAACTGTGTGGCAAAGTAATTCAGTACAAAGCAAGGTTAGTCGCGAGAGGTTTTCAACAGCATTATGGCATTGATTATGAAGAAGTTTTTGCACTCGTCGTTTCACACACAACCTTCAGAACATTATTTGCAATTGGCAGTGAAAGAAATCTTCACATCCATCATATTGACTGCAAAACCGCTTTCCTCAATAGTGATCTGAGTGAGGAGATTTATATGGAGCAACCTGAAGGGTTTGTCGGACAATTCATAATATTCTGGAGAAATCAGGCTGTAGGCAGAGTGACATGGACCCATGTTTATATAACCGTCTAGAAGGGGTAGAATTAACATTTGTATTGATTTATGTTGATTAAATTTTAATCTGCTCAAATACGAATCAACAATTTCTGATCTAAAAAAATATCTTTGAGAATGCTTTTAGGATAAGTGATTTGGGGCCAATTGAAAGTTATCTTGGTCTGCAGGTATACAGATCTGAAAATGCTTCTTACTCAATTTCCCAGTCGGAATACATTAAGAAGATGTTGGCAGAAAATGGACCTCAAGGATCGAAACCATCGTCACTTCCTATTACAGCTTCATATGGAAAATCTGACATTGAGAAGCCACCAACAACAACAAATATCAAAAACTTTTAGGAAACTTATTGTATGTAGTTTTATACACAAGACCGGATATAGCAGCCGTAATTAATATTTTAAGCCAAAAAACGAGTAAGCCAAACGAAGAGGATTGGACGAAGCTAAAAAGGATCGCAAGATATTTGAAAGCAACAATCAACATGAAACTTTATTTTATACCTGACAGTAATCGAATTTTACTTGACTTTGCTGACGCTAATTGGGGTGAAGACAGGGTCAACAGAAGATTAAATAGTGGATATTTATTTATAACTAAAGCTGTATAAAATTGTAGAGGGTTTTAAATTAAATAATCGGACAAAGCACATTGATATAAAATTTCCCTTTCTCAAAGATTATATATGCAAGAATATTATTAGGTGTTAATATTGTCCTACTAATGAAATGCAAGCTGACTTATTAACTAAACCGCTTTCATTACAGAGATTAAGTCCATAAGGTGTGCCCTTAAGATTGTGGGCAAATTGGAATGAGAAGGGGTGTTGAAATATATTATTTGTCAAGACATTCAAATTGTTACATTGACAACCCTATTATTTATGATTAATTACTTTTGACATTTTTTATATGTATTATTTTTTATCCTTTATATCTCTCTTCTTCCGTTTCTTATAGCTAAGAATAGAATTGAAATTTTGTATGTTAATTGAATAAAACTTTATCTGGATTAATAAAAAACATCCCACTGTTTTTCATCACTATAACTAATTTTTCAGGATTGCAAATGATGCGAATAATTAGAGGTATAACTTGTGGCGCTTTGAGCTAGTGAATTTGGCCTTATAGCTGAACACTGCGGGCATTTAAGAAGGTCGTTATCAGTGACAACTGCACAATTTTGGTGCAATATTCTATGGCTCACAACGCAACGCATAGTCTCATCGCGGGGATTTTGACAAATAGAACAATTGTGGTAAATTTGTCCTACTTAATTTTGAATAAAAACACATCAAAGCCGATAAGTTTTTAATTATCAAATTAAATATATTTTAATGTTAAAATTCCTATATTAGGGACCAAAAAGTAGTTATGTAAGGCGTTTGATCTAAGTTGCACGAAAGAGGAGCATCCCTGAATAAAAATAATTTATTTTTTTTGCATTCGGACTTTCGATTTAACTGCCAAGTGAAACGGAATAAAAAAAAATATACGAACAATTTTTATAAATTTTCAATAAAAATATTAAAATTTTTAATTATTTCGTTGAAGTCTGCTTTTTGACTGTGATTTTAAAATAATTGTCTTGTAAAAAAACAATACTTAAAATATTTGTTAACTCTGTGTGATTCAAGTGAAGATATTAGCTGACAGGTAGTTACATCGCCAATAACAAAAAAAAACGACGACAAAGTGTATCACCAGAATTATTCGAAAACAAAAGACAAAATCCCGACGACAATAACTTAAATGGAATTAAAAATGTTAACAATAAAAATGCAAGTACATCAATAAAGGCGCGTGCACTTTTAAACGTAAACAACATTCCAATTATAAACAACAACATCAAAACAAACAAAAACAAGTACTGTAAGTTCAAATATTTCAGGCTTCCAAAATAATAATCGTCTTGCTAGGCTTGATTATGAAGATATTGATACTGAGGATGAAGAATACGATGAAAACAGCATTAACGATGAACCATTTGTTGCTGATATTAGCGCAATGATAAAATCTTTTTCTAAAATTATTTCTTCCTCTAAAATTCAATGCAAGTCACTTAAAGATGGACAAATAAGATTACTAATGTAAAATCGTAAAGAATTTTTGTTACTCATTTAAATGACAAGAAAATTAAGTTCCGTACCTACCAATTGAAGCAAGACCGATCGTATAGAGAAGGTATAAAAAATTTACATCACTCCATACCAACTACTGATATTAAATGCGACATTGAAAAAAATTGTCATAAAGTTCGAAACATTGTCTATGTTCGTAGTAGAATAACGAAAAATCCCCTTCCAATGTTTTTCGTTGATTTAAAACCTGACCTAAATAACAAAAACGTATACGATATTAGGCACATAAATAAAGTCATTGTCACCATTGAACCCCCAAGAAAAACTAACGATCTCGTGCAATGTCATAGATGCTAAGAATTCGGCCATACCAAAACTTACTGCCGAAAAGAAGAAACATGTGTTAAATGTGGCTTAGGACACCTTACAATAGACTGCAATAAAAATATTGAAACTCCTCCACGATGTGTAAACTGTCTACAAAACCATTCAGCAAATTACAAAGGCTGCATAGTGTATAGACAGATATTAAAAAGAAAATTCCAAAATAATAATCTCTACAGAAGAGATAAAACCAGCCAATATGTATTTAATAGTGAAGATTACCCAAATCAACTTAAACAAAATGCAAACACCAACACTAGTCAAAACAACAGATTTTCATACTCCTAAATTTTACGGTATCCACAGCAAATAAATCCAATAAACAATCCTTTTGAAAAACTCGGAAAATTAATTGAAAACCAAATAGAACAGACCAATAAGTTAATAAAATTGCAATATGGAATGCCAATGGGTTTTCCAGTCGTACTCAAGAGGTAGAAATATTTCTTAAAATTAATTTTATTGATATACTCCTGGTCTCGGAGACACACTACACAGACAGATAATTTTTTAAAATAAAAGATTTTAACATAACAAAAGCTGGTTGGCTGGTTGCCAGACAATGGAACTCATGGTGGAGCAGCAATACTTGTAAAAACATCAATAAATTACAAATTCACCGACGAAATAAGACAGCAAAGTCTACAAGCTGCATGTATTAAAATATTTTGTAATTCGACTTCCATTACCATAAGCTCTATCTATCTTCCTCCAAGAATTTCTGTAAAGTGTCAGGAATTTCAAGAATTTTTTAGAAAACAATGCTAAACATCATTGGTGATGTTTGAGATTAATAAATCCTAAAGACAGATAACTTTTTAATTGTATCAGCAATAACAACTATTCAGTTTTATCTACGGGTAGTCCAACATATTGGCCTACAGATTTGAATAAAACGCCAGATTTATTGAATTTTGTTGTATATTACAGCATACCAAATAATTTACTACAAATAGCTGATAGCTACGATCTAAACTCTGACCATTCGCCACTTATCGTAGATTTTAATACATTTTTACATTGTCACATGAAGAGATATTAAATTTTAAATAATAAAACTGATGTATCATAATTTAGCACCTGGTTAGAAAGACCTGGCAGCCTCAATATTTCAGTAAAATCTGCGTCGGAATTAGATGATGCGGTTGAAACTTTTAAGAATTTGATTCATGAAGCTGGATTTCTATCTACACATCAACTGAGATCCAATATAAAAGAAGACTAAGAAGAATATGACAAATGAGTAGAAACCCGAATGACAAACGAAACCTTAATAGGGCTACAAAGGATCTTAAACTACGGCTGACTGAAATAAAAAATAAACAGTTTGAAAATTTTGTTAGTAATCTCAACGTTACAAGATATGATGAACATTACCTGTGGAATGCCATCAAATAATTAAAGCGTCCAATCAAGAAAAATACACCTATAAGAGACGAAAATGGTTGGTGATGCAGAACAGATCAAAGCAAAGCTGAAGCATATGCATTACATTTATCAAATATATTTCAGCCACATGGAATAAATGATTGTACTTCTACAAAAGAAATCTATGAATTTCTTCATAGTCCATGTCCAGTAGATTGGCCAATAAAACACATTTCACCAAATGAAGTATGGGAGGAGATTGCTAAGATTAATTGTAAAAAATCACCAGGATACGACTTAGTTAATGGAAAAGTAGTTCAAGCCTTGCCTAAGAAAGCTGTAATTTTTCTTACGCTTATATTCAATTCAATTTTGTGGCTAAATCATTTTCCTTCGCAGTGGAAAAGTGCTGAAGTGGTAATGTTCCCTAAACCTGGAAAGCCTGAAAATGTTGTATCATATCGCTCGATAAGTTTGCTACCCACATTCTCCAAAATATATCTGAGAAGAATGTTGCCTATACTAGAAAAAGAAAACATAATACCAGACCACCAATTCGGGTTTACACGTATGTAAAAGTAAATTTTATACGAGATTCCTTGGAAAACAAAAAATATTGCTCAGGAGTATTTTTGGACGTACAACAAGCATTTCATAGTTTCTGGCACGCAGGACTACTATATAAGCTTAAAAACTACTTCCAACACATTTTTACCTAGTACTAAAATCTTATATCAGCGGAAGGTATTACTATGTCAAGTTCAATAGAGATATGTCTGGAATTTACAGTGTCAAGGCTGGTGTCCCTCAGGGTAGTGTGTTAAGCCCAATTTTATTTACAATTTTTACATCGGATATGCCCATGATAAATAACTAGTACTAGTTGCAACCTACACAGATGATACAGCGGTGTTAGCTGCAGACACAGTTTCATATCTTCAAAGAGAGCTGTATGAAATAGGAATTTGGCTAAATAAATGGAGGATAAAATTCAACACCTGAAAATCTATACGCGTAACGTTTACTTTGCTTCGTGGAAACTGCTCACGTGTATCCATTAACAACAATGATATTCTGCAATCTGACACAGTCAAATATTTCGGCCTACACATCGATCGCAGGCTTACATGGAAAAACCACATTAAAGCTAAGAAACAACATCTTAACTTGAAATTCAAACGCCTATTTTGGTTACTAGGTCGCAAATCCAAACTATGTCTCGAGAATAAGGTAATTTTGTACAAAGTAATGTTAAAACTAGTGTGGACCTACGGTATACAGCTGTTGGGAACGGCCAGCAATTCTAACATTGAAATTCTACAGAGGTTTCAGTCAAAAACATTGAGGTCCTTAGTTAATGCTCCATGGTTTGTATCAAACAAAACAATTCATGATGACTTATCAATTCCGACGGTTAAAGAAGAAGCTAGAAAATTTAGCGAAAATTACTTGGAGGGGCTGAGTAATCCCTGTAATCCATTGGCAATAATACTACTAGATGACACAAATGAAGTAGGACGACTAAAAAGGAACCACATATTGGACTTGCCGTTTTGTACCTATTTAATTATACATTAATTAAATTCCGTGTACATATATGTAAATATTAATATAGATAAAACTTTAGGATTTTTGTATATAATGTGTATATTATACATTTTTTAATTAATTTTAACAATTTTTGTTTTAGTATATTGTTGTTCTCATTGGAGTTCAACAATGAATGTTATTCTTATTTTATAAAATTTTCTTAATATCCTAGGATAGATTGTAAATAAGACGAATAATAATAAAAAAAAATATTTTGCAATCAGTTGTTACTAAAATTGGGCAAATTTTAATTAAGAAGGGTTGCGACGCTTTTGACCACCCATTTTGAATTTGGTGCAAACAATTATCAATTAGGACAAACTTTCCAAAGGGGTACGTAAAAGATATAGCAGACCTAACTAAAACAGGAGTTTGAATGATGCTAGACGGAAGCTAGAATCCAAATAGTTACTCAGTACTACATACTTGTGAAAATAAACATAGAGATCAGTAAAGAGGAACTAAAAATAATGACAGAAGGGATACATTGAATAACAAAAATATTACTCACGTTTAATATACGTAGCTAACATTAGTATACCCCTAATAACAAACTTATGAAGAACAATAACAACGCACGTATCAATTTCAGTCAACATAGAACCTAAGAAGGTGAAATCATACTAAAGAATACGACTTAGCTACAATATAGAGAAAAACTGAATAATTTGTAACATCTGGAGTAGGTCTGATAAAAAAAAAACCGAAAATATTGAGAAAAAAACGAGTAATTGACAATAGAGGTTTAAAGGTAACTACAATAAAGGCTCAGTTATGCTACCGTAACGGAATGTAACCGCAACAGTAACAAACAGCTGATCATTTTTGTTATGTGTAAAGCAATACGAATGATTATAGAAATGTAAAGTAACCGGAACGGAATGTAAGAATCTGTAAAAAATAGAAATTTCTTACATTTTTACGTGACATCCTGTTTAATGCTAAACATGTTAACAAAATGTTAACATTAAAAATTGTAAACACAATTTAAATTTGTATGAAGGTTATGTTTGTCTGTATGTGGAATGTTCTTTAAATAAAATGTCACTTATATTAAAAACCTAAATTATAATTCGCTTCATTATTAACAATACACTATTAATATACACTATTTTACTAGATTATGAAAAACGACAACAGAAATAGTACAAATATTTTTACTAAAATAGGATACGTATTGTGAGGTTAATTATTATCACGTCTGGTCTATTTAAAGACATTCGAGTATACTATAAAAAATTACAAAAACATAAAAGCAAAAATCAACAAAGACATAGATACGAGTAAAGATCAAATTACAAAAAGGTAGAAGTAAAAAAAATCATAAATGTTTTCTCGAAGGTACCCGACAGAAAATCTTTAAAACTACAAAATAAAAAGTACTCCAATATCTCGCTTTGTGTCGTTTCGTTTTACGTTTTTTCGAATTTAATTTTTTTAAATTGTCTTTTTTCTGCTAGTTGCCATGATTTCTGCACCTAAATGAAAATTCTAAAGCAATATGTTTGATTGACGAAGCTATGAAGTTAAAAAAACGATCCCGACAGCGAAAGGAGTTTTAAAGTCTACGGATATCTATTGCTACAAGAAAATTTATTTTACGTTGAAACAAAAAGCTGTTCAACAAACATTAGACCAATTTTTTGTAAAATTTTCGTCGTGATTTTGTTGAAAGTGAGGTATTGGTGTTTTTATCTATTTAAAAAATATTAATAAAGGAACTGGTTATTTCAAATAAGTTTTAAGTAAATGAATATTAAATATTTACAAATAAATCACATAGAGCGACTCTCTTCAGTAAGCTGGCAATCTTAAAAATAAGAATCTCTTTATTTGAATATAGATTCAGATAAGAGAATAAAAGGCTGGTTACGCAAGCATTGCCGTAAGAACGTTTGTGTAGTTATAGAAACGTTTAAAACGAGTTAGCTGTCAACGAAAAATGTAAATCAAAATGAAACATCACATTTGCAGGAAGTCAGCTGTTCAGAACAGGGTTGAGTGTTGTTAAGATAAACCAAAATTCAATAACTACAATAATTGGAAGAAGTTATATTTGCTAATTAAATTTCATGTTATTACAAATATTTATTCTTGTAATATTATATTGTTGGCTTAATCTGAGTCAATATTTATGAAATTTAGATATAAGTACTGTCGAATTCTGTTCTATTCAGAGATTTTTTGTCTTTTTATTAAATTGCAAAACAATACCTCTTGCTAGAATAGTAATAATAAAATATACTCTTATAATTCTTTATGACAATAGAATTATAAGAATATCAATTTAAAAATTTTAAAGATTTATGTACATTTCCACTCAAAATACACATTATTTATTTATTATGTTTCAAAGTTTTTCTTATGCACATTAAAATCATAATAATTAAAGAAAAATCAATTTTTATATACAAATTTAAAAGGTTAAGATATACGATTAATATACTCGTATATGAAAGTACCAAGGAGAAAATTCGTGCCACGTCGTCAACCAAAATACATATATATTATTTATTTTGTTAAAAATTAATGTATATAATTAATGATAATAAGTATTTAGTTCTTGTAAAATAATTTTTTATTATTATTTTAATCAAAAATTACAAATTTCATTATATACATGTAACAATTTAAAAGTTTTATATGAATAATTATGAAGGCACCAAAGAAGGCATTTGTGCAACTCTGCATATAATAGCCTAATCACTTATGTTCAATTGTCACGTAAAAACGCGAGAGAATTCTGTTTTATACAGTTCGAGAGATAACGTTTCGGTAAGCATTTGCATTGTTCCCCATATGCTAAAAAGAGAATGTTCGATACGATACGTTACGTTACGTTCGGGTAACTAGCATTTAAGTAAAACAAAAAGTAAGGTTGCAAGCCAATAATAAAAATGAGATATTTAATCACAGTTGTGTTATACACTGGAAGTTTTAAGTAAAAGGAGCAGAGTAATTAAATTGAGCACAGTGTTATAAATAGATAACAACATTTAAAAGTCAATAACTAGTTTTATTTAAAATCAAAATATATCCTTGGAATACAAAGAAAATGATGGTAGTTAAAATGGAAGAACGTAATACTATATTCAGACAGGCGCTTTTATTAAGGCAATATTCATTTATTTGACAGTGGTAAAAAAAGCAGCTGGTTGTTTAAACAACATTGTTTTTATTTTGTTTTTTTGTTATATTGTTGTATTTTGTTTTGTTCCTTTTTGCTTGTAGTTGTTGACATTTGAGATGTCAAATATCAATTAAAAATGTTCGGAAAACTGTACTTATGACTGTGCTATATTTAAAGTTTTACTCAATATTATAACAATTTGTGCAATAATTAATTGAAACTTTATATAAAATATTGAGCTCAATAATCCTGTTTATTGCGACTTATGCAATATAATTACATTATTATATTTTCTACCATTATTATATTACCGTTTCTATTATTTTCAGTAATACTATTATATTTATCTGGCATCCTAGTACTTCTCATGTATATTTCTCGATGGAGTTTAATTTTTAATATATGATAACAGCACAAGAAGCTATTAAAAGATGAGAACTAGCTTTTAGTTTGTTTACTTATTTAAATACACAATTTATGAATTGCTTAAAAATACTATCATCTAAATGTTAGCACGCAAGATGACGGTTCTAGTTCAATCGAATCTTTTTTATGTCAGATTCATTTTACAGAACTTAAAATACTTCTTATACTTGATCTTTATTTAATTTTTAAGTTTAATATGTAAGAAATCTTAACACGAAACAAAATTTAGACTATCTCTCTTCTTACTATAAAATTGAAAGTTCTTCATACAAAGCACTTATTATAACATGAACTGATCTTGCAAACAGCGTATTCTATCGGTATCTGGTTAATTTACATACAAATATGATTTCTTTTTTCCACAAATTTGCGATTTTGTTAATGACTGAAAGAATATAAACACAAAAAAACATTAAATAAAATTTAAATTTATTTTTAGATTTTCCTCTATGTGTAGGATATTATTGCTCGAAAGTCTTTTGGTTTTGATAATGGATTATTTAATCTAATATAGTGATATTCAGTGTAATAATTAAATATTTAATTTTAATATATAATGAATTTAATAACCATGAGGGAGCTATTTTAAATTTAGTTTACCCACATTTTGAATAAGAAACAGGGAATGTCACTTGTACTTATTATAGCAGTCGAGAGTTATAAATGTATTGTATAATAAAATTATAAATTTTTTTAAATCAAATCAGTAGACTTTTTTTGCATATTTCGCATATTCTGTTAATTTCAACACATCTTTTTTGTTTAATTTTAATGGAATTAAATTTCATATCTGTATACTCCTTTTTATTCGTATCGGAATGTGTCTACTTCGAGTGTATAAACGAGCTTATATTCAATTGGGCACAGTTTCGATAGCACTGTACTTACTTTTTATGAATTGATATGCAAGACGATATGATTTTAATGTTTATTTACGAGTGATTTTTTACCTCGTTTATTTTTTCGAAATTGTTTCGATTTTAAAAAATTTAACTTAATATTGGAAAGATTGATAAATATTCTTTATCCTTTTTATGTCTATTCTTAATGCGCAAACTCCATTGTAAACAACCCTGTTCGACCATCACTTCACCTTTTAGATATCGTTGTAAAATTGAAATACATTTTCCTTTTAAAATTTTTCTCGTTATACTCACCACAACGAGTTTGATGATAATTTTGTATTCTAAAAGATGCTCATTAAAATTTAGTACCACCATTTTTACCACCAGAATTAAAGAAATATTCTGGATTGGAGAACTGCAGTTCTGAAGTGTCAAATAATATAATCCTAAAAATAACACAAATTTTCAACGCTTCATTTAGACTGTGTCCATTGTTTTAAAAACCATTGATTTAGAAAGTCGCCAACTGAAGTTAAATCATATGCATATATTTCGCTTTTGGGCAATTTGTCGAAATTATATGAGCAAATACTACAAGTTCGCAATAAAGAAATAAACAAGGAACTTAATTCCCAAATATCAGTTTGGTTTTAGAAATGCACATTCAACAATTGACCAAGTTCACCGCATTACTGATTTAATAGAAGACTTTAGACGAAAAAATGTTTGCTTCCGCTCTGTTCTTAGACCTTTCATAAGCATTCGACAATGTCAGTCACACGGGTTTACTTACATATCTAAGCAGACAATTTTTTTTATTATTATTATTATTTCCTTTATTAATATTATTACTTCGATTAAAAATTTCATTAAATAAAACAAAATTAAAAGAATTATTTACATAAATCATAGTTACTTAATATATATTTTGTTTAAATTTCAATGGAATTAAATTTCTTTTTTATTCGTATCGTGCAAAGGGCATAAGGGCAAATTATTTGAATCCTATTCGAAGAAAAGGTTGTTTCGTGTTATATATGAGAACAAATATTATTTTCAAGTATAAAATTATCACACATAACATAAGTAGAGTCAGAAGCTAGGTCGTAATCCAGACTGAAGGGTTGTAATGGCCGATTAATTATGTATATATGATATACCAGAAGTTGCAGGACCGACAATGACTACACTTGCCGATGACACGGCTATTTCGTTGCCAGATCTGAAAATAAGGAAAAATAGAAGTTACAGATTGCACTTACCTATTTATGATATTTATGGACAGCATACAGATATCGTATGCAAATGTAGCAAAATATCTTGGTACGACAGTAATTCCGAAATTGCGTTGATATGAACATATTAAAATTGTGACACTAAAACTGAAATGGAAGAAGCTAAACTGATTAATCGGGATGAAATACAAACTTTCTTTTGAAGATAATTTGTTGATATATAATCAAATATTAAAACCTATATGAATTTATGGAATACAATTGTGGCCGTGTTGGTTTGGAACGCAAACTTAAAAGAAGGAAACCATCTGGCCTAATTAAAAACCTTCTTCCGACTTGATGTTTATTAACTAACTTGTTGTTGTAAAAATTAATAAACGAGAATTTAAACAAGAAAAAATATATTTATATATTAAAACAATAAAAAAACGACAAAAATTGTTTTCAAAGAAATTATTCTTCATCGGATTATATATTGCATAGACCAGAGGTCGCCACAAAAAGAACATTGATTAAAATGTCATTGTAAATGAGAGAAGCATATGCATAACCCAGATGAATATTGTTAGTAATATTTCCAAAGGTACTTATTAACGTAATAATATGTATGTATATGTAGTGAAAAATAGAGAAAATATGAACAGCGCTGAATCCCTAAAGACAACGTATTTAACTTGATAAAAGTTCTTCCAAAAATCGAGATCATTTCTCATTGTTATTACTTACTTATTTACTTAATTGGCCATTAACAACCAGATTAACGAATTTCGACCTCCGCAACACATCCTTCCAGGCGCCTCTGCCAGTTGGTCACACCAATCGCTGACAGGGCTTCCTCGACTTCCACCTCTTTCTAACAGATACAAGGTCGTCCTGTACAATGGGTCAATTTCGACCTCCGGGTACTGTGCTTAGCCTTTCGACAGGTGCACGTCCTCTAACCTAAGGTCGTCCTCTTCGCCGAGCTTGACTGTATCAAAAGTATAGTTCTCGGCCGTAATCTGAGAATCAATACGCCGGACGTATCTACTTGTCGATAACATATACTTTGTTTTTCCCTGATTCTACTGCCAGGCCCATCTTCTTGGACTCTCGTTCAATAGCACTAAAGGCAGCAGTAACATCTCGCTTGGTACGCCCTATGATGTCGATGTCGTCAGCGTAAGCAAGTAATTGGACACTTTTTCAAAAAATAGTGCCATGGCGATGCACTCTTGCCTTTCGGAGTCTTCCATTCCTACCTTGACGGAGCCGCAGGAATTGCTCAACGTCATCATCCCCTGCGGATCTGTAACCATTTCCATTCTCATTCTTGCAGGAAGACGTTCCGGGCTTATACCCCTCGGTTAGACGCTTAACTTTTTGATAGAATTTTTGAGCATCATTTCTACATCTGTACATTCTCGACTTCCTCACGCTCACGCCTTTCCTGCTCCCGTTTCTTGCATCTGAAAAGGCGTCTCTCATCCCTTCTCCTCTCTCTATAGTTTTCGACAACGGCTTGCGGCCGACAGCAACGTTTTCTTGTATGTGGTGTTTTTCGCTGCAGCTACCTTGCGATGCTCCTCATCGTACCATTGATTTTTCTGGGGTGGGCGCTCGAAACCAAAGACTGTTTCCGCAGTATTGCGCAAGGAGTATTAAATGTTGGCCCACATTCCACCAATGTCGCTGAGATTACATGGGGAACGACGGAGCTTATCCGAGAGTTGAGCGGAGAATGCCTCAGTAGTCCTTTGTGATCGCAGCTTCTTAACACCCAGCTTTCGCAATGCACTAGCGCGCAGTTCTGGAGGCGCTAATTCGCAACTTGGCTACCATAAGATAGTGGTCGGAATCGATGTTTGGACCTCTAAATGTGCGCACTTTTAGTACACTGTATACATGCCTTCCGTCAATCACAATATGATTGATCTGGTTGGATGTTGATGGATAAGGGGACATCCAAGTGGCCTTGTGAATATCGAGATGTTGAAACCTGGTGCTACATATTACTATGTTACGAGCCGCGGCGAAATCAATCAGCCTCACACCATTGGAGGTAGTGTTCGCATGGAGGCTGTCTGACAATGTGGCCAAAGACACCTTCCCGCCCTGACCTTCGCATTAAAATCTCCGAGGACGATTTAGGCATCGTGGGCCGGGCCATTATCATATACGTCCACGAATTTAGCGTCGAAGGCATCGTCCTTATATTGCGTCTGGACGTGAGCACAAATATTGTAGAATTTTGCCCTGTTGCGGATTGTGGCTATTCTTTCGTTCACTGGCGTGAACCCAGAGACAAAACGGCGAAGTCTCCTACTAACCACAAATCCGCATCATAATTCATGCTTATCAACATGACCGCTATAATACACATCGCAAGATGCCAGCCTTTTGCATCCTTGACCTATCCATCACATTTCATGTATGGCAGTAATGTCCGTCCTTCTTTTCATGAGGTCATCCGCCTGCTGGGCGGAATCGCCTACCCTGTGAAGGGTGGGGACGTTCGAAGTGACTATTCTTAAATCGTTGTCCTTTAGACGTTTGCCGTGGTCGTCAACTTTTGAGGGGATCTTTTTAAGATTATTTGTTGTGGTTTTCATTGGATGAAGTTTTTATGTGGTGGGTTCCAAGCCCTACGCACAACCCATATTTAACGTCCAGGAGATTGGACTTCTCATTGTTACCTTAATATTTCGTTTAGTGTATAATTGAAACCTGAAAAAAACATTATGAACCTTCTTCTTTAGAAGCTGTCAAGCAACAGATTGATTTTCTTGATTTATTGTGATGTTCTACATAATTTTTTTGCTTTTTAACAATTGGCGCTATCTTTTCTTTCCTTGCTTTTTCATATTGTTCAAGACTTTTTCTAACTTTGTATGGCGGAGTCTTGAAAACTTTAATACTCAATTCAGAATTTAATGCCATTTCGTTATCTACGACAAACATTCTTGAAACTCTGAAATTTAACATCATTTTCCTTATTAGTTCTCTATATCTGCTATCGACCGAGACTTAATCATTATTCCCTGCGCAAATTTTGTAAGATTATTTATTGCTGTTAGCAGTAGTGATTGTGCTAATTTTTTTTACCGGAACGCGTATATATAATTACATAGATTAGGCCAATCATGGGTAGGCGGCCGCTCATGTGGGATCTTATGTCCCAAATTTAACGACGGGGGTGATTTTTCATGATTATCCTGGCGGCAAGGTTTATTTCTTAGGTCTCAAATTTAACGACGGGGGGAGGGATATTTCCTCCAATTTTCGGGATTGGTTCTGTATATAGTATAAAAAGGAAAGGAAACGAAAATCATTACGAAACGCATTTTGTGTATATGTATATATATATATATTGTTACGCATAGCGAAACGACCTAATATCG
Organism: Sarcophaga peregrina; assembly: GCA_014635995.1. Taxonomy (NCBI): domain Eukaryota; kingdom Metazoa; phylum Arthropoda; class Insecta; order Diptera; family Sarcophagidae; genus Sarcophaga; species Sarcophaga peregrina. The sequence goes on along the minus strand of CM025792.1, from coordinate 28,979,227 downwards.
TTTAACATTAACGATAAACAAAAGCTACAAATACAAAGACCATGAGGGAGTGCGTACACAATACACACTAACACATACATCGAACTTGGTATAAGTAAACAAGAACAACAAGCATGAGAGTAAAAGGGATGGACAAGTAAGAAGACGCAACAACAAATAATGCAGTAGCTATAGAATTCTCTAGAAAGCGCGAACGCGAACCTTCTACTTCGAGAACCTTCATCAAACTGAAGGCGTTCGCATATAAAAGGGCAAGAGAAAGCTGACAACCGGTCCAGTGTGAATTCAGTCAGGCTTGTGTGCAGTTGCGTATGAAGAAAAAGTCGCGGTGTGAAGTCAAGTTGCGTCCGTAGTAGAGTCTACCGAACAGTTGTTAGTGTTTACGCGTGCAGAAGTGCTGTGCTTATAAAAAGGTTGTAAGCAGAGAATCACGAACAAGTGCTGTTCCTTATAAAAAGGTTATAAGCAGAGAAGTGTATCGAACGAGCACATACTGTTATAGTTATTGTTGTGTATTTTGTATAAGTTTGGACAGTGACACATAAAAGTAGTAAGAATAATAAAGAGTTCCATTAAAATAAACACACATTTGTTTTTACTTGGTTTGCAATCAACGAACTCATATATAAACGTTTTTAAAAAGGTAAAAACGTAACAGTCAACCCTTTTATAACGCGGTGCTCTCAGAACGCGGTTTCCATACAACACGGGGCTGAAATTGCGACAGCCCTCCTATAACGCGGTATTCTTATAGCGCGGTTTGCGTTCAACTTCATCCCATAAGTTCCTTCCGCACAGCCTATGAATGAATAGTAACTAGATATTGTAAGAGGGTTTAATATAAGTTCTATTTTCGACGCAAAAGCTCAGCCGAGATACAGTACCATGTAAAACAATAGCAATTGGATTTTCAATTTAAAAAAACAATGAACCAAGTGAGGATAAATAATAAAAAAATTACATTATTTTACAAGTCTTTCTTCATTTTGTTGGTAACCAGTCTTTTAGTTTCGTTTGTATTTCATTTTTTTTATCAATCCTTATATGAACTCTTGAATTCAATAAAAATAATTTATAATTTATCTTACCTTTTGTATTTCTTGGTCTCCATAAAACGCGGTGCGAATGATCTGATATGCACTAATTCTGTGATTCTTATAGCGCGGTTTCCATACAACGCGGTGGACGGTTGCCATACAACGCGCTACGAATTAGTTTGGTTTATACATAAAATCCGAGTTTCTTATAGCGCGGTTTCCATATATCGCGGTACGCACTCACCGCGTTATAGGGGGGTTGGCTGTACATATATGTTTATTACATTTAATAAAAATTAATTCTCGTTATCAGAAAACATCTTTAGTTCCGGAACGCGTTCCTGTCCAAAAAACAAGTACCGGAACGACGTTCCGGCTCGACAACATCACTGGCTGTTACTGTTAAATGTTTCCCCCGCATATTGTGGAATTTGCGTATGTGAAATATATGATTTATCGGGATGCCTATCACATTTTCCACACTACATACTTTGCACTCTTTTATTATTTTATTTAGTATGTCGCTCTTTTTGGAAAATAAGTATAAGTAGTTCCTTGAGTATCCAATATCCAAATTATAGCCAACATTTCTTTTTTCAAGGCTGAATAATTTTCTCAGTTTTATTCAGTGATCTAGATATGAATGCATTCGGTCTTTTATCTTGGCTAAGGACAGCTCCTACCGCATAGTTCGAAGCGTCTGTAGTTAATTCAAAAAATTTATTACAATCTGGGTAGGTAACAGAGATCAACAATGAATCGTTTTTCCGCTACTCATAAGCACTCATGCAATTTTGTGTATGAGTGAATCAGCAGAATTGAAATTTAACTACTCTGATTCATTCGTACTCGCTACAACATTGATTTATAAGTATAAGTAGCAATGAGTATGAAGACAACGTTGACATCAAACTCACAACATTCGAAATGTATTTGATTCATATGCCTACTTATTCTGATTCATAAATTTAGAAAAATAATTATAATACTTGTAAGTGATTCTAGTGGTTCAAATCATTCATTAAAATTTACAGGCTTTGTTGTTGTTGCATATAAAAACAAAGCGAAGGGAAGGACAAAGACAACAAGCAAAGCACACACACAATTTTCTTGTGAGTATAGTAGTGAATCGTACGCGAATCATACTTATTTTATGTTTCTTATAAAAGTTAAGTAGAGACGAGTCGAAGTCAATAACATTAGGCGTATCGTTATGTATGAATACGACGATTATTTCCAACTTTGAGTATGAGTAGTATCATATTAAAATAAGTATGAATGCGTATAAGTATCAGAAATTATAAGCATGACTTGAATCTACTGATCGTTTTGAATACTCGTTGCTGATCTCTGGTAGGTAAATATTACATCTCTTGAAGAGTTTTGCTATTTTAGCATAACTCATTACAAAGCGACGATAATATCGACATAGACCTAGAAACGATCGTAAATCTTTCAATGTAGTTGGCTACGAAAAATTAACAATAGCTTCAACTTTTTTTGGCGTTTTTGTGTACTATGGCGAGAAATGAGAATACCTAAGAATCCCACCTCCCTTTTAAAAAATTCGCTTTTGTCAAACAGTTAGCTTTGCAAAGTATGAAATATTTCTGTAATATCCCTGGTATCTTATTCTCGTTTGGGCTAAAAATGATTATGTCATCTGTATAGACATAACACCCAACACCGATATGAGAACGTAAAATATCATCCAGCGCACGTTGCAATATCGCTGGTACATTCCTTAGTCCGAATGATAATCGAGTGAACTCGTACTTACCATTGTTATTAGAAACTGCAGTTTTCTCCATGTCTTTAGATTTCAAATGTATTTGGTGAAAACCACTTTTAATATCTAAAACTGTAAAATATTTGCTTCTTCCTAACTGAGCAAGTACTTCATCAATTTCTGGTAAGGGATTTATCTGCCATAGTAGGTTAGGTTAGAGGACGTGTACTTGTCAATTCTGACAAGTACAGTACTCGGTGGTCGAATTGACCCATTGTACTACGTCCTAGTTTCTCACACCACTTATGTTGTGTGCGTTAATTTTATACATGAGTGGCGGGACCTACAGTTTAAAGTCGACTCCGAACGACACATTTTTGAGAAGCATTCCATGGCAATTTTTTACTCTCAGAGTTTTTGCCAGAAATCTGCTGAGAGGAAGTCACCGAAAAATTATTTTAAAATTTTCGTTTTGATGTCTGACCTGGGATTCGAACTCGGGTCTTTCGTCTAATAAGCCAACACACTACCTACTATACCACTGCGACCTCAAAATCTGCCATAGTAATAGCATTTAACTTTCGGTTATCTATAACCATTCCAAACTTTTTCTGTACACTTGCATCCATTTTTTTGGGAACAATCCACACATGTGAATTATAGGGGACTTACCTGAGTCTCGATTTTTTTCTTAAACTCATTGGATAAGAATATGTTTTAGAATATATGAGATCTTCTGTTCTCGTCCGTATTTCTCCTACAATTACAGTGGTGTACGTCAATTTTTCGTCCGGTGCTGAAAAAAGATTAGGGTATTTTAAAACACCATTTTTCAGCGTGCCCTATTGTAGTTGCGTCATGCGATCAGTTCGAATTGTAGTCATAGTAAGATTTTCCGCTAAAAAATCTTTAAGTTTTCTTTCCGTCTCTTAACTTCATGTAGTTATGTTTGGTATGTATAATGGCATCAAAGTCTTTAAGAATACCGTTTTCAATAATGCCATAAAATGTTTCTAATTCCGCTAATAAATAAATTTTACTGGTACATCCGTTCGTCCAAATAGAAAGGTATTGGTATGAGCTCGAATTTCTACAAGTCCTGGAATTGGATTTGCATAAAAAGTTTCTTTGTTCGGAATCGGAATTTTTGCAATATTTGGTCGTATATAATTCTTATTTGAGCCTGTGTCTATTAAAAATTTTTCCACTGTCCATCCTACACTCAAAATATGGGAGGTTAGACGAATTTAATCTAAAGAATGTATTTCTTCGATAGCGTCATGACCGTAGTCCATTTTGTCATTTCTAATTATCATTTTATCATAGCTAAGTATCTGTTAAGGTCATCCGTCCTTTCTTTTCTTCTAAAATTACCTGCTTAAGATTTCAAATGAAAATTCCTTTTGTATTTACGTGCTCTGGATATTGTGGCGCTGGCCGTTTTCTGAAAAGATCATTGTTTGCTGGTCTGGTCATGTAGTTTATTTTTCTATTCCTTATACTTTGATCTGCGTCCATATGGTCTTGCTTGGGCTGGGGTTTAGGAAGGAAAGTTCTTCGTGGGACACAGTGGTTTTGATTATATTTTGGAATGACACTTTTATTTTGGTAATTCCTTAAATCTTGAAAAGGGTGATCTCATTTTTGAAAATAATTAGACCTTTTATTTGGTCGAGGAGGCGGTGGAGTGTGTGCTAATTCCGGATAAAATGTAGATTGTTTGCGTGAAGCACTGTATACAAATTTCCTCTTCTGTGCATAATTAGTTCTAAAATGTTGATTTTCTAATTGAGATACAAGTGCAATGCTTTAAGTAAGTCTGTTGGCTCTTTCATAGCCAGAAGTCTAGGCAGATCTCCCTTTAACCCACTAATAAAAGTATCAAGGGCTTTACCCCTGTAAGTTTGAGTTAAGAGGAGTAGTGATTCTTTCCCTATATCCATAGCGTTAATTTTATTAAGTATGAGGGATAGATTATTATATACCTTTTTGTAGAATTCATGAACTGTTTCAGTTCCTTGGACTAACATTTTTAATTGATATTCGAGGGTGCTGACATTTCTTTTGTTAGCGTAATGGAGATTTAAGCAGCGGGATATACTTCCCAATTAAAGGGTATATATAAGACTCTAATATAGCGACTGCACTACCGACAATATTGTTTCTAATTATGCTTAGAATTCCAAAATATTTTGGTGTTCCTTTTAAATGTTTATAGATATTGAATTTCCTCCAAAAACTGAATTCGTCAGTTTGAAAATTCTTATTATACTATTCTGCGTATTTCTGTCTCTAAATCCATCATATTATATGTAACCTGATTTTCTTGTATGGCAAATGAACAAATTTACACAACTCCAACCCAGACTTCCAATATGACAACAAAAACATCTCCAGCAATTAATAATAATAACACCAACACACATCAACATACACTTATTCATCACATGGGGCTGAGCTTCAGGCTACCATGGGGGTCAGTAGGTGGCGGATAACTGAACGGCCTATCCTATGTAGGTTAGCTGCGAATAACCAATAAGCGGTCCCCGACCAAGAGCGGCAGTGGCGGAGGCGTACTACAAAAAGGTACATATGTCCGATGACGCTATCTGTGACATGGCGAACTGATGCCGCCATTAACTAAGCATCATCCCACAGGGGGTTCCCTCAAGAGATGGGAAAATAGGAGAGTAACGCCTCCGTGGTTCCCACAGTTTCAACAAAGCGGCGAATACGACGCCCTTGAATAGGGCATTAGAACTGAGCCCGGTAAGGTTCTAATTATGGTATACCGGAAGATGTATGTGAATTGGCGATATAGGCTGACAATAACAGTATTCCGGCACTTTAGTAGGCGGTGTGAAAGCTGGCTGAAATGGCTGTCGGGCTAATGCTGTTATTGCCTCCGCCCCATTAAAATTATGGCAAATCTGTCGGTACGTTCCTGATTTATCACCGTTGGGTTGGTGTTGTAGGACCAGATGTTGATCCCTGGCTTATGTCGACCTGGCTCTGAACACATATTCCCATGAGGTTACGTGTCAACCCTTGCGTGGTCTCTCTGCTTATGCATAGATAACCACGGGGTCTTTCGTGACGACTACAACGATGGATTAGGATAGCGGCCGAGAGTTGGGGCCCAAATGAAATAAAATGATTAATAACAGAAACAAATCTAATAATAAAACGAATGATATGAATACTCTGGAGCTGAACGCTTTCGGGCAGAGCTCGAGAATTCTGAGATCTCCAGTGCGAAATCGGGAAACGAACCCATTCGGTCAGAGTACGAGAACTCCAAGATCCCCAGTGAATGGAGAATCTTCAGGATTGGTGACATCGGAGCTGGAACCAACGCGAAGCAACCCGTCGGCATCGGCTAGCGGGGTTTTGGTCAACTCGGGGACCAAATTAGAAGTTTAATCGAAATGATGGAGGATGGAAAAAGAAGATCAATCTACCAACCGATGAGGGATGCGATCGATTCCATTAAGACCCTATACGACCTGTACCTCGGCAAAAACGGTGAGCGAACGGAGGACTTTAGAGGGGCCATTGGAGAGCTCCTAGGTGAATGCGCGTCTGTCCGCACTCTAAAGGAGAGGAGGACGGTTGAGATAAAGGATATTGATGAAATAACGGAGAAGGAGGAGGTATATAACGCGATTATGAACGTTCCAGGTATTGGGGGCTTCGGTAAGACCGACATAGGTGGCCTCAGGAAGGCATATGGTGGGACACAAACTGCCGTAGTAAGCCTTAACGCAGACGCTGCAACGATTCTCCTGAGGGAAGGTAGAATTAGGATCGGCTGGGTCATATGCAGAATTCGCGAGAGGAACATTCCGACAAAATGCTTCCGGTGCTTGCAGTTTGGACATATGGTCCGTCAGTACACAAGTAAGGTTGACCGCTCGCGAACTTGCCGTAGGTGCGGACAGGAGGGGCATATTGCGAAAAATTTCAAGGGCGAATCTCTTTGCATGTTCTGCAAAGTGGGCGACCCGAAATCTGCCAACCATATCGCGGGGAGCGGAAAGTGCCCACAATTTTTGAGCGTACTTAAACCACGTTCTAGGAGATGAGGTTAATACAAATTAATCTGAACCACTGTGAAGCAGCCCAGGACCTATTGGTCCAGAGGATAAAGGAGGAGAATATTGATGTCGCCATCATAAGCGAACCTTATAGAATACCGAAGAATAGTACTTGGATGACGGACGGATCTAGTACTGCGGCTATATGGATCTGTGGTTCATTACCCTTCCAGCAAACCAATGCGCGAGACATTGGTTTCGTTATGGCCAGGATAAAGGGAGTTTTCGTCTATAGTTGTTACGAAGAGATGGTCAATGGAGGAGTTCCAACATATGCTGGACAGGATGGCGTCTCACGTGCGCCTGAATACTCCCGCCATTATTGCAGGAGATTTCAATGCTTGGGCGACCGAATGGGGTAGTAGATAACTAACACAAGGGGTCGCTGCCTCTTGGAAACAGTCGCTTCCCTTCCTGTGGCGCTGATGAATGATGGAAGAGGAAGTACATTTAGGAGAGCTGGATCGAGCTCGATAATAGATTTATCGTTTGTGAGCAATAGTCTTGTTTCGCGGACCGCGTGGAAACTAACTGAGGACTTCACGAATAGTGACTGTGGGGGTAGCGGGGAAAACAAAATAAAATAAAATATTTGGCAGACGAGAAAAATACACGAGAATTAGTTTTCTATACCGATTATTTATTTATGCACAAAGCACGTACCTTCGGGTTGGGGGTTGTTTTTATAATAATATTTCTTTTCTTTTTGTTATGTATTAACAATTCACAATTACAATTAATTAGTACACACGGTTGTACAAATACTTAAACTAAGCTTAAAATTAGGGTGGCCAGCGTGAACATCCCGCCCCCCTTGCAACAGTGCAACAAGAGGACCGAGAAGTCACCTGGCCAGAGATCAATACAATTCAGGTTATGTAAATTCAATAGAGAGTAATAAAGCGTAATTCAAAATTCAAATAAATAAGTAATGATAGAGATTAAGGAAAAAAATATATTCAATTAAATTCATAAGTTATAAGGAAACATTATACGTGGTTTATCTGCCCAGCACATTAATAACTATTGTAGCGCCGGAAGGCGTATTCGATGCTGCCATTATGGCCCCATTCCCGGAACTAGAAGTCTGACCGGAACACGCACATCGGTTTTTTAGAGCTTGGCTGTGGGTTGCGCTCTTCTTTGAGTTCTTATTATCTGTTGATTGACCGATGTTAGCTGCTCTTCTCTTACGGTGACTTCTTCTGCGAGTGGTACCTTTGGACTGACTCGTCTCCGAAACGTTTTTTCTACCCCGTTTACTGTCCTCAGCTCTTCGATGAAAGTGTAGCATGGTGTGGTGTTCCTGCAAGCATTCCATACAGCGGTCTCTGCTTCGGCAATCCTTCACAAAATGGGAATGTGCCAGACAGTTGATACAGTGTTTGTATCTTTTTACCACGCTTAGCCGCTTAACGGGGCTCATCCGACGAAATTTGGGGCATTTCCGTAGAGGATGAGCATCTGGACACAGACGACACTTTGAGCTGGCGGTAGCGATAACGTCATCAAGGGCCACGTCAGTCGGGCGTTCTACGGTTAATCGACGGGGAGTAGTGTCAGACATCTGTGAATAAAGAAAACGGGCAAACAAAAGAGAGAAAATTAGTTTTGCTCATAATTGGGAAGCAGCACGAGTTTGACTATTGGCCGAGTCAACACGCCATTGGCGGTCCGGATATCGGCCACTCGCACCTTCGAATCAGGGCCGGAATAGACCCGTTCGATCCGACCTAGCTTCCATTCATTCGGGGGTAGATTGTCATGACGAATGACAACAAAATCATCCACAACGAAATCTCTTTGAGGAACCTTCCATTTGTTGCGTTTATGCAATTCGACTAAGTATTCGTCCTTCCAACGACGCGCGAACAAATGGTGCAAAATCTTCAGCTTACGCCATCGATTAGCATAGCTTAGAGATTCATTTGAAAAATCAGGTTCCGGTGGGGATAGAATAGCACTTCCTATAAGGAAATGACCCGGGGTTAAAGGGTTGATGTCAGACGGGTTTTCTGTCATCGAGCTAAGAGGTCTAGAATTCAAACAAGCCTCTATTCTAGTCAACATAGTCGAGAATTCTTCATACGTGAAACTCTGGGCGTGGGATATCTTTTTCAAATGGGTTTTGAAACTCTTCACACCCGCCTCCCATAAGCCACCCATATGTGGAGCTCCGGGTGGAATAAAATGCCAATCTACCAACTGAAAGGCATTCTTCGTGACAATCTGACGTTTAAGGTTTTCAAGGAACTGAGTCTTGTCCTTATTCAAAATATTGGCTGCTCCGACAAAAGCAGTACCATTGTCAGAATATAGGTGAGAAGGACAACCGCGACGAGAGAAGAATCGAGCAAAAGCGGCCAAGAAGCATTCGGTGGATATGTCGTTTGTAGCCTCCAGATGGATGGCTCGAGTAGCAAAACAAACAAACACCAAGACATATCCCTTCGTTATTCTACAACCACGCCCTATGTACGACTTTATGTCAAAGGGACCAGCAAAATCAATTCCGGTATGAGTAAAAGGGCGGGTAAGTGTAGTTCTTTCGGGAGGCAAAGCAGACATAATCTGCTGACCGAGTTTCTTCCTATATAATGAACACACTTTGCAATTGTGAACAACTGTCTTGACCAAATTCTTCAATTTAGGAACCCAAAATTCCTGTCGCGTAAGACGCAACATCAGGGAGATATCCGCATGAGCCGAAAACTTGTGAAGATGTTCCAGATAGAGACGTGTAAAACGACCATTATAGGGTAACAACTTCGGAAAACGCTCGTTGTAGGTCAAAGTAGGTGATTGAGAGAGTCTACCATTAACCCGTAGAAATCCACTAGAGTCTATAAAGGGGTTGAACACGAGTAGTGAATTCTTGGAGGTTAAGGTTGAGCCATTCTTCAGAGAAGAGTATTCGGAAAAATAGGTACTTTGGCAGAGAATGACCAAGCGATCCATTGCGAACCTAACCTCACTTTGAGTCAACGCATGTGATAGAGGGACTTGAGACGACCTTTTTCCGGGTTGTAACGAGTGATAAAATCGAAATATGTAGGACATAACTCGCAGGGCACGAGGTAAGTCCGAATATCGACTCAAGAATTCCTCCGACGTATCCGCTTGGGCAACGTTGACCTGTATCAAACGCGTTTCCAACTGATTGATGGGTTTAAACGATGACAAAGGCCACTCAGATTGTGAGCGAGATAACCATTCAGGACCTTTCCACCAAACATCCGAAGTAGAGAGCTCTTTAGCACTCATACCACGACTAGCCAAGTCAGCAGGGTTATGATGAGATTCGACGTGATTCCAATTGTCAGTGCCTACGTGGTCCACGATATACGATACTCGATTTGCCACGAAAGTTGGCCAATGGCACGGGGGTTTTTGAAGCCAGGACAGAACGATCGTCGAATCTGTCCAATAGAAGCCTTCCGATCTGGTAAGATTCAGCTCCTTACGAAGTGAAAATACCATTTTCGCCAGTAGAGTTGCGCCGCAGAGCTCTAAACGGGGTAAAGTTTGCACTTTTATAGGCGCAACTTTTGTTTTGGCAGCGATTAAGTGGGTGACAAAGTCACCAGACGGGGTTTGGACTCTACTGTACAGAGTGGCAGCATATGCTTTCTCAGAAGCATCGCAAAATGCATGAAGTTGTACTTCATACTGAGGGTTAAAATTAACCCAACGGGGGATATTAATCCTTTCGATGAACGAATAATCATCGACAAACTCAAGCCATCTGTTAAACGTCATGGGTTTCAAACATTCGTCCCAATCCGTTCCGTCTTTCCAAATTTGTTGCATAAGAATTTTAGCAACTATGACTTTAGGTGCCAACCACCCAACGGGGTCAAATAGCTTTGCTATTTGAGACAAGACGGAGCGTTTTGTGACTACAGAGAAATCGGGCGTTGGAGCTGGCTTGAAGAAAAATGCATCAATGCTCGCATTCCAACGTAAACCCAGAGTTTTAGCGGTGCTGGCGTCTGACAATTTTAGAAATTGGGAATCCAATAGATGTTCGGGGGGTAAATCATCAATAAGACCTCTATCATTCGAAGTCCATTTGCGAAGAGAAAAACCGGCAGAATTCAGAACATGAATTATCTCATCACGATTACGAGTAGCTTCCACAAACGAATGCGAACCAGCTAAAATGTCATCCACATACATTTGGTTTCGCAAAATTTCGGAAGCAAACGGGTGGTCCGATTCACAATCATCAGCCAACTGATGTAGAGTTCGTATGGCTAAATAGGGGGCACAGTTAACACCAAACGTAACTGTGCTTAATTCGAAGTCTTGGACATGTTCCTCAGAATTTCGACGGAACAATATCCTTTGAAAAGGGGTGTGATCTGGTACGACCAGTATTTGTCTATACATCTTCTGTATATCTGCGTTAAAGACAAATCGAAATAATCTCCACCGGAGAATCAAGATAGTCAAATCGGATTGTAAAATCGGGCCAGTGTGCAAAACACTGTTAAGACTCAAGCCATTAGAAGAGGGGCAAGAAGCGTTAAAAACGACACGCAGCTTGGTAGTTGCGCTATCAGGCTTAAACACGGCATGATGAGGTAAATAAAAACTGGGTTTAGGAGAATAAACAGAATCGTGTTCTATTTTCGACATGTGGCCCAGGGTAAGATATTCCTCAATAACCTGATCATACTGATCCTTAATCTCAGGGGTCCTCAACATACGAGACTCATTTCTCAAAAATTGGGCGAGAGCACCCTTTCGAGATGGGCCGAGATTCAATTCCGTCGAAAATTCGGATTTAAAGGGTAAAGCAACTACGTATCGACCCTCTTTAGTCCTATAAGTCGTGTGACGATACAGATCTTCACAAAAGCGATCCTCAGGTGACAATACCTTTGACTTGGGTATTTCCTCTATTTCCCAGAAACGACTAATCTTCGCATCCAAATCTAGTTGCCCAAAAAAGGAAGCAACGGAATCCAACGGGTTCGACTGAGGTATCTTGCCAGTCACTATCCAACCGAAAACAGTTCGTTGGGCGATCACAGGGTTCTTAGCATCTTTTCTAACCTCAGGAAGCATTATTTGAGAGTATATATCTCCGCCCAATAGCAAATCCATATGGGCACATTTCAAGTCTGTCAACGGAAGTTCAGGAGTGTTGAGGTCAACAAACTTCGCCAAGGAGCAGGTGGGTAATCGACCAGTTAGCTTGTCAACCACATATGCCTCCGTAGTCAGACTAAAAGCTGGATCAATGGAAGATCCCAGCGAAACAACGCAGACTTTAGCCGAGTTTGCTGCCACAGCGCCATTAAGGCCCACAACGGTGGCAGCCGGTGCTGAAAGGGTGGGAAGATCTAGCTTCCGTTGCAGCTTTCTAGAGATGAAAGTCGCTTGAGATGCCGGATCGATTAGAGCTCTAGCAGGATAAACTACATCATTATGTACCACATTCACCTGGACAGTTCCTAATAAAACTGTCGAGTACGGGGTGGACTGTATACTAGTGGCGAAATTCTGAAACGATCGAGCAGCAGCGGAGGTAGATGGGCCACCATCCACTTCATTTCGCCTTTGTGGAGGAGAAGACCGAGGGATTTCCGGGGAACTATTAGGGGTAGAAGGGTCAACGGGGTTAGTTCCAGTCCTCGATTTCTCCCGGGGGGAAGATTCGGTACGGTGAAGTAGCGAATGATGTTTTTGTTTGCAAATATAGCAAACATTTGAGCTCTGGCATCTCTTGAACTCATGCGAGGCTGCCAAGCAATTTGTGCAGCACTTATGCTTCCTAACGGCTGCCAAACGAGCACTAACCGTCATTCTCAAAAAGTCCGAACATAAACGGATGGGATGATTTTCACTACAAACAGGACATTTCCTTTGAGGTAAATTAGGGGCCACAGTGGTCCCAAAGGTTTTCAGTTTCCGAGGGTTACCAGAACTGCCTTGGTTATTAAGCCGTGCAGTACCTTGGGAAAAATTATGGCTGCCGACACTGATTCCAGAGTTCGGTATCTGGCAGTGAGGAACTCATCCATCTTACTCCACTTTGGTAGGTCTGAGCAAGGTCCCTGAGACTGCTCCCAAAGACCTAGAGTGTTTTCGGGAAGTTTAGTGGAGCAAATGTAAACGAAGATGATGTCCCAGTTTTGGGTTTCGATTCCTAGCAACGACAAATTCGTTATACAGTCATTTATTGTCCGTTGCAAACTCTTAATGGACGGGCCAGATTCCTTAGAGATGGAAGGGAGGTTAAAGAGGGTTTTCAATTGAGAGTTGACTAGTACTCTCTTGTTCTCGTAACGATCGACGAGATTCTGCCAAGCCATGTCGAAACCATCATTCGTCATGGGGCAAGTGCGAATTATGTCCCTCGCCTCACCTTCTGTTTTTTGTAAAAGATAGTACATCCTTTGGATGTTACTAATATGGGGGTTGGTCCCGTAAATGGCCGAAAACATGTCCCTAAATGTTGGCCAAGATGCGTAATCACCCGTAAAGGTTGGGGTGTCACAAGGGGGAAGATGGATCGGGATATTATTATTAGAAGGGGGGTTCGAGGCCTTGCTCTTAAGGCTATCAGTCAACCCATCAATGACCGAGATGCATTGAAAATATAGTGTATATCCCGACATATACTTGGCCTTCAAGTCCTTAGAAGATAACTTGGTATCGTCCGCATTTTCCAATAAATCCTCATAAGTGTCCCGGAACGCTTCCCACAAACGGGTGAGTTCCTGTCGATGGACACTCAGAGTGTGGACTGAATGTTCCTCTTTAGGGATAGCTTGAATAAAGCTTTCGAAATCGCCTAAGCGATTGTAGTTTTTCGTTAAATTTCTTAACGCGGCCATTTTATCACAATTGGGATAAAGAAAAGTTCACAAAAAAACTCAGAATAAAGGAAACGAAAGAATAAGAATGTTCACCAATCACAAAATTTCAAAGAATGGGAACAAATGGGAAACTTCCAACGCGAAACAAATCGAAAAAAAAAGAAATTAAAAAAAACAAAATCCCAAAATCAAAAAAGGGGAAAAAATCCAAAATTACTTTATCAAACACGAAAATATTCCGATAAATGAGAAGCAAAAAAATATTCGCGACAAGAAAAAAAAATCCGAGAAAACGCGAAAAAATTTCCAAATCAAATATAAAATTTAAAATTTTGATAGCAAGATTACTAACAACATCAAAGGAGAAAATCAATAATAAATATCTATAGAAAGTATATAATATATATATATGTAAAATATGACACAAATATACAAATTTGTATTTATTTTTTTTTCTTTCGAAATAAAAAAAATATATATGTTTTTACTTTCTTACAAATGAAGTGCCTCAAACCAAAAAAAAAATAATTATTATTATTATATTGGTGTAAGAATATACGATATTCGACAAAAGGGTACAGCGGCCACCTCGATTTGGCAATCTTCAGCTGTTTATAATATATATACACAGCCCAACAACACGCAAGTTCAATACACTCTGTGTTGTTTGTGTTTTACTCCTTTTGTTTTATCACTCTATTCTTCGTATATTCTTACACGCACTTCACTGAGACACACTTCACTATATTTTATATTTATTTTATTTGTTTTCGATTCTTTTTTTTTTTTTTTTTTAATTATTTTAATACCGATAAATTACCACGAAAATAGAAATATCGAAATCACATACCTTGAGTATATTAAATTGCTGTAAATTAAAATACAAACAACTGGGAACTGTAAACCACCGGGTTTCCAACAAAAACTCAAATATGGCGATCTTCGACAAATCTGTAAAAAAAATTGTCGTCAAATATTTTATTTTATTTCTTCGGGGATGATCCGGCTCGAGTGGACCAAAATGTGGGGGTAGCGGGGAAAACAAAATAAAATAAAATATTTGGCAGACGAGAAAAATACACGAGAATTAGTTTTCTATACCGATTATTTATTTATGCACAAAGCACGTACCTTCGGGTTGGGGGTTGTTTTTATAATAATATTTCTTTTCTTTTTGTTATGTATTAACAATTCACAATTACAATTAATTAGTACACACGGTTGTACAAATACTTAAACTAAGCTTAAAATTAGGGTGGCCAGCGTGAACAGTGACTATCAGGCAATCGTGATCACGGTTACTGGGCGCAACACGAGAGGAGATGGATTGGCGAAATTTACGGGACCTAAATGGAAGGACACACGCTTTGACGAGGAGACGTATAGATTGCTGTTGTCGTCTTTTCATACGACTGGCAGCACGGCCGAGGAATTAGTGAGCGATATATGCGAAATGCTCAACACTGCATGTGATGCTGCTATGCCTAGGAGGACTGTGTGTAGGGGACGCTCCCCCTGCTATTGGTGGAATGACGAAATTCGAAATCTGCGGTCGGCATGCTTTAGGGCGAGAAGAAGGGCACAGCGTACTAGAGGAAGAACGACAAGGGAAGCCGAACGGGCTTCATATGAGGATCTTAGGCATCAACTTAGAAGAGCCATTAAAAGGAGCAAGAAACTATCCTTTCAGCGGATATGCCAAGAAGCTGACATAAATCCTTTTGGGACGGCTTACAGAGTCGACTGCAAGAGAATCGGCGCTCAGCAACAGCCTAAACTAGGCTGTCCAGTTTTGCTACGGGGAATTATTAGTACATTATTCCCACGAGGCCAGCCCTACTCTTTCATAAGTAGGGATACGGAAGCCAATCATACCATTCCTGAGGTAACAAGAGAGGAGGTACTCGCAGCATGCAGTGGAATACTTACTTAATTGGCCATAACAACCCGATTAACGGATTTCGGCCTGCCGCAATACATCCTTCCAGGCGCCTCTGCTTCTTGCGCGCCTACGCCAGTTGGTCACACCAATCGATGACAGGACTTCCTCGACTTGGTCCTTCCAACGGATACAAGGTCGTCCTCTTCGCCGACTTCCGCAGATCCCCGCATCAAATACCCGTTTCGCCGGAGCATCCTCCTCCATTCGAACGACATGGCCAAGCCAGCGCAGCCGGTGGATATTAATACGCTGCACAACGTTTATGTCGTTGAGGAGCTCATACAGCTCACTGTTAGATCGGATGCGGAAATCATCCGCACAGGACCGAAGATATTACGTAGGACTTTCCTCTCGAATACCCTCAAGGCTGCTGCATCAGTTCTTAATAGGGTCCATGCTTCTGCGCCATAAAGAAGCACGGGTAAGATGAGCGTCTTGTAGAGTATTAATTTTGTCGCACGAGAGAGGTTTCTGCTGCTCAATTGCCTATTGAGACCATAGTAGCACCTGTTGGCAAGAGTAATCCTGCGTTTGATCTCCAGACTGACATCATTTTCGGTAGTAACGGCGGAGCCAAGATAAATAAATTCCTTGACTGTATCAAAAGTATAGTTATCGGCCGTAATCTGAGAATCAATACGCCGCACGTCTCTACTTGTCGACAACATATACTTTGTTTTGCCCTCATTTACTGCCAGACCCATCTTCTTAGACTCCCGTTCAATAGCGCTAAAGGCAGCAGTAACATCTCGCTTGGATACTCCCTATGATGTCGATGTCGTCAGCGTACGCAAGCAATTGGACACTTTTCTGAAAGATAGTGCCATTGCGATGCACTCCTGCCTTTCGCAGAACACTCTCCATGACGAAGTTGAAGAGGTCGCATGATAAGGGGTCGCCTTGTCTGAAACCTCGCACGGTATCAAAAGGTTCGGAGAGGTCCACTCCTACCTTGACGGAGCTGCAGGAATTGCTCAATGTCATTCTGCATAGCCTTATCAGCTTCGCAGGTATACGGAGCTCAGACATTGCGGCATAAACACGATCCCTTATGGGGCTATCGAAGGCTGCCTTATAGTCGACAAAAAGATTGTGTGTGTCGACTTGTTTTTCGTGGGCCTTTTCCAGGATTTGGCGCAGTGTGAAGATCTGATCTATGGTGGATTTGCCAGGTCAGAAGCCACAATGATAAGGTCCAATCAGTGTTTTGACGAATGGCTTCAGTCGTTCACACAATACGTCTCCCTTTTTCAGGACAGGACAGAGGACACTGAGGTTCCAATCGTTGGGCATACTTTCCTCTAGCCATATTTTGTAGATGAGCTGGTGCATGCGCCCTACCAACTCATTACATCCGGTCTTAAACAATTCAGCGGGGAGGCTATCAGGACCTGCCGCTTTATTGTTTTTAAGACGCGTAATCGCGACTTTGACCTCTTCATAGCTAGGCGGCGGAATCTCCACGCCGTCATCATTGAGCGGGTTCGGAACATCATCTCTAGAGGCGGTATTGGTGTCGTCATCGCCTTGTAGCAGAGTAGAGAAGTGTTTCCTCCACAACCTCAGCACCCCCTGCGGATCTGTAACCAGGTTTCCGTTCTCGTCCTCGCAAGAAGACGCTCCGGGTCTATAACCCTCGGTTAGACGCTTAACCGCTTAGACGCTTAAAATTTTCTATCGTCATTCCTACGTCTTTGCATCTCGACTTCCTCACGCTCACGCCTTTCCTGCTCCCTTTTCTTGCGTCTGAAAAGGCGTCTCTCTTCCCTTCTCTTCTCTCTGTAGTTCTCGACAATGGCTCGCGTAGCAGCAGACTGCAACGTCTTCTTGTATGCGGCGTTTTTCGCTGCAGCTGCTTCGCGACATTCCTCATCGTACCATTGATTTCGTTGAGGTGGGCGCTCGAAACCAAGGACTGTTTCCGCAGTAGTGCGCAAGGAGTGGGAGATGTTGGCCCACAGTCCTCCAATGTCGTTGAGATTAGATGGGGATCGACGGAGCTTATCCGAGAGTTGAGCGGAGAACGCCTCAACTGTCCCTTGTGATCGCAGCTTCCTGACATCCACCTTCCGCAATGTACTAGAGCGCGCCATCCTCGAGGCGCTAATGCGTAATCGAAACTTGGCTGCGACAAGGTAGTGGTCCGAGTCAATGTTCGGACCTCTAAATGTGCGCACATCTAGTACACTGGATACATGCCTTCCGTTAATCACAATATGATCGATCTGGTTGGAAGTTGATCGATCGGGGGACATCCAAGTGGCCTTGTAAAACCTGGTGCTACATACTACCATGTTACACGCCGCGGAGAAATCGATCAGCCTCATACCATTGGAGGTAGTGTTCGCGTGGAGGCTGAACTGTCCGACAGTGGGGCCAAAGATACCTTCCCGCCCGACCTTTGCATTAAAATCCCCGAGGACAATTTTTTCGTCATGGGCCGGGCACTTATCATATACGTCCTCGAGTTTAGCGTAGAAGGCATCCTTAACCACATCGTCCTTATCTTCCGTCGGGGCGTGAGCACAGATCAGGCTGATGTTGCAGAATTTTACCCTGATGCGGATTGTGGCACAGGTGTGAACCCAGAGACAAGGTGGCGGAGTCTCTTATTAACCACAAATCCGCATCCGAATTTGTGCTTATCAACATGGCAGCTGTAATATATATCGCAAGATGCTAGACTTTTGCATCCTTGCCCTATCCATCGCATTTCCTCTATGGCAGTGATGTCAGTCCTATATTTCTTGAGGGCATCCGCCAGCTGGGCGGAAGCGCCCACCCTGTAAGGGTGCGGACGTTCCAAGTGGCTATTCTTAAATCGTTGTCCTTTGAACACTTGCCGTGGTCGTCAACTTTAAAGGGGATCTTTTTGGAATTCTGTATATTAGTTTTCATTGGAGTAAAATTTTTACGTGGTGGGTTCCAAGCCCTACGCACAACCCAAATTTAACGTCCAGGGGATTGGACTTCGCTGCACGCATTAGTTAACATCTAGCAGGTGCTAGAATGCCATCCAGGAGGGGCCGCGAGGATGCTGCGTGTCAACTTGAATACAGCAAGACAAGGATCGTCCTGGTGGTCGCCATGTTGGCCACAGTCAGAAACTTTACCTTGTTTGCATGCATTCCATCCCTCCCATGCAATGGAATAGGAGATAGAAAAACACCGGGGCCAGATGGAATCCCGAATAGGGCACTTAAGGCGGCTATCCGGTTCAGACCTGATATGTTCGCCAAGATGTTCCACAACTGCTTCGTCGAGGGTGTTTTTCCACGTAGATGGAAGAAGCAGAAATTGGTTCTCATTCCAAAACCTGGTAAACCACCAGGGGAACCATCGTCATATCGGCCCATCTGTCTACTTGACACAATGGGAAAAATACTGGAGTGGATAATATACAACCGACTACTGACGCGTGCCGAGGCAGGAGTAGCTCTCTCGGACCTGCAATACGGATTTAGGAAAGGACGGTCCACTGTTGACGCGATCAGGAGGCTAGTCGACATTGCAAGAGATGCAATAGAGGGCGAAAGATGGAGATTTGGCAGCAAGGAATACTGCGCGGTTGTCACACTTGACGTTAAAAACCCGTTCAACTCAGCGAATTGGGGGCGGATTATGAGAGCCCTCTTAAACATGGGTACGCCGCCATACTTAATGGAGATTCTGAACAATTACTTTCAGGACAGGAAGGTAATATATCTAACGGATGAAGGAGAGCAGGAATACGTAGTGACGGCGGGTGTCCCGCAGGGCTCTGTACTTGGCCCACTACTATGGAACATAATGTACGAGTACTTCGACTGCGATTGCCAAACGGGACTACAATTGTAGGCTTTGCAGATGACATTGCCATAGTCTCAGTAGTTAAGACGGTACAGGATATAGAGGAGAAAACTAACACAGCGATTCGAAATGTTGGTGCATGGCTGGATGAGGCAGGTTTGACACTTGCTGCACATAAAACGGAAGCCGTTTTGATAAGCGGCCGGAAGATAGTGGAGAAGATGAAAGTGACCGTTGGAGGCACAGAAATCGAATCAAAGAGGGCAATGAAATACCTGGGAGTGATTATTGACGACAGGTTGAACTTCAAGAAGCACGTAAAATACATTGGCGAAAAGGCATCTGTAACGCAGGGAGCACTGGCGAGGATGATGCCAAATATTGGAGGACCAGGTCCATTTAAGAGGAGGATAATTTCAGCGGTAGTAACGTCGATAATGCTATATGCTTGCCCCATATGGTCGGAGGCACTCTCCGTGGAGACGACAGGAAGAATACTGTCCTCGGTGTATCGCCTAAGCGTAATTCGACGGATAAGTGGCTTCAGGACAGTGTCTGATGAAGCGGTATTGGTATTGGCAAAGACAATACCAATAGACATATTGGCGGATATACTTCCGTCGCCTTAAGAGTCCTGGACGGACAGCGGCTATAAAAGCGGAGGAAAGAATGACTTCCATGCACTAATGGCAGTCACGATGGGAGAGCAGTTTAAAGGGAAGATGGACATTTCAGCTTGTCCCTTCTATAACCCCTTGGATGGAGAATAAACATTGCGAGCTGAATTATTACGCGACCCAGTTCTTAACTGGTCATGGATGTTTTAGGAAGTACCTGCACAGATTTGGACATGATACTTCCCATATATGCCCAAACTGTGTAGACGAAGAGAAAGATGCGGAGCATATTCTAACATGCTGCGCAAGGTTTAGATGGCCCGGAGAAAATAGATTAGGACCAAACCGGCTCATGGAGGAGCTGTTGAATTCTAGAACGCTATGGAGCCAACACAGCCAGAAAATGGTGGAAGTAATGATAGTGCTCCGAAGGTTGGAGGAACGAAGGCGAAATTTGAGATAACGTATTAAAGCTTTCGAGCTAACCAGCCCTCCGCGAAGTAATACCTTACGGCAGTCCCGCGGGGAGAGAGTGGTTGATGTGTGTGGGGGGTGGGTATTAGTACGCAGGCACCAAGGATGGTGAATCGTGCATGCTTTTGTTGGAACAAAAGTATCTTTAGAAGATTTAACACCTCCGGCTCAAAGCAAAAAAAAAACACTTATTCATCAACATATCCAACATAATTATTCCCTTCCCTGCGCGAGTGCAGTATAATTATTTCAATACTAACAGATTGTACCCGGAGTTGCGCGGGTTATGTAGTTTGCATTAGTTAAAAAATGAAAAATGTTTTTAAATTAAAAAAATAACAGTGGTTATTTGTAGTTGACCGATTTAACAAACAACCCAGTTTTTTGAGTACCCTTAGTCCTAAATATAAATGCACTCAATTTGCCCGTTTTTTGCCCCTGTCCCCTTTTTAGACCCCTTTTGCTCTAACTTTATAAACGAAACCCCTCTAATAGCTATTTGGGCAACTTAACCAAGCTAAATCGTAAAAAATATCTTTAAAACAGATAAAATACATCATTTTTGCATAAAGTACTAATTTTTGCCCATTTTTCTCCCTTTGTCCCATTTTTTCCCTTTGGATCAAAATTTTTAAAAGATTTATTGCCTATAACCTGCACCGATAAAAAGTCGATCAATATCCCAAATTTCAAGAAAATCGGTTCAGGCATTCAGGCGCGATTGGCTATGCACTCAATTTGCCCGTTTTTTGCCCCTTTCCCCTTTTTGGACCTCTTTTTGTTTCTACTTTAGAAACGAAACACCTCCAATAGCTATTTGGGAAACTTAACCAACCTAATCGTAAAAAATTACCTATTACCATTTTTTCCCCATTTGTCCCATTTTTTCTCCCCTTTTGGTCAAAATTTTAAAAAGATTTATAGCCTATAACCTGCACCGACAAAAATCCGATCCATATCCCAAATTTTAAGAAAATCGGTCCAGGAGTACAGGCCTGATTGGCAAACAAACAAAAAAAACAGACTTACAGAAAGATTTATAATATACAGTAGCGAGCACAAAAAATGCAACGTTGGGTAAAATTATCTTTAAGTGCGATAATTTTAAAAAAATGGTGACTAGTTCAAAATATTTCTTTGGGTTATTAATCCCTATAGTTATAGATACCTATTATCAATAACATTATGTAAATATTTTTAATTAATGATATATTATTTTGTCATTTATTAAAAAGAGTGCGAATTTCATGGGAGCAAAAAAATGCAACAGCATAAATTTTAATGTGTTTATTTAAATTAAATAGTAATTCTTACAAAAAAAATCTTAAAATTAATATTTAGTGGCGTAGCCCTTATTTTTTATGACTTCTTGCAACCTAGAAGGCATAGAGTCGACTAAAGCTATTAATGTGTTAACGGATATTTTATCCCATTCACTTTTCAAAATTTCTTCTAATTGCCTCTTATTTGACGGATGTTTCCTCTTAACTTCCCGATCTAATAGCTCCCATAGATTTTCTACGGGGTTTAGATCGGGAGACTGTGATGGTCAATCCAAAACATTGACTTAAAAGTTTCGAGCTAAGCGACTTGAGTGCTTTGGATCGTTATCCTGTTGGAATATGCTACCAGGAGGCATTTTTTCCCGCAGATGAGGAAGCATGTGTTCTCCAAGGATTTCACAGTACTTCTTGGCGTCCATTTTTCCTTCGATTTGAGTTAAGGGACCTACCCCACCACGGGAAAACGCACCTGTAAATACGTGACGTAAAATCAATAATTTTTTTTAAACATATCGTTCCTTAGCCCACACCATTATTGATCCACCGCCATGTTTTACGGTTGGAAGTTGATATCTTGTAGAATATCTCTGTCCAGGCGGTCTTCGAACAAAATTTATCCCATCGGAGCCAAACAAATTAAATTTGCTTTCATCGCTCCACAAGACTTTAGCCCATTGTTCATCTGACCAATCCTTGTAACGTTTTGCAAATTCCAGGCGCTTCTTTTTATTGATTGCACTGATGAGAGGTTTCTTTGCCTCTTTCAACCTACGGCGAACAGTGTGAACGCCTATAGAGACTCCCATTTGCTTATTTGCGAAATTAGAAACGTCCACTGCGGTCTTTCGTGGATCTTTTTTAACCAGTGCAATCATCTGGCGGTCTTGGCGTGAGGTAGTTTTTCGAGGATTACCACTACCTGGTTTCCTTTCCACACTATTTCTCAAGGAAAATCGAGATTTAATCCGACATACGGTTGATTGATTTACACCAAAGAGGTGTCCAACTTCACGCATGGATTTTCCTTCTTCTAAGGCTTTAATGATTGCAGTTTTGCTGTCAGCTGAGAGCTGCTTCTATTACAAAACACATGTTGTATAACTTATTTAAGAAATTTTCAATTATAATTAAATAAATAACTTACTTTAACTATTTTTTTATTATGTTGCATTTTTTTGCTCGCTAAAAATTTGCACTTTTTTCACTAATTCAAAAATATTTAACTTTTTAAAGCAGAATTTGGAATAAACTGTGGTTACTTTGAAAACTTATAATTGAAAGAATTAACAGCATAAGAAAATAGATAAATTAGTTACCGTTATTTTGAAACAGATCTTATTAAAGATCATATGGCACAGTGTTGCATTTTTTGTGCTCGCTAGGATAACATAAAAATTGTGAAAATTACAAAATTAACAAAACATACATAGACGAACAAAATTAATGAACATAGTGAACTAATAATTACATTTGTATTTTGAGTAAATTATAAAACGAACTTAGAATGATCAAACATAAGAAATATTGTGATAACATAAACATAAATACAATAAAAACATAAATACCTTTTATAACGTCTTTAAACAAAAACTGAAATAAAACCCTTGATCACATTCATCACTTCTATATATAAAACTAGCTAAACCCCGGTGTGCTTCGCTACTCTATCGATATCTATATATATATATATATATAAATTAATGTCTGTTTATTTGGTTGTGGGTTTTTTGTTGAAAGTCTATAGACGGCTAATCGGCTGGACTGATTTTGTTGAAATTTTAGCAGTACCGTCGGTAGCTCTAGATGTTGATGATCGTAGTCGCTCTCCTTCTAAGGCGGACATCGCGTTGATCCGGCGTCTCTTCAGTTCTTGATCTTGATAATTGGGATCGTTTTCTTGTGACACGTGCATCACGTTAATCAGATGTCTCCGCAGCTCTAGATGTTGATCCTCGTAGTCTACACGCACATCTCGTTGATCTGGTGTTTCTGCAGCTACTGCTTTTTGCAATCGTATTCTTTCCCTTCCTAAACATTCATCACGTTGAACTGAAGCCTCAACGCTTAGACGACCATCACGTTCTTCGGGAGTTTCGTCAGCCCTTTGTGATTGTAAATTAATGCAGTTTGGTGCGTTTAGATAGCAAATACTTTTTAGGTGCCATTTTTTGTTCTTAATTTATTACAACATGATCGCTCACAAAATAAATGTTTAACTCGTTCAGAACCTTGGATTCAAATGATTTCTGAATAAGAATGTAAGTACTATTTAAGTACTTCCTTGTAATCAGTAATAGGCAAATATATCATAACAGGTTAAATTTTATTATTTTCGAGATAATAAATTATAAACCACAAGTAACAATTGGTTCTTTAAAAAATTATGTATGCTGTAGGTAGTTAATAAATTAAGGCAGTATATTGTTATCAATGGCCTGAGTCTACTATTAATGGTACCTAAGTTACATACTTATGTCCCTCTATGCGTATTTTTACAAACATATATTAAAACAGGTATTGGAATGAATAGTCAATACACATGACTTTAGCTGAAATAGTTTATCAGATATATGATGTTTAATATTTACTTTCTGTCTAAGGATTCATATAAAATTAGAGTCCATTTATTTCCCTAACCCGAAATGTTCATATGTATGTCAAAGGTTCTAGGTTCCAGCTCTAATAGTTTTCGATGCACACGAATTTTTGTATCATATTTGGATTCGACAAAATTTTAGGACTGTAACTGTCATATTTTCTTAGATATATTAGTTTAATATTTTTATAGGAGATGACACTCCCATTATAGCAAGTCTGGCCATTTTGTTCATTTAGATGTCAAAGTTGTCCTTAAAAAATTTGACGAATCTAGCCTACTTGGTCCGACCGTTTTTAAATATATAGATGCATATATTCATATAGGTACAATGGGTCAATTCGACCACCGAGTACTGTACTTGTCAGAATTGACAAGTACACGTCCTCTAACCTAACCTAACCTATTCATATGGAAGGTGCCGGCACCCTTATTGCTAATCAGTCCAGTTTTCGCCAAAATATTAATTTTTACATAGAGCTGTAAAAATAATAGTTAGAAACAAATTTAAAATCAAAAAGAAATTACAAAAGTTCACAAAAAATAGAAACAATATACATATAACATAAACAAACAAATATAATACATTTTTGCAACAATACACAAACAGAATCAAATTGAGGAACACAAAAATAAAAAGTTTACAAAGTTCAAATCACATAGCAACAAAATATACATAGTGACAAAAATTAAAAAATATCAAGTGCACAAACAAGTACATTACATTACTGTTCACCAACCACAAATCAAAAACAATTACAAATAAGTGCCTACTAGAGGTGTGCACAAGACATATAAAATTGCACACTATTGCGTTTTTGTCAAGACCGAATATTAATTGTAGCTGCAAATATAAATAAGTGTGAAGCAAAGATAGTGCACAAAAAAACAACTGCACTCGTAAACCATTGTACAACAGTATAAAAGAGAGTTGTGTGAATGGCGCAACAAAAATATTGTACTCTTCATAGAGTCACAGCATGCATTTCTTTTTTTTTTGCTCTTGGCAACCGAACATCTTCGTCGCCGTCAGCATTGCCAGTAACTTTTTAAACTTATTATTTCTGGCGAATATTTTTTTTTAAGTTTATGGCGAAAGCAAAGGATGTATACTATAATGATTTTGTTTTTTAACCCAATTTTATTTTCATTTTCCATTATAAATTTTTTTTTATTTTTTGTTTTGCCACTGCAATATTGTTTTTAAATTATTATATTTAAATCACCCGCGCACGTAAAATCGTAACCTACTCACAACAATGAATAAGAAAGGTCCGAATATTTCGCTCTTTGTTTGTTCGCCAGCATTGCCATTTAAACTTTATATTTCTTGGGAAAAACCTTCTTTTAAACTACTACTTTTTTTACACTACTGATATTTTCGTATGGTAATACTGAAAATGTAGCTTCAGTAGTAAAATATGCTCTTACAACACAAAGCATAGTTCCGTTACTTCATAGGCAAACGACTGCTGTTGTATACACTGAATAAATGAGAAATACACATTTCAGTGCACTCGTAAAATCAAGATCAACAGAAATGAGTACACTACAGTATTGCATTCGGTGAAGGGTGAGCGAGTAGAATGTCTTGTGCATACCTCTAGTACTTCCAAAATATTGTGAAAATAAATATAACTAGCGGCGAGGCTAACGAAGTGGTCGGCAACGCACCTTTGACAAACGAAGATTTTCTTATTGCTTGGACCCAACTAGTAAATCAATATGAAAATAGAAGGATGCAAATTAATGCATAGATAAAAACCCTTCTAAATTTACCAGCGGTAAACACTATGTGCAGTGTTTCATTAAGAAAACTTCACAGAAAGATTAATTGCTGAATTGCAAATTTGAACATACTGGAGATAGATACGGGCAATTGGGATCCTATCGTTGTGTATCTCTGTTTTACAAAATTACCCAAAGAAACCCAAAGGGAATTTGAAAAAACCCTAAAGGATTGTGCTGAAATGCCTTCCTGAACAGATGTGGATCTATTTCTAACAAATTCAATCAAAGAACTCACTTCTGTTAATGATGTCCCGGAAAGTAACTCTAACCCAACAAAATAACTATAAACCATCTAATTCAAATGCAATACAGTGTTTCTCTGCCCAAACCCAATACAGCAAAACCCAATTAGACGACAGAGCTAAGTTATTAGGCACAACTGCCTTGAATATTAAAATACAGGGTGAAGAATTCCCAGCTAGAGTACTTATTGACCCAGCATCAGATTTTTATTCATTTCTGATAAGATAAGGCGCAAACTACATTTACCCACCCTACCCATAGTTGTTGAAATCTCAGGTTTAAATGAGGTTGTTTCAGCACGTTCGAACAAGATGTGTGATATACATATTGGTTCCCACACAAATAAAGAATTCTCACTGAATATTCGGACAATTGTTGTCAAAACCCTCACCCGTAATTTACCCACCGAAAACTTAAACTCTACCCTTATAAAAGAGTTGGACAGAATCTCATTGGCGGATCCTAAATTTTATGAAAGCCGCCCAGTTGACACTATAATTGGTAGCGATTTTTACCCACGAATCATCAGAGCTGGTGTTAAGACAGATGTCCTTGGCACATTAATAGCTCAGGAAATTGAGTTTGATTGGATTTTAACCGGACCAGTACAAGATTCTCACCCTACCCGAAGAATCGTCTCTTACTATAGTTCTGTCAAGCATGATAAATTTTTGACCAAATTTTGGGAAATTGAAGAAACTCCAAAGAACCCATTCTTTGTTAACTTCCAACCTGGGTTAAACGAACTATTTTTTCTGGTCCCACGGAGTTCGTTATAACCGGGTTTGACTGTATATAAAAATTTCCAAAATATTTTTAATTCATATGTAAATAAATTTTCAAAATTTTTATTTATACTGGTGGAGGGTTCCGTAGGAATCGCAACAGTTTCCTTTTTTATTTTTAAAAATTATTTTTTTTTATTTTTATTTCCTTTAAACATTAATTTCTTCTTAAAATTTTTTCTATAATTTTTTTATCTGACTTATTATTAAATTTCTTTTATATAAAATTCAGCACAAGTTTTTATTTTGAATTTGTCTTATACTTAAAGACATTTACATTTAAATTTTTTCTTTTGTAATTAAATAACACAGCCCTGTATGGGTTTTGCAAAGAAGATGGTTCCAGATATTTCCGAAAGCATTTTTCGCGCTGATCACGCATCTGGGTTCAAAAACTTTCCATCACATTAGGTTTTCGAGAAAAAGGTGGCTGAAACCCCTAAAAACAGCGTGTTTGAAAATTTTTAAAAATTATAGAACTAAACATTCACGTGCTAGAACTACCGCTATTATCAGAAATTGACAATTGATATTTGTTCCTTCAAATGAACCCAAAGCCAAATTGTTTGCAAGCACCCTTAAAGCAGGCGGTGGGTTTAAGTCAAAGCGTGCATGAGAAAAAGAAATACAAATTAATCAGATTTACTTGAAAATTGTTACTCAGGGGTTATTGGGGTCGCTGATTACAGATCAGATTTAATTCATTCAGATTTAAAAAATTCAAAATGGCGGATCCAATATAGCGGCAAAAATTTTCAAGTAAATCTGATTAAATTTTATTTTTCTTAAACCAGTAATTTATTTATTTAATTTCACATAGCTTCTAAATTACCTACATTAAAAGCAAAACGTTTTCCTTCTTCTTTGTCTCCTCTCCTAAGGATGAAGCGACTACTGGATATTTCCATTTCCTGATCGTCTTCTTTGAAAGTTTCTGTTCCTGATTATATTCAAACGCGTATTGTTTTCTTTTTTTTTTTTGTCTGAAAAAAAATCGCTGACACAACCTCAGCAACATTTTTATAAAAGTGCCATTGCGACATACTTAAATGGAATTGGATTCAAAGTATAATGACTTTTTAGCCAATTGCATTAATGAAATTATTGCCCAAATCCTGTACAATAAGATGAAAATCTTACATTTAAAGTACAGGAACGTAATATGTACATAATAATTACCTTAATTTAGTAAATGCATAACTGAATAATAACATGTAATGGATATGTATGTAGATAGAAGCAGTAAGGGGAATAAAAACAAAATAGAAAAAGGAAAAAAACAAAGAAATAAGAAACTTGCAAATATATATAAAGCAAATAAATAATCAATGACAATATGGAAACAAAAATTTCCTGAAGCTATTAGCATTGTTGGTTTATTGCTAATGTTATGGAAGAATGTTCCAGAGACGAATAGCATGTAAATAAAACTACCATTTGGAAAATAAGTATGCCGAGGAACTATAATATTCCTAGTACGGGGTGACCGGTACCCGCTTGTTCACAATTCGATGCAAAAATAAAAGTACACGAAAATTATTATTTCTCCATTATATGGGCTTATCAAAAATTTGAAATTTTAAGTTTTTGTTTTGTAGTTTGGAATTGAAGATAGGTGAGTTCTTTTTGACTCATTTATACTAATTCCATTTAAATTTTATCATATCAACAACATTGAGTTTAGATCACTGATAAGGATCTGAAACAGATCCCACCCGGACTATTCCAGAGTATGTTGCGATGAGGGGGACTTGGAGACCAGCGAACACCTCCTCTGTTTGATTTCTGTGTCTAGAGTTGATATAAAGCCTCTCCATAGATTTATTACTAGTTCGAGCTGACTGAGAAGTGTTAGGGCTTCAATAGAGTAGTCGCGCTCACTTGTGTGTTTAGTTAGTCTGTGTAATTCCTCATTCTCTCTTTCCTACTTCCTCTTCTTTTTCACTATCTTCCCTATTATGCTCTCCGGACGTTGTACAATGGGTCAACTGGAGCGTGTACTGTACTTTCCTCAATTGGCAAGTACACGCTCTCTAACCTGAACAACAATAATATTTTTTTATATAGTTAGAACTTAATATAATAAAGAGTAAAATATTGATATACATATGGAATAATAACACTAAAATTAAGAGGAAGAGGTGTAATGTTTCTGGTGGAAACTAATCGCGAATAAATTAGACAAATTTTAGTTTTAATTTTTAGCTATATTTTGTTAATTTTTATAATTATAATAAAATACATGTAGAAATCTCTCTCAGGATATGAAATCGGAAATTTTGAAGTTATTAGAAAACTTTTTATAGAAATATTGTTAGATGTTGTTTATTTGCTGAAAATCAGTGAAGGCGTTTAGAAATAATAGGCCTAGTAAATGTTTGATTTTTAGTATTTGTACACAAAATGTGCGTAAAAACAGTATTTTTGTACAGTAACATAGTTTATATAGAATGTTTAACTTTTCCATGAGTTGATGTAGGTATTGTCTCGGCCCATAGAGATATGGCAGTTTAAATATGTGGTATGTAACGTTAGCGAATGAAGATACATTTATTTAATGTATTTTGCTTATACAGCTTTTGCTTATGTTGGATTTACTTAAAGCAGTATGTGTGTGTGATGTTGTGGTAGATTTTGATTAGATGTTGTTTGTTTTGTATATGAATACAATGATTGAGTAAGAAATAAGGGATAAAACCGACATTTTTTTGCAAAATTGAGTAAAAATATATTTCGAAAAAAATTAGATTGAATGAGGAAAAATGGAATGTAAAAGCCCTGGAGATTTGCGGGAAGAGTTTTCCCCCCTTCCAGTGTCGGCGGATCATTTTTGGTACAAAAACTATTGCATTAATTCTAGGTCTCCCGAAACTATTTTATTGGCCGTTGATTGCTTTTAAATTGCTCAAACCAGTAAGAACTTACATATGTCTCCGTCAATTTTTAAATTTTAGAGCTTATGTGCTATATGGGATCAAAAGTGGTAGAGTAGAAGAACTAAAAATTGTTTTAAATTACTTAAATGTAGTTTATGGCTATAAATAAAGTTGGTGCCAGTAGTATACATTGTTACGAAAATGGAAATAGTGTTTTGCTTTCACATCGTTTAAATTGTAAACAGAAGCAGCAAAATCAATAACAATAAACTTATTTATATGATAAACAAATAAATACAAAAAACCAGTAAAAAGGGAATAAACAAGTAAACAAAAAGGCAACAAGAACACTACAAGGACAAACTTAAGTTAAATACACAAACAACAATAACGAAAACAACATGTTTACATATAAAGAGATTTCGAGAAGACGAAGTCGTTCTCCTTCAAAATTATTTATCAGACTTTTCACCCTGCGATATAAAAGCAAGACAAGGCGGGCAACGGAGTCAGTAAAAATTCAGTCAGTCTTGTGTGAAGATGCGTTGCGTATGAAGAGAACAATCGGGGTTTAAGATCTACAAAGATCTATTGAACAATTGTTATTGTATACGTCAATGATTGCAAAGCAGAATAAGAAATAAAGTAATTGTTGTTGGGAATAGAGGCACACAGAATTACGCGAACAATAAAAGATTTGAATTGGTTTTAAGTAGGTTTTATGAAATACAACCTTGGTTTCGATGCATTAAATCATAGCTACCAACATAGAAATGTTGAAAACAGCTGAAAAAAAATAAAACCAAAACCAGCTGTAAATAGATAAATTAATGTAAACAAACATTTATTTTGTGTTAAAAATGGGAAAATTTAGAATATTTTTTAATTTCTCGAAGAAAAATTTTAATAATTTGTAAATATTTAATTATTAATCGAAATGTGTGTAGTTTTTGGTCGCTATGAATATAATTCTTGTACAAAAGATAAGTAAGAAGCTAAATATTATCAAGATGAAATAAGACATATTGCTCATAAAGTTTTTTCTCACAGAAGTTTGTGTATATTACCAGTATTTATTAATTGTTTAATGAAAAAGTTACAATTTAGTAATTTTTTCATTATTAATCTAACTATAGGCAATTTCCCTTCACAATGAAAAAAGTTCCGTGCGCAAAAGGTGAATAAAAAGAAAAACATAACGAAATATATACTCATAACTTTTTGTTTCAGAAATTTGTGAATATAACTCTAAATTGGTTAAATACTAAGTTAGTGACTATCGATGAAAGGTGTCACCAAATACAATAGTTCCGAATTACGTTTCCGTAATAAAATAGTTCGACTCCTTTCGAAACTATTCTATTATTCTACCAAAATATCATCAATATCTGGCAAAAAATAAAATAATAAAAACCCACCCCGAAAACTTAATAAACAAAAAAGACAAAATGAAAACAAAAACAGCTGTTGCGCAGTCTTAAACGTCATGAATTTATAACCAGATTTAGTAAAACTTGCACTGTGAACGCAAAATCAGCTGATTACGGTTTCAATGCTAAAATGAGGTTTTAAATTTTGGTATGAAAAAACTATTAGGTATATACACCTGTACCTCGATTTACGCAGTAGGTACGTTCCTGGCCAGATAGTGAAAATCGAAATTTACACTTTTGTGTGGAAAAACTGCGCTAAGCGAATACCCACTGTAAAAGCTTTTTCATCGAACAAAAATGTAGTTTTATACTGTTACGGTGTACGGTAAAAAGTGACGTTCGGTCAAAGTTCGGCGTTCGGTCAAAAAAAAAAAAGTTGAACACTAAACTTCTTATTTATTTTATATTTAATCACCACCCAATCCACGTTTTAAGTCTAAATACCTTTCTACACAACAGGTGGAAAAATTCACACAGGATATAATTAATTTTTTAAATGATAATTCAATTAATTTTGAACATCTACCGTGATGGAAAAAGTATCAGAGGCGGAGTCAAAAAGAGAGCAAAAAAAGCAGAAAAGAGGTTAATCTTTATGGGAAAAGCATGATTCTGCTTCACATTAACCTCAAGACGAAAAAATGTTCGAAAAAGAAATAAAAATCTTTATATCAGAACCATTTAGTGATCGCAAAGCAAATATATGTGAATATTGGAACTCCTGTTCATTTGCAAACCTAAAGGCTGCATTCAGGAAATATCTATCAGCACCGCCAACGAGTGTTTCTAGTGAAAAATTATTTAGTGCTGCTGGTCAACTTTATACAGATAGATGAAGTAGCCTTAAATGCATTAATGCATAAAAGTTACTATTTTGCCTTTATAATATAAAAACAATAAATTTTGAGTTCTAGAGTACAAACTTTCCTGAATGTTGTGAATTCGTTATGTTTTGTTTTTATCAATAAATTCCAAAAATGTACATACATAATTGTACCTCATTAAGGTAGGTACTCTATGCATATTTGCGAAAAATGATAGTTTTTTCGTGCGAAAATTTTCATGTGCAACAAATGTAGTCTATCTCGCGATTTTGGAAAATTTGTCCGTTTTATTGCTTGAAAATATGCATCATTGCTTTAATGTGTAAACAAAAACCATATGTTTTTGAAATCTGAAAATAAAGGTTATGTTAGGTTAGAGGACGTGTACTTGTCGGTTAAGACAAGTACAGTACCCGTACAATGTCCTATAGAATTACATAGAAAGAAACAGACAGAAAACAAAAAAGGGTGAGACCGCGACTACACTTATGAAGCCCTAGCACTTCCCAACCAGCCCCAAGCTGTTAATAAATCTGTGGAGAGCATTGATGTCGGCTCTCGACACAGAAATCAAGCTCTCAAAGAAGGCCCTGCCTAGGGTCCTCAACCAACCAAGGGCTGGGCAGTTACAGAGGAGGTGTTCGTCATTCTCCAACTCCTCCTCATCGCAACATACCTTGCAATAGTCCGGCTAGGATCTGTTCCAGATCTCCGTCAGCGACCTAATCTCGCAGTGCCCCGTGATAAAACCGATAGCCAACCTTAAGCTGACCTTAACCAAGAACAGCAGCCAATCCGTTTTCTTATTGTCCACATCAGGCCATAGACGTCTAGAAACAGAACAACCCGATCCGTTCCCCCATCGCCTCTGCTCTTCTTCCCTGATCGATGAGGCAATAGAAGTGGCAGACTGCGAACCTAACCTAGCGAGAGCATCCGCCGTCTCATTGCCCAGTATTCCGCTATGACCCGGAATCCACCATAGACGTATACGGTCTGGTCCAAAACTTCTCAACGACTCTTTTCACTCGCAAACGAGCCGTGATTTGCATCGACCGACGCAATGGTCCTAAGGGCAGCCTGACTGTCAACGAAGATCATGTAAGATTCCGAATCCGAAAATGAACTACCAGCTATGGCCTCAATAGCCTTCAGTATTGCGAAAATCTCCGCCTGAAAAACGCTGCAGTCATCATTCAACCTAAAGTGGAGTTCGAGACCGAGTGCCCTACAGAAAACCCCCTCTACATCCACCTAACTTAGACCCATCTGAGAAGATGGGTATACCACTCTGCCCCTTTAGTACCCCACCAATCCATTGCGCCCTATCCAGTATGAGTATTCTCAAACCAGGTAGAAAAATAACCTCAAGCACAATATAATCAGAGGCTTTTTCCGAAAGTCCCTATCTTCCGTCAGGAAAGACGGTATTCAGAATTCTTGAGTGACCTATCGGTCGCTGTTTCCAGCAACCTGATGCCCTCAGGCGTATGGCACTGTACGATACACACCGCTTGATATATAAGTCAAGCGGAGCCAGACAGAGCATAGTATCAAGAGCAGCCTGAGGACAACTCTTCCTCACTCCAGTGATACTCAAAGGGGCAATCCGCTGAACCTTATCCATGATTTTCCGTTGAAAACTCTTATCTAAGGCACACCACCAGACAACACATAAGTAATAACCATAAGTAATAA
This sequence comes from Sarcophaga peregrina, assembly GCA_014635995.1. NCBI lineage: Eukaryota > Metazoa > Arthropoda > Insecta > Diptera > Sarcophagidae > Sarcophaga > Sarcophaga peregrina. The sequence goes on along the minus strand of CM025792.1, from coordinate 28,945,183 downwards.
CCAGTCTAAAAATCACCACATTTATCCAGCGAATGACCCTAGGCGGAAGACCCCAGTTCTTACCTATGGAGTTCCTACACTGGTAGAAAGCATTTTCTTCATTCTTTCCTCGATGTTTCGTTTACAATTCAGCTTGCTGTCCAGGTCAATACCCAACTACTTGACCTCAGAAGACAACGGCAGCTCCCTACCAGCTAATCTTGGCAATCTGAAGGTTTCAATTTTATACCTACGCGAGAACAAACCGAGCTCTGTCTTATTTGAATTTAAACCCAGACCACAGTTCGTTGCCCAAGAGGATAAAATTCCAAGAGCAGACTCCATCAGTTCCCCCAGCGTTGGCAAAAATTTTCCACCTACAAGAATATCCACATCGTCGGCATATGCTACAACCCTAAAGCCTACTTTCCAGGAGCCTCAGCCTAACATTAGCAATTAAGAGCCACAAAAGAGGGGATAGAACACCCCCTGTGGTGTACCTCTGGTCGCACGCTTGACAACAGAACATTCACCCAGATGCGATGGGATTAGTCTGTTACCCAACATGTGGGTGATAAACCGCACCAGAAAATCTGGGGCACGTATATCCCTTAGTGAATTCTCAATAGAAGAGGTGGTAACGTTATTGAAGGCCCCCTCTATATCAAGGAAAGAAGAGCGCTCTCAACAGACTTACCCTTAATGTAAGCATATTGCGACCCACTCAACAAAGACCGGTCAATGTTACACCATAAATATAGATCGATAAGTCTCTCCAAAGCTTGCAAGAGAAAGGATGAGAGTGATATCGGTCTATAATCCTTAGGGCCGATGTGACTGGGTTTTCCAGCTTTTGGTATAAACACCACGAGCATATCTTTCCAACCCTCAGACATATCACACCACCGGAGACAGTCTTTATACACGTCCACTAGATATTCGTGCAATATATCACCAGCATGCTGAAGCAGAGCCGGAAAGATACCATCCCGACCAGGCAACTTGAACGGCTCAAAGCTACTAATAGCTCATTTGACCTTATCCCTAGTAATGATATCCTCCAAAACGGGCATCACCTACACCAAACGGATACCTTCCTAGATCCTCACAATCGGGAAAATGAGTGCTCAATAGAACGTCTAGGGTTTCTTTTCTCGAGGATGACCACGTGCCATCGTTCTTTTGGACGAAGTCTAGGACTTTCGGGTCCTTCGACAGCATCTTATGGAATCGAGCTACATCAGCAACGTCCTCGATCCTAGTACAGAAACTCATTCAGGTGGTTCTCTTTGAGCGCTTTATTGCCCCCTTATAATCATTAAAACTAGATCTATATGCAATACAATTATACAAATATTAAGCCTATTAAGAATAATAAAATTCAAAATCGACTCACCCCTAGTATTTATGTCAGCATTGGCATTGGGTTTGATGAGCATTAGCATCACAACCCAAGACAAGGGGACATCTTTTTCTCTTCGCATGCTCCACCAGCAGTTCAATTAAGTCACCAGGAAGGGATGCAACCTCATACGGCATGTACATAGACGACAGCATCAAATCGATCCCACGGTCATCTCTGTAGGCCACAGTTGTTACGTCACCTATACAAAAGGAAAGAGTAATTAACAAGTCTAAACCACTTCTACCTAAAATACAGGTCCTTACCTTATCACTTGTTCCAGGAACAAGTAACCTATAGTCAGGATCGCTCAAACTCAGAATCCTATCCCTAAGGATCCTGGGTTCCTGGATAAGAGTGATATCGGCTTCAAGGTGGAGCAGGGTGGTTAACAGGTTATGTGAGATGGCTTCGCAGTGATGCAGATTAATCTGCACCACTTTTAGTCTCCTCTGGGTTATCTGGCACCTACTATGTCCGAATGACGGAATTTTAGGTGTGCCACCCACATAACACTATACTACCTCTTGCCCTTAGCCACTAAAGGGATAGCAATCCTAAGAACACAGCCTTTTCTACCGTTACCAGTCAAGGAGTTGACAACTACCCACGAGCTGGTGTTCAATCCGTCATTCTGCTTTCCAAGAAGTTTGGGTATGATATTCACCCGCCAGCAGTAGGTGGGACCAATACCGTCGCTATTGGACGTAAAGGGAGGTCGTATTGAGGGACCACCTCCAAGCGACCGCCAGGCCAGAGTTCACCAAGGCGCTTCACTGATTCCACAAGGAACTTTACAGTTCCCCTGTTTTCAACTTGATGCTCTTGGACCAACCGATGGAAGATATGCGAGCATTCCTGGCATCACAACTCTGCTCCATCATAAATTCAAAGAGCCTTTCTTCAACTAGATTCCACCTTTCAGGAGAGATTTTGCCATCCAAGTCCAACCTGTCGATAAAAGCCAGCTGAATGGAAAGGTTAGTTCCCAGGTCACCTTGTTTCTTAGGACACTTGGAGCTGGAGGAAGGTTCATCGTCGGATCAGTTTCTCTTCATGCGATTCCCCTTGCGAGAATCCTGCTAAGAAGAAATATCCATCGAAGTGTGTCCCTCCACCTCCTTCGCCCTCAACCTTACATCCTTCTTCTGTGAACACCATCTCCCTTTCTCTTCACCGGAGGTTTGAAATAAAATAAAAATTCAATAACAAATTTTAATAATATAAACTATTTCTTGGCACTTATTCCAAATAAGCTTTAGTGTTTTTACAGCTACTATTAGTAACCGCTTCTCTGTGCTGTTAAATTTTTCATTTTTTAATCATTTTGAAATTTACTCCTTTTTTCGGGATCTATAAATAATAATTTATGAATTTAAGAAAAACAAATAAAATGTGATCAGCTGATTGTATTAATTTCGTGCGTTATTGTATGTTATTTCGCAAGTTGGAAAAAAGTTTCCAGATAAATTTCACAGCGTTTTTCACAATAAGAACAGAGTACTGCTTTTGCGAAATTATTTCCCAATATTTCTAACGAAATATTTTATATGTAGTTTGACAGCATTTCGCACGAAATTTTGAACAGAGTACCTGCTTTACACAAAACATAAAATTTTCAAGCTAACTTAATCGCTATCATTTTCAACAAAAAGTCTTTTTTACGAATTTCTATGCTTCCGACTCATCGCTGGATAAAGTCATCTCATTAGATTGAGCAGTGGCTGAATTAGTTTCAGTTTGAATAGAATATAAGTTTTTTTTTTTTTTTCATTTTAAATTCCACGCAAATTGGAAACCGCGTAATCTGGATGTCGCGTAAATCGATGTACAGGTGTTATATATGAATTATGGTTACATTAATCACCCTGTTATAAATTAAATTTTCCGACCACCATGTTAATTAAGCAGAACATCGCTATTTATATTAATTATACTTGTATCTACAATATAACCTTTTATCATCAAAATTTGAATTACTTAACATTTGATATGTTTTATAAAATACTTCGTACAAAAAATGAAAAGTATTTAGCGTTTCAATTGTTATGCCGACGACAATTTTCTAATAGAGAACTAGATTCCGGGCAAGTTGGCAACGACAGATCACAAGTTTCTAACATCGAAAATCCTATATCTTATGATAAATCTGGTCTTCTGGAACAGCACAAAAACGTTATAAAAAATAAAAAACCTTACAAGGAACCTACCTCCTGGATACATTTGACGGAAAAATACCAACGAAAAATATTTGGTCGGTATGGGGCTGAAAGTGGTGTTAGCCCTCGAATATGTTACGGTACACATGGCGACAATGTAACTCAAAAGCGATTTGAAGACCTTTCTGAAGCGGAAACAGTTTTATCTTTGATAAGTAAATATAAAGCACAAGAACTAAAAAATAAGTTGGAGGTGAAGAAGCGCGAGGAAGATATTACTAAAAAATTAGAAAAACTTGAACAATGGAAACAGGAATTGCATACAAGAATTGCAAAGAAAGAGGCTGACGCTCTCGCTGCAAAAGAGAAAAGAGAACGATTGGTAGAGGAAGTTCGCCGACATTTTGGCTATAAAGTAGATCCTAGAGATGAACGTTTTAAGGAAGTGCTCGAACAAAAAGAAAGAGAAGATAAGAAGAAACAAAAGGAGGCAAAACGTAAAGCAAAGGAAGAAAAAATGATGAATAAAATAGCTGAAAGTACGAGATCCCAGCAGTTGCAATAAAACTGAAATAATAATGTATTATTTAAATAGATACCTTTAATCTAAATAAACGCTTGTCAAATTGTTCCGTATAAAATTCGTTAAGGAAAAATAAAAAGGTAAACATTTACAGTTGTTAATCTCGATGTTTGGTTCTAAGCAACCATTCACTCACGAAGTGGAAAGAACCGTTTTCTTGTTTTCACTATTTGGATATGAATACAGTAGAATACAATTACACATACCTGTTGTGAGTTGATACTTAGAATTATTTTCAATTCGTATTTTATGATTTTCAAATAATTTCATGAGCTAGCCGAGTTATATATTGAATTTTAAAATATCTCTTCTAATCGATGAATGCTCTAGTTAACTGTTTTCAAAGATTAAAGTTAGTTAGCTGTCGAATAAAGGAAGGGTTTAATATTTTAAAAACAACCAAACTTTAATTTATTGGCCATTAGAATTTACAAATGTTGGATATTAATACCAATTTATTCTATTTCGACAATTCAGCCGGAAACCATACAAACCCATACCTTAATATTGTTTTATACAGAACTTACATATGTACATACGTTTAAAAGTTAAACAAGTACAATTTCTATCCTAAGGCGATAAAATATAATGCCACTTATTATCCGGATTTGAAGTCGCCGTGGTCTAGTGGGTAGTGTGTTGGCTTATTAGACGAAAGGCCCGGGTTCGAATCCCAGGTCAGACATCAAAACGAAAAATATTTCTTCGGCGACTTCCTCTCAGCAGATTTCTGGCAAAAGCTCTGAGAGTAAAAATTGCCATGAAAAGCTTCTCAAAAATCTGTCGTTCGGAGTCGACTTTAAACTGTAGGTCCCGCCACTCATGGATAAAATTAACGCACACAACATAAGTGGTGTGAGAAGCTAGGTCGTAATCCTGGCTGAAGGGTTGTAATGGCCAATTATGTTATGTATGTATTATCCTAATTTATCTTCTTTTTTAACTTCATGGGCTTGCTGTATAGCAACATATAGGAAGTTGGTTGAAGTTCTTCCAAAATTACTGTGACTTCCGCGGTCGGCTTTTCATCCGCTTCTATCAGATTTATAATTCCTTTAATGTTTTTAAAAATTCGAAGCTATATTTTTTAATTTTTATTTTACCTTATGTTATTTTCTTTACATAAAAATTACGTAAACGACCACAAAATGTCCACATCAAATTTGGAAAAACAGATGGATCAATATGAAGTCGCTTTACTTTCATATCATCTCGGACCAAATTGTCTACCCATTTCTAATTCTTTAAATCTGGATATTGATACATGACATGACGCTCAATTGGTATATTTGCTTTTCGGGGAATCATGTTCATAATGAAACCTTTGTTCTAAAAAATCTCGGTTTTTCATGCTTTTTTGATGATTTACACGATGGCTTTTTTTCTTTCTCTTAAATTCTCATTTATTAACATTACAACTAGTTATTATAACTAACAAGTAATTTACTTCTAACAATTAAATAAACATAAACTTTAAAAGTAGAAATATATATTTGATAAAATATATTTCCGGCCTATTACCAAGTTTTTCATATTAAGGATCGTCTTGAGTGAAAATGAAATAACTTTAGAACGACTTATAAGCCTAGCTAAAAGCATCAATTCTGCAAAGGAAATTGTTCGTAAATTTCAAGATGATAACAACCGCAAAAATTTGACCAATTATAGAGGGCCATCGTCAAAACAGATTACAGTCACACAGATAATTATACGTATCTCCCTAAAAATAATTTTTTTAAAAAGTAATGAACTTCTAATCTAAAATTTCTTTACATTAGCTTCTGTAACGACACATTTACTTGCTAGAAACATCGCTCAGTAGGACATTTAGAAATTCTAAACGTCGGCTTTTCTAAGGGAACAATGGAGTGATACTACTTTAGGTACTCGCACTCCAGCAGTAGAGACATATACATATCTTTACAGATAGGTCGAAGTCGGATTAAAGCATTTGTGCTGAGGCCTTCAGAAAAGTTCCCATACTTGATTTTCACCTTGAGTTAAATAGCTGAAACGTATTTCAGGCAGAGAATTTTTCTGCCTTGAAGGCTATTGAGGCCAGAGACCACTTCAGATTCGAAATTTTAAATGGTCTTCGTTGAAAGTAAGGCAGCCCTAAGGGCCATTTTGTAGGACTGATGTAAATCACGATCTTTAGACCAGGTCGGATATACCTAGCAACGTAACGTATACCTAGTAAAGTTAGTAGCGCCCTCTCGCTGTGTTTGTGTTTCATCTTTTCTAACTCTGTTGTCTATTTCTCCGTTACCCCTTCTCCTTCACCATCCTCTCTCTTTATGACGTATGTTAACTATTGGGTAGTGTACTTGTCCTAATAACAAGTTACGCATCCTCAAATATAAACATATCATCCTACGTTGTTACTTTCTATTGAAGTTCATCTTTGTTTACCTTCTGTAATTGATCGCTCATTTGATAATGAGAGGCGTTTTAATTTCATGCTACGGACTTAAGTCGTTTGAATACACTTCTGTCCTCTGTTGATTGGTCGTCTGTACTTATCTCGCCACCGTACGACTCTCTTTCACTTGACGGGATCTTGGGTGGCTTTTATGATGTTTTATTTAAATGTTTTGGGAAGTGTGTTCCATTAGTAAAAAGTCGTTTGGAGCGTTCTGGTCCTCCATGGAGTTCGACTAGACTGTCAAGGTTGAGGAATAGGAAATCGAAGTTATTTAAAAAGTTTGTTAGATCAGGTTCTGATATTGATTATGCTCTTTACTCTAGGGCGTGTGCGGATTATCGTAGAATGGATCATTACTGTTATGAGGAATATATGATTCGAGTCAGGTCGAATTTCGCTAATGATCCTAAGTCGTTTTACGACTTCGTTCGAGCTAAACGTAAATCATCTTTGTTTCCCACTGAGATGTTTTACGGGGATGTATCATCCTCCAGTCACCTCGACATTTCGAATATGTTTGCTGACTTCTTTCAGTCTACTTATAGGCAGTTGGACCCAGGCCCTGATCTGAGTGGCGGGTATCCTTATTCAGTGGGAAGTGTCTCTATTCCTAACATATACTCATTTGATGAGGAGTCTGTTCTTGATGCTTTGTCTGGACTGAAACTTACATACTTGCCGGGCCTTGACGGGGTCCCGGCCTGTATTTTAAGAAAATGTGCTGTTGTCTTGAGTGGTCCTTTGACCTTTATATTCAATAGGCTTCTGAGGGTTGGTCATTTTCCTTCTATTTGGAAGAGTTCGTTCATAATTCCTTTGCTCAAGTCGGGTAATAAATCTAATATTTCCAATTACAGGGGTATTGCCAAGCTCAGTGCTATTTCCAAGTTGCTTCTTAAACTTTCATTAATCGGTATTCCCGATATTATTCATCATTGGCTAGACTCCTACCTCTCCCTTGGGACTCAGAGGGTATTGTTTCGGAATGTATTGTCTAAGACTGTATATGACACTTCTGGTGTTCCGCAGGATAGCCATTTGGGTCCTTTATTGCTTTTATTCTTTCTGAATGATCTTCCCTGTGCTGTTTCTGATTGTAATATTCTGATGTATGCTGACGACGTTAAATTATTTTATACTTTTGATGATGATCATGGCCAGGCTGTTCTTCGAAATATTGATTTGTTTGTTACTTGGTGCAGGATAAATTTAATGGATCTTAATTTGAGAAAATGTAAATGCATGGTTTTCTCTCGCCTTGGTGTAATCTCATCCACTTATGTGATTAATTATTGCCCTTTGGAAAGTGTGCCTTCATATCTTGATTTCGGGAGTATTATTGGACATTAAATTGTCTTTTATTGATCATATTAGTTTGATGATTGGCAAAACTCGAGCTGTTCTTGGTTTTGTGAAAAGATGGGCTAGGGAATTCATTGATCCTTATATAACAAAACTACTGTACATTTCACTTGTTTGGCCTATTTTGGAGTATGCGTCTGTAATTTGGAATCCATACTATCGTTGTCAGAGTGATTCAATCGAGTCTGTGCAGAGGCAGTTTTTATTATTCTGTTTACGTGGCTTAGGATGGGATTATACCAATGGGCTTCCGCCGTATGAGGATAGATTAACTTTGGTAAAACTTCCAACTTTGGAACGTAGAAGGTCTGTTTTAGGTTTTTGTTTTATTTTTAATCTGGTTAAAGGTGATATCGATTCTGAGTTTTTGCTTCTAACATGAATTTCAGCATTCCTGCAAGATTTTCACAGCACTATCTTCCTCTTTCTTTAGATTTCTATAGATCGAATTATGCATGTAATTTTCCTTTTCGTAGATTATGTAATGATTTTAATTTGCATTATGATTTTATAGATTTTATTTGTAGTGTTTGTAATATAAAACGTAGCTTGTATTCTGGCATTAATTTATAAATTATCGTATAAAAACGTATTTTTGTTCTTATCTTAGATAGTTCCGTTTTTTTTTTTTTTGTTACCTTGTTCAGCTTGTGATTAAGTTCTGTAGCTGTTTTATGTTCTCGTTGCCATAGCTTTTTCCCTTTCCTGCCACAGTCCGGACTGTGGTGTGTATGTGTCCCTGCGTAATGGGGTCGAGCCCTCCGGGCCGGGACGTTCGTAAAAAAAAATAACCCGACTTAATAATATTGATTATAATTTACTTAAAGGAGTTAGTTGTGTGTACTAAATGAGAAAATAGCAATAAGATACAACTAAATCCTTTGAAATATACTGGTACCAGATGGATCTAGGTTAGGTGGATGTACAGGTACTGAGGTTTCCTGTAGGGAACTCGGTCTTGAAATCCACTTCAGGTTGATGACTGCAACGTTTTTCTGACGGAGATTTTCGCAATCTTGAAGGCTATTGACGCCACAGCTGGTGAACCAGCTTCGGAATCTTAGGTCACTGCGTCGGTTTGTTGCAAATCACGGCTCGTTCGCGAATGCAAAGAGTTGTTAAGGACTTTTGGATCAGGCCGTTGCCGTCTATGTTGGGTTCCGGGTCATAGCGGTATAATGGTTGGTCCTGACCCCCGGTCTGCCACCTCTACGAGCAGAAGCGTTGGGGGAACGGATCAATTTGTTTTGTTTCTAGATGTCTAATACCTGCTGTGGGTAATAGAACAGGTTGGCTGCTGGGTTTGGATAAAGGCAGCTTAAGGTTGGTTGTTGGTTTTATCTCGGTCACTGCGAGATTAGGTCGCTGACGAGGATTTGGAACAGAACCCAGCCGGACTATTGTAGGTCATGTTGCGGTGAGGAGTTAGAGACTATCGAACACCTCCTCTGTTAATGTCCACAGCTTGGTAGGTTGAGATTGAGGATTCTTGGTCTTCTTTGAGAGCTTGAATTCTGTGTCGAGAGCCGATTCTTCACAGATTCATTACAAGCTTGGCCTGTTTGAGATATTGATCATATACAATCTATTCGGGCAATTCACAAAAGCCCTTGTATCGTTGTATTAATTATTATTGGAGGAACATACAATAGTTATTGATAATTTGCAAATAAAAATCCGATACTGTTCGACTGTGGACTGTATGAGGGGTGAATCAACACGGGAACATAAATCTTCAGTTCCTCCAATAGGAATTAATATGCTACTAAAAAGACAGCAAAATTAGCAGGATTCCGATGCCCAAAAAAATTACCAAATAAAATCACTTTCCTTTTTTTTATATGCAATTTTTTTGTTGTTCACCTTATTTCATTTATTATTTATTTATTAGATTTTTCTTTTACACATTGATTCAAAACACTATTTTATTATTATTTTTAATTTATTAATTTTACACATAGAATGGCCGAAAGCCATCAATTCCAAAATTAATTAATTTAATTAAAATTAAATGATCCTTATGGATCCAACCAACGAAAGCGATAGCACAGAAAAAAAAATTATACAGACTAAAGGCCTTAAATTACATGAAACTACATTGCGATGTTAAATAACAGAAAGCTTAAATATAATATAATATAGCGCCCTCTGTTGATAACTTTCCATTATTCAAACAATCCGGTTTATGTCACCAGGAATGGGAAGTGTGAATCGTCAGACATAAACAGATACTCTTATACACATTTCTTCAGATGTTTTTAAAAAGTTGCACCGGTTTGGTGCTATCAGTTTATACAAATACCAATAATTAAGAAGAACAAAAATCCAAATTGTTTCTATGTGACTTGAGTTTACCATTAACATTTCAAAATAATATTGATAGCACAAATAATTAATAAATTTACTTTATTATATTGTAGCTTAAAAACAAATTTATGAATAGTGATGTTCTTCTTCATGTTGCTTTTTGAAGTTTGAAAAATGAAGTACACAATACAGCATAACACTGAGCGACCACCAAGAAGTAGTGTATTCAAAACAAATTACCAAGGCATATTTATAATAGATAGGAGCGTCTCTACAACAAATACAACAATGCATAAACAACAGGCATTTTGTTTTTGTTAAAGTGCACGCGGAATGTCAAAAAAATTAACTCTCAAACCTCCACAGGAAATTAATAAAAGCAATTCAAAAACTAAATAAATGTTATATATTGAAATTTCTTTTGATGTCATGCTTAATTACGAAAAAGTGGGGCACCTATAAATTAAAAACAATTGTTCCATGCAGTCAATAAAATTTCCACTTTATGTAAATAACATGTTTTTATATGGCCATTGAGAAAAATTGCAGATGTAAACGTTATTTGCTATTGCTCATAGTTAGCCACCATGTTGGAGTGACCGAAATCTTTTTTTGAGTCACTCTCGTTTAAATAAATATAGTAAATCTAGATTGTAGTAGATTAAATATTATTAATCATCTTGCAAAAATTTAAATGAAATTGGCTTTGAAATAGTAATCCTGAAGAATTTCTATCGTTAAAGATACATCCGGTACAAATGAGGGTTTATAAATGCGAAAATGATTATCGAAACAAAACACAAAAAAAAAAAAAAATTTTTGACATTTCAAATCTCGTCAGGTGTTGATATAAGGTTACAAAGACGTGTAAATTATGTCAACTAAATATCGGCATAAGGATGTCAGTTGTCACTATTACATGATTGAAATAAGTTTTGATTGTTCAGAAAACGGGGAAAAAATATTGTTATTTTTACACGTAATGATTTTCTCTCAAGTCCGGTAGCACTGAATATAATTGAAATTAATTTATATAGGACAGCTTGTGTTATATTCCATATGACTTGGGAGAAAGAGCAAATCGTGTAAATTAAAGAATATGATGTACTCGCAATTTTCGATTTTGGCAATTATATATTTTGCAATTTTCGGTATTTCAACAGTAAGATATAAATTATCACAATTGTTGTTATGTGACCATAAACATATTTTATTTTGTTAGGCATACTTGGAATATGATGGCTGGATCAATATTGAACTGCAGCATGCCATAAGCCCAAAGGATTTAGACAGTTTTGCGTATAGGGGTAATATTTCTATCCCCAGTTTAAACTCGGGCTTATCTAATATTATACAAAAAGAACTGTCGAGCGAAGATTTTGAAAATATTAAGGTAGATTTAATTTCAATATTGGAAAAGAATAAAGTTTTAATAAGAATATTAGAATTTAGCAGCATCCGATAGCTTTTATCGTTTAAAAGCTGTTGTTGAATATCCGAATGGATTAAAGCGGATATTTAATACAGCGAACAAAGCTTGTAATATGCTAAATAGCGAATTCACCGATGAGTTGTGGATTTCGATAGACGGAAACGGCTACGTAAACTCGATCCTGCTGTCAACTACCGAGGGTGAATTTTTAGATTGTACGTTATTAGATGTCTTTAAGACTGAGCAGAAAAAATTCAATACAGAAATATTAATCAAGCATACTGAATTGGCACCAATACCAGACACTGCAAGTTTTATACAAAAGATAGAACGGGAACGGGAAGCAAGAGAACGTGGAGATCTCAAAGATAATAGAGGATTTTTTGCTAAATATGTAAGTTAGTTAGTTTGGTGGCCAGTATTTAACTTCGCGTTTAACTTATTTTCATTTAAGCAGTGAGAATTAAGAATCTGCTTCTTAAGAATTCATATAAAATCCATAAAAATAGAATTGAATCTGTGAAGAAACTTCAAAAATTCCGAATTTTTCAGACCTAGTACGTATTCAATAGTAAATATTGTTGGTAAAAACTGAGAATTCACCCAGTTTTAATTTATATGAGTAATATATAAACAACAAATAATATCTTGAATTTTAATTCAAACACTTTACATCATATTTTAACCTTAAATTTTTTTCATACTAATAATAGCTACCGTAAATGTAGTTATTTTTACTGTAAACATTTTGTTGATTTAAATGACGTAAGGTATTAGAATACATACAAATATTATTCGAACTTTGTTTACTCTTTCAGAATTTTGTAAGTTCAAATAAGTGTTAGCCAACGGTTAAATAGATTTGCACTGCACATGGAAATACAATCCGAAATTAATTTCAGTTCTACTAAAAATTAAACATAAAATGAATTTAGATACGGAGTTGATATCTGGCCGTGCGAATTTTTATAATAAATTAATAACTTTTATCACTTCAATTTCAGTGGATGTATATCGTTCCAGTTGTACTACTAGTTTTTATATCTGGAGCTACCAATCCTGAACAACAAAAATGAAAAATATGTACATAAAAGTACTACTTTTAAAATATACATATAGTAGAAATTTATTTGTAAAAATACAGGTAAAGGAATAACTACTAACACCACATAGTTTGATATTTTATAATATTGCAAAAAATAAAAAAAGGGTTAAACATTTTTAATGAGTCATAAATATGTTTATTTATAAAGCAAAAACAATTTATAAAGAAACTGCTACCAAAATAAAAATCAAATTACAACCAAACCAAATTTTTTTTTACACAAATACTGAAAAAGTTACAAATTAGTATCTGGGGCTACCTTAAACATCAATTACAGACTGGAGACGACAAGGTATTGACGTCATAAATTGTCACTAATATGAGGTATGATTACAGATTCAAGAGGTTCTTGACTTATTATTTACTTTGCACTTTAGATAGTCCCGACGGGTTTAAGTCTAGTGAGATGTATTAATTTCTTCTCGAGCAGAGTTTAGGAATTAGTCTTGAAAAGTATAGGCAATATATTTGAGGTTACTGCCACGATATAAAATTGATTGGTATCCCAAGCCTAAACTGTCGCCGATGCCTTCAAATTTTATTCCCATATGGTCTTATATTGATATTGTTCTCAATAGAAATTAACAGATCCACTACGCCTGGAACTATCGCATTCTTTGAGGGAATTTATGTATTCTCCATTCGTAAACAAAATATTCTTGCAGAAATTAATATTATTCAATTGAGCTTTAGCTTTTTCAAAATAAATGGCTTTTGGCGATCTACACAGCATTCTTCGAACACTTTCCAAAATTTTTCACCAAGTTTGGAGATTTGAAGATACTTGCTTAGGAAGTATACTAGGATTTCCAGAACATGATTTGTTTTCAATGCTACTAGTGCTTTCGTAATTTCTAAATACTGTTTGGACAGGAGACTATTTTACCAATCGCGCTGCTTGTGTAATAAATCAGAAATAAATATATAGTTCACATATTTATTTAAATTCTTTTAAAGCTGCTATGCTGTATGTAGTCCAAGGCGAATTCATATAATTCGGTACAGGTGAGCGTTTTTAAGTGCAAAAACAAACATAATTATCTATAAAAGGAAATTTATTGTCCTTAAGACTAAATAAAAGCTTAAACACTATATTTTGATTATAAATTAAAATGTTTCTCTATTGGTAGTTCCTCCATCTGGATCACAATCATGTCGCGATGAGAGGGAGTGTATAGTGCACTGGCGATAATATAAGCACCCCAAAATATGAACACTTTTTCTTAACCATTGAAATATGAACTTTGTACAAAGGCTTTAAAATTTGAACAGTTTTTTATTTTGAAAGCATACAAATTTCAATTACAAAGCATTAGAAATTGCGGAAATCCCGAATTATTTTTGTTAATTTTCCATACAGATGTATATATATACATAAACATGTATATGCACAGTCAAGATCTAATTGTTTTAATTTTTAATACAGAAGCAGAAAGTGGAATGGTTGAATAACGGGACTTAAATGGATTGAGACAGTTACGGGAGAAGGATGCTTTAAAAATTCTCGTTAAAAAATAGCAGATTAACCTACTTTTTTAAAGATTACTTTAAGTTTTGTGTTGTATAAATGTTTGTACACATTTACAAATTTAGTGAAGGTAGTTCCTTTTTTGAAATAAAACAAAAAATAAAATTATTTGATGAAAAAAAAAAAACTTATTTAAGCAGGAAAAGTATTTACCTTGTAAGAAAACAACATTTTTTCAACAATTTAAACCATTCCTAAATACGAACAGGCTTGACTAAAGGAGGAAGATTCTGTTCCGGATCAACGTAATGCGCGGTCTTTTCGAACCATCGGATTACGTATATTTTTCTCTCATACCATTTGGCACGAACTAGGGATGCCAATCGGGAAATCCCGAAACACGAAATTACAGGATTCGGGATTTTTAAAAACTTGTCTCGGGATTTTCTGAATTGTGAATTCATATGTATTTTGACCCTGCAAAAGGTCCCAAAAAAAATTCTATATCACTCGACTTCAATAATAGCATCTCATTTGAGGAAAACCTTAATTCCATTGTTAAAAAGTTATTTGATGTTTATACAACTTTTAGGGAGGGGTCACTGCCTTCTCGCGACCGCTCCGACCATTGCCACCTGTTTTGATATGGACAGGGCTACGGACACACTGACAGCGGTACTTAATCCATTCTTTTCCACTGTACCCGCTTGAGTACACTGACTTTATAGCGCTATATACAGAAAGTTACTGGCTTTTTTACAAAAATTGTTTTTCATAACATTAATAGACAATGTAAAGAATTAATAAATAGTAAAAAAAATATAACGGTAAGTTATTTTAAATTTTTTTGTCATTTTTTGCACTTCTCAACACATGTTGACGCAGACAAATTTAAGTGAAAAGTAAAGTAAACAGATTAATTAACTATAATTTAAAAAAAAAATTATTTAAAAAATTTAGAAAAGTGTTGTTTGGTAAGCATTAACATTGGTATTATACTCGCTTGGGTACAGCCCCAAAAACATATTTTCCAAAAAAAAAAATTTTATTTTATTTTGAGGTAGATTCTAATAAAATATATTTTAATACAAAGTATTTTTTTTTTTTTTTTGTTTTAAAGATGGTTGGGATCAAATGGTTTAAGTCGGTGGCCGTATCTGTCATTAATCCCTCTGTTTCTGTCGATCAAATGGCAAACTCTTTAATAGAGCAGAGGCCACTAGCGAATGGGCATTAATCCAAACAGAGAGAACTTAAATAAGCTGTAAGAATATCTAGAGCTGGAGAATATCTAGGGTGATCTCCATTCCTAAGGCTGGGAAACCGTCCCACACTAAGACAAATGACTCTAGACCAATCAGCCTTTATTCTATCTCCACTTATGTCTTATGAATATGTCCGCAAACGCTGTAAGACAACCTTAGCGATGTCAATTGTACTGCACAGGTTCGGGGATTTTGGACTGTCTGTTAATCCCTCCAAGACCGATATAATTCTTTTCGCTAGGAGACGCAAGGTCCCGACCTCCACCCTTCCTAGTATAAACGGTACCAGATTCACGTTAAGCTCCGAGGTTAAATATCTGAGCCTGATCCTCGGTCCCAAACTCAGCTTTAGGGCGACTCTGGCTACTAGGGCGCGAAAGCGGAAGTCCTATACGGTATTGCCTTCTGGTGGACAGCTCAGGACAAGCTGCACAGTCAAACTCCTTGACGGAGTCAGAAGCTCCGCAGCTATCCGTATCACTAGTGTTCTACGCACAACCCTAAACATTTCACTCCGGCTGCTGAACTATTGCAGCGTGTTTCAGGCGGAAGAAACGGCCATCCACCGGGCCACTCCTACGGTGTTGCTTTCACCGGCATCCCTATCTTTTCTGATAGTCAGACTGCCATAAGATTTCTGTCGAACGTTGCGAATAACTCCAGGATCGTTAGGGAATATTGCCGCTGCCTCAACCTTATTTCTGGGCGCTTTAGTATCACACTTATCCGGGTCTCCGAGCACTGTTACATTCAAATCCTTTTTCAAGCTGGCCATAACGCGGAAATTCTTTCGAGACGCCAACCTATCCTGGGTCAATGAGGAGTCCCGCTCCACCGCTAGGCTCAATCAGTTACTTGGACTTGGTCGCAACATCAACTCGATCACAGTGGCCATACTTACAGGTTATTGTGTTATGGGTAGACACGCGGAAAGAATGCGGCTCCCACTTAACGACTTCTGTTGGTGTTGCAGATCCGCTGAGGAGGAGGAGAGGAGACGCGAACAAACATAAAAAACAATAAGTTGAAAGGCGAAACGATTTTAACTATGGAAACATATTTTCTTGACAGACTGTGTGTATAGTTTATAGTAATAAATTTTAATGTATTTTTTAGTCCTTGACTTTCGTATATTAATGAATTAAAAAAAAAAAACAAATTTGACAAATATTACAAATTGAAATAATCTTAGTTATGTGAAATACGTATATACATAAGTTTTTGAATAAAGATTAAATTAGGGAATCCTAAATGGCACAACAATAGATTCCTTATGTTCAATTTTAATATTCAATAATGCGTTTTGGAGTTGCTCAATAGCATTATTAATCTGTAAGACAAATTTATTTTAATCTTAAATTTGTAATCAATATAATATTCAAACCTGAATTATATCATCTAGTGGAACAGGTGTAGCTAAGTATTTGTCAATATGCGGAATATCTTTTAAGATCCCTGAAACAAAATGTATAATATTTATTATCATATTTCTTTTCAGGAAAAAAAATTAATATATTTTACATAATACATAGAAATACAGAAAATTAAAAACTATTTAAATAAATTTAAACTCTGTCAGTTAACATACAAATTTCAAAAACACTTTAGTAAGCAGCAGTTTTGATATGTTTTACGATCGCCATTACGACAATTTTTAAAGAAATCAGACAAATTTCACAGGGTTTTGTTTAAGGTGGCGTGCAAGGTGAAATATGATTGAACTGTTTGTAGGTTTGCTACAAATAAACAGCCTCCGACTTAAAGTGGCAGTTTTGACGGTGGTGAATATCTTCTGTAGCATGTCTAAATGAAAACACTTCCACAGAGAAACCAGTGCAAGCTAAACGACAATATATGTAAGAATTGGGAAAAATATTAACAACTTATTGAATTCACGTAATTATTAGAGCGTCAATAAACCATAGTATGTGAGAAGTTCTTAGCAATATTTCGAAATGGCATGTCTACGCACAGAAGCAGTAAAATATGGCACTAACGTCAATATCATGATAACTAGTAGAATGACATTTTGGTCTATACCAGAGATCAGCAATGAATCGTTTTTACGCTACTCATAAGCACTCATGCAATTTTGATTATGAGTGAATCAACAAAATTGAAATTCAACTACTCTGATTCATTCGTACTCGCTACAACATTGATTTATAAGTATAAGTAGCAAATGAGTATGAGTACAAAGTATGTTTGATTCATACGCCTACTCATTCTGATTCATAAATTTAGAAAAATACTTATAAGTAATTCGAGTGGCTCGAATCATTCATAAAAATTTACAGCCTTTGTTGTTGTTGCATATACAAACAAAGAAGAAAGGAAAGACAAAGACAACATGTAAAGTATACACATAATCTTCTTGTGAGTATAGTAGTGTTCGTACGCGAATCATATTTATTTTGTGCTTCGTGTAAATGTTAAGTAGAAACGAGTCGAAGTCAATAACACCATGCGTATTGTTAAGTATGATTACGACGAGTAGTTCCAACTTTGAGTATGAGTATCATATTAAAATAAGTATGAATGCGTATAAGTATCAAATATTATAAGTATGATTTTAATCTACTCATCGCTTTGAATACTCGTTACTGATCTCTGGTCTATACCGATCTTGTAAATTTGCTTCCATTCGGACCTACTATCGATAACATTGGAGGATATTCTTTGATAAAACGACGATTCCGTCGTTCTTATGCGCTTTGAGACTGCCTTACGACCAGAAAAAGAATGATGTTTAGTTCCAGCGTTTTAAACCTTTTCCACAGGGATTAAGGCATTAGTGATATGTGTGGTTGTCATCTTCTAAGCCGCGGTTGTGCGTGGAATTGGCCGTGCTGATATGAGGCAAGCAATTTAATAGTTCAATAATGATTATGTTGGATTTATTATAGTTAACAAAAGCACTCTTATTTGGCTCTACGAAATTCTCTATTATATACAAATTGGGAAAGAAGTTCGATTTCAGGGCAACACAAGTTTTTCTAGGTAATAGTATTTATTGGCAGATAAAGTCTGGTGCTTGAACTCTTTAGAAAACCCTCGCGGGACATTTGATAAAATTGAATATCAACTAATATGTCGTGCACTAATATCGTCAATTAAAATCACTATCAGTCTGAAAAAAGTTTGGGAATTATTTAACTTATTTCAACATTTCCACTATACAAGTCAGTCTACCACATAATCTCCATCTATCCTTCTTGATAAAGTCCATAAAAGATGAGAGTGCGAAGTGACCGCTTTGTCCCTTGTACAGCAGCTATGTGATTACAGTAACCTTTGTCAGACTGCACGACTTGAAATAAGTATATGCTGTCCATGATTACTGACGGAGTCGGAGTTTTGCCGAAGGTAGTAGATAGAACAGCTCCTTAAATTGATTATTGTTGTGAAGAGCGGGGGACGGAAATTTGCACAGT
This sequence comes from Sarcophaga peregrina, assembly GCA_014635995.1. Classification (NCBI taxonomy): domain Eukaryota; kingdom Metazoa; phylum Arthropoda; class Insecta; order Diptera; family Sarcophagidae; genus Sarcophaga; species Sarcophaga peregrina. The sequence goes on along the minus strand of CM025792.1, from coordinate 28,926,262 downwards.
ACTATTCTATGGTTGCCAGTGTGCCGTTGTTGAAAAAGGAAATAGTTGTCATTTGAATACTGGCATAACAACACAGCCTACTACTCTTTCAATGCTGTGCCAAACACTACTCGTCGGAATATAGTTGTAGCATCGAACTCAGCTTGCTAGGTCATAATAAACCTATGACTGCTGCTACGTCAGTAAAGAAGATAAATGAACAGGCAAATTTTTCCTATTGAGTACCTTAAATAGCGAACAAATTCACAATACTTCATTTAGATAGGACAATACAACGGAGGCAGTAGACGAATGCAAGAGCCGAAAATGCGTATGCAGATAACCCCCAAGCGGGGCTGGGCGAAAGCTGATCGAGCCTGCTAATCGAAACAACATGGGCTGAATTCTCGGCTGTGTCGTTAATGAAACAGAATATAAGAGCCGAGGACTTTCGAGTCATACATTTGGATGGAGCTTTTTTCAGACATATTACAGAACTTAACGGTTTTTAAACAGAAAGCGGGAAAAATCTACCACTCGAAACCAAAGGATTTCCTGTCAATCAGCATATCATCTTTTCTATTGAAGACTTTATATACACTGATTGAGTTTGATGCACTCGTAAACTGGTTATGGGACTGTACAGCGAACTGTAGGATTACAAGAACCTTATGGTCAAGCGTCAATCATATAAAAATTAAACTTATCATAAACATGGGGAGGCAGGATCAATAGATGGAATTGGTACATCAGTACAGTAATCTGAAGTTAATGACCGGTCTTTTGACAGGTCACTGCAGGTTAGGGATACATTTATTGTATCGAGGCCAATATGTAGATTTCTGGACAATGAGCACAAATCATCGGATCACATTTTTGGAGTATATCATGTGCTAGGCAGGAGATTGTTTTTGTTGACGTCGAGTAGCATTATGTTATTTGTCAGGGCAATACTCTTGGATACGACATTATTAGGATATCATACAAAGTTTGAGCGAAGTACTAAGTCATTTCATCACGACATATAATGCCTAACGTATCAAATATTAGCTTATGTAACACGATGCCGAAAGACAAAAATGGAGCTAATTTAAGTTTTTTGGAAAAAAAAATTGTAAAAAAATATTGCATTTGATACTATATTACAGATCTCCCTCGTATGACGCGGTACTTCTACAACGCGTTTTCGATACAACGCGATTTAAAAAATATCATTATAACGAAATTTCGATTTGTATAACTGAATTTTTTTTATTTTTGCCTTACACAGGGGTATTACCCGTTTTTGCTTCCAAAACATAAAGTCTTCTATAACGCGAATTACATAACGCGGAATTTACGGAATTTGGAACGTAACCACCGCGCTACACGAGGGACACCTGTACTAATGTTTGTCATTAGTCTTTGGTTAGTTAAATAAGATCGAAATCACTGTAATTATGTGTCTTGGATTTCATAGTTAGATAGTTTCTGTAAGCGAATATTTATATCTAATTTCGAAAGCTTTTTTGAATTTAAGAAACTTGCTTTTCTTCGTTCTTCCATCTGATTTTAAAATAATTGGTGGTTCTATAATGTGCATATTTCTTTCTGAATACTGATTTATTTTTCCAACATGTTATTGGTCGGTATTTTTCACATTTCACTGCACGCTTTACTTAATAGGTGGAATCAATGATTTTTTCCAATCATTCGGAAATTCGCCAGAATTAGATAATTTATTAAATATTTTTAACCAAACCAAAGATCAGCAATGAATTGTTTTTTCGCTACTCATAAGCACTCATGCAATTTTGAGTGCGAGTGAATCCACAGAACTGAAATTCAACTACTCTGTTGCATTCGTACTCGCTACAACACTGATTTATAAGTACAGGTTACAATGAGTATGAGTACAACGTTGACATCAAACTCACAACATTCTAAATGTATTTGATTGATACACCTACTCATTCTGATTCATAAATTTAGAAAAATACTTATAATACTTACGAATGATTCAAATCATACATCAAAATTTACAACCTTTGTTGTTGTTGCATTTACAAACAAAGAAGAAAGAAGACAAAGACAACAAGCAAAACCTTCTTGTGAGTATTGTGGTGTTCGTACGCGAATCATACTAATTTTGTGCTTCGTGTAAATGTTAAGTGGAGGCGAGTCGAAATTAACAACATCATGCGTATTCTTAAGTATGAGTACGATGAGTATTTATTTTGAATATGAGTAGTGTGAGTACGATAATAAAATAAGTATGACTCGAATCTACTCATCCTTTTGAATACTAGTTGATGATCTCCGACCCAAACTGAAAATTTCAAGAACTTTAATAACTAGATAGCGGGTGAGTGTTATATTATGTACTTCTATTTATGTACATACTAGATGTGCACAAGACCGAATATTGATTGTAGTTGCATATATAAATAAGTGTGAAGCAAAGAAAGGGTACCAAAAAAAAAACAACTGCACTCGTAAACTGTTGTATGGCAACCTTTAATTATATTATTTCAGAACAATTCCTAAAACACATGTATATAAGAAAATGAATTTATTAATGTATTAGTATAAGTGTGAAGTAACTATGTAATTTGGCAGTTGAGTAACAAAGAAGATTGAAAGAATACAACATTGAGGACGAGGATAAAAAAAAAGTTAAAAGTGCAAACGAAAATTGATAATTGCAATCATAAAAATTACTTATAAATATAAGTGATGAAATATTAAATTAAAACAGTATTGCTTTATCAATTATTTTTTTTTTTTTGTTTGTTAAGTAAATTACAATAATACAAAAAAAAAATAGAATAAACAAGCACAACGACGATGGAAGCTGCAATAACTTCACTTTTGCAATAATTAAAAGATCAGCAGCACCAAGATCATTTGGCAATGCAACAATTGATGAAGAATTTTGCTCCATATAGATCGGAAACAACAAATAAAGGTGAAAATGCTGAATTTTTGATCGAAGCACTGGCATCAAACATCACCGAGTTTCGTCATGATGAACATAACCTCACTTTCGACATGTGGTACTCAAGGTACGAGGATTTATTCTCCGTGGATGCTGCCAAACTTGATGATGCGGCAAAAGTTCGCTTATTGCTTAGAAAGCTTAGCCCAATGGTACACAGCAAATATATCAATTATATTTTGCCAAAACATGCTCGTAATTTTCAATTCAAGGAAACAGTTGAAAAACTTACAATTCTATTTGGGCTTCAAACTTCGCAGTTCAATATAAGATATAATTGTCTGCAAATTACAAAAGACACACCGATTTTATTACGTATGCTTGTGTTGTTAATCGGCAATGTGTATTATTTAAATTAAAAGATCTGACTCTAGATCAATTTAAATGTTTAATTTTCATCATGGGATTAAAATGAACAACAGAATATGACATTCGCACAAAAATGTTGAATAAGTTAGAGACTGAAAGTGATAAAATTACACTGAATCTACTTGCTACCGAGTGTCAACGAATCATCAACCTCAAAATGGACACAGTCCTTATAGAAAAATCTAAGTCAGAAGCGATTGTAAAACAAATTCACACAAACACACACAAAAAGACCAAACAGGGTCCAAAATATCCTTGTTGGTTTTGCGGAGGTATGCACTTTGCAAACGAGTGTTCGTACAAAAAGCATAAATGTGAGCAGTGTAACGTAGTAGGTCACAAAGAGGGCAACTACAGCGTATCTAAAAATAAAAAGAAAGTCAATCAAAATAATGCGAAACAAAATCGTTTTTATAAAAAGCAAAAAAACACCAACTACGAAACAAAAAGTATTTTTGCTGTCAAGAAAATTGACACACAAAGAAAATATATTTGTGTTGAAGTCAATAATACGATGATCAAACTTCAATTAGATACTGCTTCGGATATATCTATAACTTCAGAAAACACTTTTAAACAACTTTGTGTAAAAAGTGCTACTGAAGTAAAAGACACAGTCAGAAGTGCAACAATTTGAATGCAGTTTAAAATTTCGTGATAAACAAGCTATGGTAACTTGTTACGTAACGCCTCTCAATGACTTAAATGTATTAGGACTGGATTGGATCCAAGCGTTGAAGTTGAATGAAATGACTATTGACAACATCTGTAATATTGTCCAATTAAAGCCGACGAAAACTTCCTTTGTTTTTAATGAAAAATTGTCCTTGCTAAAAGACTCATTTCCAGAAGTGTTCGAGGAAACTTTAGGCTTGTGTACAAAAACAGAGGCGCATTTAACAGTCAAATCAAATCAAGAACCAGTTTTTCGTCCCAAGCGGCCTGTCGCGTATGCGGTACAACAGTATAAAAGAGAGTTGTGTGAAGAGTGCAACAAAAATATTGTACTCTTCATGGAGTCACAACATGCATTTCTTTTTTTGCTCTCGGCAACCGAACATCTTCGTCGACGCCAGCATTGTCAGTAACTTTTTTAAACTTTTTATTTCTGGGGAAAACCTTTTTTTAAACTATTACTTTTTTTACACTACTGATATTCATATGGCAATACTGAAAATGTAGCTTCAGTAGTAAAATATGATCTTACAATGCAAAGTATAGTTCCGTTACTTCACAGGCAAACGAGTGCTGTTGTATACATCGAATAAATGAGAAACACACATTTCAGTGCACTCGTAAAATCAAGAGCAACAGAAAAGAGTACACTACAGTATTGCATTCGGTGAAGGAATGTTTTCTGCACACCTCGAGTACATGCATATGTACTCGAACAGTCATTCTTTATATATGGTCACTTGAAGTTGAGTTTTATGCGCGTGTGATTACAATATTTTATAAAACTGTCTCATTTGTCCTCTACATATAATAAATTACTTATTTCTAGGTGGGTATACGTTCTTCTATATATATAAAAATGAATGTGTGTTTATTTGTTAATGTGGGATGTCTCAAAAACTGCAAAAGCTAGATTCCTCAAATTTTGTATGGACAACTTTGACATGGAAAACTAATAGAGTTAGAATCTAGAATCTTTTACACACATATGAACATTTCGGGTTAGAGAAATAAATGGACTCTATTCTATTTGAATTCTTAGACAGAAATAAATATTAAACATCATATATCTGATAAACTATTTTAGCTAAAGTCTTGTGTATTGACTATTCATTCCAATACGTTTGTAAAAATACGCATAGAAGGACTTAAGTATGTAACTTAGGTACCATTAATAGTAGACACAGGCTATTGATAACACTATACTGACTTAATTTATTAACTATCTACAGCATACACAATTTTTTAAAGAACCAATTGCTACTTGTGGTTACATAATTCAGACCAAACCTTTAAAGATATCCTAATAAAAAATATCAAATATTTTCTATTTGCCTTTGCGATACTTATGGTAATGTTTTATGCATTCCAGCACTGTTCACGTGGTTCACACAATAGTTGCGTTCAGGCTTTGAAAATATAATATCCCACAACTTTCTCAGTCCCACTCACCACTTGGAAAAGTACACCACCGCTAGCGTCACTGTCTAAAATGAATTTTTCACCTGGGACTAGATACGCCAAAACTGGTGCGGCACATAATAAATCCTTTAATGTCTGGAATGCCTCTTCCTGTACCTCACTCCATAGATACACCTTTGACTTTTTGGTGAGCTCATGCTGGTTTGGCGCCACGTTGGTAAAATTAGGCACAAAGTGCCTATAAAATGTGCATAGTCCCAAAAAACTGCGTAATGCCATCTGCTGTAACAAGATGTCCCTAATACTTCACTTGTCTTTGGAAGAATGCACATTTCTTTATGCTCAATTTTAGGCCACCCATTGATATTCATTGTAGAACGTTGCCAAGTTCTCGAGGTGTTCGTTGAAAGTTCTGCCCATCACTATTATGTCATCGAGATACACCAAGCAAGTCTGCCAATGCAGTCCCTTTAGTACACGTTCCATAAGCCGCTCGAATGTGGCCGGAGCATTACAGAGCCAACATGACTTTAAACTGCCATAAGCCGCCATTCGCACTGAATGCAGTTTTTTCCTTGTCCTTGTCTGCAATCTCCACCTGCCAATATCCGCTTTGTAGATCCAATGTGGAGAACCACTTTATTCCGGCTAGCGTGTCGTCAATTCTTGTTAGCGGGTAACTATCCTTTTTAGTGACATTATTCAGCTTCCTGTAGTCTACACAGAATCTTATACTGCCATCTATCTTCTTAAAAAAGACAACAGGTGAGCTCCATGGACCAGATAATGGTTCGATGACACCGCTCCTCTTCATTTAGCCGACTAGCACTTTGACCTCATTACGCTTCGCTAGCGGTATACTTCTGGGTGCCTCTTTTATCGATCTTGCTTCGCCAGTATCAATCTCGTTTTTGACCATGGCTGTTCTACTTTGACTTTTATTGTTCGTAGCGATAGCGCAAGAGTACCTCTTTAGTAGCTTTTTGGCTTCATTCCTTTCTGAAGCTGCTAGACCTGCCACCCATTTCTCCACCTTTTTACCAAATTCCTGTTGGTCATTGACTGCCATTTCGTCAGGTTTCGGCGATTGTTGACTGTCTATTACTGCCTCTACTGGAGCACATTGCCCCCCCCCTCTTACCTTTTAGAGATGACTTTTTCTAGACCTAATAGATATAGTACTCCCACCGGAACTACTTTCTGTTCGGAAAATTTGACGAGGGCCTTTCCTGATAACAAGTCCGTCTGAATTTCCACTGGTTCCACAACCCACAAGCAGTTTTCCTCGCAATCTCCCTCCTTCACTCTGTGGTGGTAATTTTTGTTGTTCGACAGCAACTAACCTTCTGAAGTGCACTTAATGCTTGCACCCCACATCAAGAGGTATCTCTACATTCCGCCAACTCATTATCTGTTGCCCCATATTCAAATGGATGCCATGGGCTATGATGAAATCAGCACAAATGATAACCTCGTCTATAATATGGGCAACAATAAGGACATGGCTGACGCTAATGTTGGCTATAGTCACCTTCGCTTCTGCTGTTCCGTGTACAGTGGCAGGCTCTCCAGTAGCTGTCCGCACCCTTATATTACTGACTGCGTCACACTTCCCCTTCATGATATCTGCTCTAATGATAGACTGCGTCGCACCGGTGTCAATAGTGAAGGTGTGCTTTCTGCCATTTATGTATCCGCACGCCGTAAGGTTGTTGTTGTCTTGTTGCATTACTGATATAGAAATTGTGGGCTCAGTGGTAGTTCATTTTAATTTAACGGGGACTCTTGTGTAGATGGTTGGTGGTTCGCCCGTTTATTACTCCTTCCTGGCGCGACGGACCTTGACCTTTTCTTGGCTCTTTGCAGTTCCGTTGTAAATGGCCGCCCTTTGCGCAGTTGAAGCATTTAAGTTTAGGCTTTTGTCAAGTTTCTGCCAAATCTTGTTTAATTACTTCTTTTTAAATTTATTTAAAAGACATTACTCTTCATCTACTTATATGTAAAATCTACAGAAAAACTAATAATTTCACTAAAGCGACTTTCTTAGCTTATGCGGCCTCTCTTATTGCTGCCTAATTTAAATGTGGCCTCTAATGGTAAAAAAGTTCCCCACCTCTGGTCTAGAGCAACCACATCTAGAGCTGCTGAGGCTACAGTTCAACGTGATGAATGCTTAAGAAGGGAAAGAATACGATTGCAAAGAGTAGTAGCTGCAGAAACACCAGATCAACGAGATGTGCGTGTAGATTACGAGCATCAACATCTAGAGCTGCTGAGACACCTGATCAACGTGATTCACGTCTTGGAAGAAAACGATCCCAATCATCCTGATCAAAATCTGAGGAGACGCCGGATCAACGCGAAGTATGCCTAGAAGGAGTATCAAGGAGTATCTACGAGTATCAACATCTAGAGCTGAAGAGACACCAGATCAACGTGATGCACGTGTAGAAGGAGAGAGGATACGAGCAATAATTTCTAAAGCTGCTGAGACACCTGATTAACGTGGTGCACGTGTCAGACGAAAACGATCCCAATCATCAAGTTCAAGAACTGAAGAGACGCCGGATCAACGCGATGTACGCCTAGAAGAAGAGAGACTACGAACATCAACATCTAGAGCTACCGAAGGTACTGTTAAAATTTCAAGCAAATCAGTCCAGCCGTTTAGCCGTATATAGTTTTCCAACAAAAATCCCACAAACAAATAAACACACATTAATTTGTATATATATATAGATATCGATAGGAGTAGCGAAGCACACCGGGGTTTAGCTAGTATTTTAATAAGTATGAAGAGCTATTAGTGTTGAGAGTGCCTACATTGTACCTACGTAGGTACTCTTTACTTATGAGAGAAAATTTAACATACATGAAAGACATGCAGTGTTACACGTTTAACGTAAGCCAAATACTGCGTATTTGCAAGCATGGGGAGATGTCGGTACTGTTTCCAGTGCAGGACTAGGGTATGTTCATCGTATAGACATTTTAATGCAAATTATGAAGCAAAGTGCCGATAAGTTAAATGTATTAGACACATTTGTTTCTATCGGGATAATGATCCGACGCACGTTGCATAACTGTAGGTTATCCATAATTGCTCAAAACATAGGCTCAGACTCCTGACCGTTTGTATGTGTGATATTTGTGGTTCTGCTATTTCCCCAAAAAATTTATTTTTTTTAAGTATTAGGCCTCTTAGATAAAAATGTTTTAAATCCCGAACAGTCCATTTCGAAATTGCGTTTTGTGGTCAAAAGAGATTTTAAAGTTTCTAGTTCAATTTGGGATTTTTAGAAAACCAAATAGAAAAACTCTTTCTGCTGGTGCGTTTGACATTGGCAAAACAAAGAGAAATTTAGTAATTTCAGGATATTTTTATAAGAAATATTTTCAATTTCAACTTCCTTTTTATCGAGATTTAATGCTGATTGTTTCCATATTTCTAGTTGTTCAGTATTTGCATATTTTTTTACATAAGTGAATTCATCAAAAAATTTCGTTATTATTTCTATTTAAATCATTTCTGATTCCTGTTATCTTTATTAACAGCTTTTGAACTGAAAGCCAAGATGGAATTGCATCTACAACATAGACAAAATATAGAGTTTCCAACTCAATTTCATATGTAATTACAATTCCGTTTTTACCGAATTAGTGAAAAAAGTGGACAAAAGCGGACATTTTGGAAAATAAATACTATTTAGAAGTTAAGTATGGTAAAATAGTGAACAAATAGAGGACGCAAAAAAAATAGCAGACAAAAGTTTAAAATAGTGGACTGTCCGCTATAATAGTGGACGGATAGTCACCGTATGTATGGTGTACACTAGGGTGGGTCGCAAAAAAAAGTTGAGACAGTCGCAGCCTAGAATTAAAGATATATTGATAACATTTCCAAAAAATATAAAATTATTTTTTTGCTACGCCTAGAAATACCTCCTTTTTGTTTATTATATACTACGTCGCCATTTTAGGTCCGATCGTAACATACTATATATCAGTATTTGTGGCTTGACGGCAGCTACATTTCACTCTAAGACGATTTTTTAATTCGACGTCATATTCTATGCGCGACCTCTGATATCTCGGATCCTTCCCCAAAGTCAGTAATTGTGGCTATGCAGAAATAAGCGCATTTTATAATATATTCGCTTTTAAAATGTTCGCTTTTATGCGTTAACAGCTATTTTACAGATATTTTAAAATGTTCAACCTGTTGAAATTTTCCCGTAAGCTCTATACGTCCAGTATCAGCACAGTGAAGCAGTTGAAACAAGGAATTAGGCGAAAATTGGACAACATAACGCCGAAATATTATGCATTCGATGCCTCGACGTTTGAAAGCAGCAAAAAAGCAAAAGGTTTTGGTTGCAAGTGCAAATTCAATGCCCATTATTTGGCAATCCAATCATGCGTTCGATATGAAATTCGTTAACAGTGTTTTTATTTTTTGTTTTAATTGTACTTTTAAATAAAGTATGCTAATTGTTTTAAATTGTCTAAAAGCTTTTTTAATTATGTACAAAACTGCATCACAATTTTTTTGAAATATTTCCATTGGAGTGGAAAAGTTAGCATTTGAATAATCTCATACCTAGTGCCCAATTATACGTTTTATTCACTATACGTACATAAGTATGAACGTAGTTATACATATTATCATTGTAATTGTTGAGGCATTAGAGCTTGATGCCTAAAATAACATACTAATAAAAATTCTACTCGAACAGGTCTATGTAAACTTCGAAAAAAAACCTTGACACTCATACTTTTAATATTGTTTTTGCATTAGTAATTTTGAAAGTGGAACTGGAGGAGAACCGGCTTCAACTTTGTATAACGTCATTCAGAAATGGCAATCAAGACAACCTAAACAGCAGTAAGCACCGCAAGTATAAAACTTTTTACAAAAACGGCTCTAATGATTACCATCTAGAAATCAAATACACGAAATAATTTTGAGGACCGTATTTGAAATGAAAATGAAAAAAAAAACGGTAGTCGCAATGTCTTCCTTTCCGAATGATTTAAAAAGCCTGGCAAAATTTAAACAAATTTCGATTCGAAATAAATTAATAGACGAAAGTACAAACTTCTACATTACTGAATCAATCAGTCGCGGTATAAATTTTCCTATGCTCGAAATAATACTACCAAAAGATAGCATTCAGTTTAGTGTTTTTAGGACAACAATCTAAGAAACAAATTCTAGCGCAGTAATGTATGTATTTGGTACTGTTCACGATGCGAGATAGGTGCCCAACGCTGTTTATAGTGTAAAAATATTTTTATTCCAAGAAGAATTTAAATAGACAAAACAGGAAGGTAATAATTTACGATAATTATGTATTTTTATATGAACTATACATATAGAAGCTTGGTTTTTGTTTGCTTTTGTAATTATGGTACCCTTTAACGATTTCATATCATAAATACAAAATTTCGGACACATTGACAAGGATATATCGCAGGTTGCACTTCAAAAATTACAAAATCAGTTACGGTAAATTCGAAAATGCAGCTATAGTATTTACTGTTTTTAAGATGCTGTATTCAGCTAAAGAAAATTGAAAGAGAATCCTGCAAGTTGGAATGAAATAAATGCTTTCACTAAGGCAAAGGGCATTGTTTGCCTACTAAACGTGGTAAACTCGCAGAAGAAAGAGGTGTTATGTTGATAGAGGATTATAAATTGATTCTGACGAAAGATGAACAACAGAAACAGTTTATTCTACAAGTTGTAGAAGATTATATACACTTTAATTGTTATAGTTTACAACATAACAGACACTTTAATTACTGCAGTTTAAATCTTTAGTTTAGAATGATTTCCTAAATCTTCTTCTTCTTAATATATAAAAATTAATGACACTTTTCGTTGTCATTTTATAACTCAAGAACGGGCTCACATATCCAAGCGAAATGTTTAGGTTTTGTTCGGTCTATTAAGTAGATGGTTTATGTGAAGTTTTCCACCCCCACTTTTAAGCCCACATTTTCTATTTGTCTAAAATCAGAAAACGGCTCCATCGATTTGACTAATTTTTCAATGTTTGTATTTATCAAATTTCAAATGTTTGTATTTATCCATTTAAAGATTTCATCAAGAGAAAATTTGCCCCGCCCACTTTTTTTACTTAAAACGAATTAAATTATAAACTGTGCATTTGATTATGCTATGATCTTTAGCAAAGTTGTTGCGCATGAACCGACGAAGATTTTTAAGTTGGTATGACCAATTTCCAATATGTGGTGCCACTGAAAATTTCTCAAAATGAATTAACTCTTAAACTGTGTATTCTTTAACCAAGTTGTAACGTATGAGCCGACGGAGATTGGTGCGATTAATTTTCAATGGATGGCGTCACTGAAAATTATTCAAAATGAATGACAAGCAATTGGGCGACCTACACCCCAAGCACGGAAGAAAAGAGCATTACAAGCCTCAGAATCAGACGAGCACTGTGACTGAAAAATATTCGAGTATATGCCGCTGAGACCCGTTCGCATGAACCACTTAAATAGCGAGAAATGAGATTAGAAACTGATCGAATGCTTACTACTCAAGCCCGTTCATCTGAATCATCAGGACAGCGCGAAACAAAATCAATCAAATGATTCAAAATTTATTGGAGATTTGTGTAATGCTTTTCTTTCAAATTTATTTTAGTTGGGGGCGCTGCAACACGTGCAGGGTACAGCTAGTGTATATATATTTTCTGAACATATTTTTATTAAAATATAAACGTATAAATAAATACTTCAATAACATGTATGTTTGTAAATTGTTTGATTTATTACTTTCCGATTTACTGTTTCAACGCTGAGAATTAGAAAGAAGTTGTCATGGAAAAATATTTATCTTTAAGCAGAGGCACGTACTTATGAAGTCAGCTCATTAGTATCTAATAGAATAATTGGAAGCTGTTACTTAACAGGTTTTTAAAACGCGTACAGGAAAGCCTCATAAATGACACTATTAAAAACAAGCTTCACGAAGGACTATGTTAAAAAATCTATGTAAAAACTTGTCTACTACGTCGTTAGAAAATTAAACTTAACATTTCTAGAGAAAATAAGATTTCTAATTACATATTTTTACCTGTAGAAGCTTTAGAAGGATGTTGTACGTTGCTCCACTGCTGCTGCAATCTTTGCGAATATAATTTAATTCTGTCATCGCATTCATTATGTTCCAAATTATGAGAATCCATGGCACCAACGTCTATCATGTTGCTATGTACAAAAAAAAATTACTTAATTGGGTTTTATTTAAATTAATCTATTTACTTAGCTGTGTTTGCAACTAAACGGGTGAGAGCACTTTGATCATCTTTTTTGGGAATTGACTGTGCGAAATCATTACTAATGTTATCAGCATTCGTTCTGCCCAATGCTGGACTGCTATTAATAGTATCTGCTAAGAGATGTGTACGTTCGCTTGGTTCATATCCCTGGAACAAATATTTATAATATAATTATTATTTGCAATTTTTTATTTTGTTATTTTCACCTGATTACTCAAATCTTCCGAACATTGTAAACAGCTACAAAATGTTGTAAAACAGTTCCATATAGGACGTAGATATTCCATTTTGTTAACAATTCAAATAGAACAGCTGTGCAAGTACCTCATACATATTTGCATATGTACATATATATTCAGTGACAGATAATATAATACTTATTGATAAGGATGCCATATTACGGAAACTACATTAAGATTAACATTGTAAATTTTTTAAAGGTAATAATGAAATAAATTATAGTTTTGGTTTTTAAAATGTGAAGTTTTCTTTAAAGAAAATTCCACATACAGATAAACATAACATTCGATAGCAATACGAATGGTTATAGAAATGTAACATAACCGGATCAAACGTAAGAATCTGTACAAAATAGAATTTTCTTAGATTTTTACGTGACATCTGTTTAGCAGTGTTAACAACATGTCAATATTAAAAACCCCCAAAACTGAAAATTTAAATTATAAACACAATTTAAATTTTGTATGTATGTTATGTTTGTCTGTATGTGGAATTCTCTTTAAATAAAACTTCACATATTTTAAAAACCTAAATTATAATTCACTTCATTATCTTTTACAATTTATAATAAAAATAAACACTACCTACATACCCTGCACGTGTTGTTGCGCCCCGAACTAAAATAAATGTGAAGGAAAGGCATTACACAAATGTCCATTTGTTTTTGAATCATTTCATTGATTTTGTTTCGCGTTATCCTGATGATTCAGATGAACGGGCCCGAGTAATACGCATTCGATCAGTTTCTAATCTCACTTCTCGTTATTGAAGTGGTTCATGTGAACGGGGCTCAGCGGCATATACTCGAATATTTTCCAGTCACAGTGCTCGTCTGATTCTAAGGCTCGTAAGGCTCTTTTCTTCCGTGCTTGGGGTGTAGGTCGACTAATTGCTTGTCATTAATTTTGAATAATTTTCAGTGACACCATCCATCGGAAATTAATCGCACCAACCTCCGTCGACTCATACGTAACAACTTTGTTAAAGAATGCACAGTTTAAGATTTAATTCATTTTGAGCAATTTTCAGTGGTGCCACCTATCGGATATTGGTCCTACCAACTTAGAAATCTTCATATGCTTATGCGGAACAACTTTGCTAAAGATCATAATATGATTAAATGCACACTTTACGATTTAATTGATTTTGAGTAATTTTCAGTGGTACCACCTATCGGGTTTTGGTCATACCAACTTATAAACCTACTCCGGCTCATGGGCAACAACTTTTCTAAAGATCATAACATGATTAAATGCGCGGTTTACGATTTAATTGATTTTAAGTAATTTTTAGTGGCGGAAATTAGTCATATCAACTTAGAAACCTATCCCGGCTCATGCGCAACAACTTTTCTAAAGATTATAACATGATCAAATGCATAGTTTACGGTTCTATATATATAGGCTATGGGAGGTAACACGCCCACTATAGCCAATCCACCCATTTTGTTAATATATACGTTAAACTCATCCATTCAAATTTGAGGACTTTAGCTGTTGTGGTTTATGAGATATGCGATATTAAATACTTATTGGGTATTTGGCACCACGCCTACTTGAAATTTTAAAATAATAAAATATAGCCTATAGTTCCTTCCAGACATACAGGAAGATAAAGCCAAAATTTCAAAAAAAATCGGTACAGCCGTTTATAGACTTCAAACAAATAAACACACATTAATTTTTATATATCTGCGGGCTCAAGCAATAACCGCCTAAGACGAAAATTATACTTTTGAGAAAAAGTCGATTTTTTTATTTTATTTTATTTATTTATTTACTATCAATGAGTTTCTTATTTATATTACATTTTTGAGTTATCATTTTAGATATTACAACAAATATATACATTTTATAAATTAATAAGTGCATTAGAATAACTTATTATAGGAAAAGATAGTAAAAAACCTATATCTATAATCACAGATGGAAATTTTGAAAAGTTTAATCGCATTAACTCAAATAAATCTATACTTGGATATACAGTCACTCAGTCAACGTCCTGCAAACTTCTCAAATGAGAAAAAGTAGACCTACTACATTTATCATAGAATGTTTGGGTCAAGTCGTTTATTAGGGTTTCGATTGTTTTTTGTCCTGAAATTCTATGTAGTTCCCTAGTTGAAAACCAACTTGGTAAATTGGAAATGATTTTCAAGTTTTTATTTTGAATTATCTGGAGTCTCTTCTTGTGAGAGTTTGCGCAGTTCTTCCAGATATGTAAGAATATGTTTAATACAAAAGTTGTATAAAAGACATTTGTTTTTGGTATTAAGTTTTGACCTTCTATTTAAAAGAGGGTACAAAGCTCGGCCACATCGAATTGCTTTGATACAAATGTTTCCTACATGTTCCTTGTATGTAAGTTTTTTATCGAGTGTTACGCCGAAAACCGAATCTCCGTCCTATTAATAAACATTTTAACTGTGGGAATTCTTTTCGGAGATTTATTAAACGGAAAAAGTATCGCCTGAGTTTTTCGTTATTGATTTTAATTTTCCACTTGGTAAAATATTCGTTGGCATGAGTAAGAACTCTTTGCATGCGCTTGACAATCGCGTTTGACACTTTTCTACAAGAAATAAATGCACTATCGCCGGCATAAAATGCCACGTCATTTCTAGTTGGTACTTTGTAGTCTGCTATGTAGAGATTGTAAAGAAGGGGAGATAACACAGAGCCTTGTGGCACTCCTGCAAGGATAAGTCTTTCCGCCGAAAAGGTTCCAGCAACATCAACTACAAATGACCTGTCATTTAAAAAGCTTTCAATTATTTTTATTAGATATGTTGGAAGCCCTATTTTGTACAGCTTATAAATTAATTCCTTGAGCCAAATCAAGTCAAAAGCTTTTTCTATATCGAGAAAAATTACACCAGTTGAATATCGTCTATTTAGAGGGGAAAAACGAGCGGGGGTGATTTCAGAATTTCATGTACTCCGAAACTTGCTTTGTTCTTTATTCGTATATACACAGAGTTGTATTTGATTTCACATTTTCTTTTATTTTTTGCTTCGCATAGACAAAGTTAACATCTTGACTGCCGCTGCAACTTTCAGAAAACTGGCCAAAAACGAAAATTTTTTTATTACTAGAAACTATCGTAGGTATCATCAAAAGGCAAAAATTATGTTTTTGGTTGAAAAACTGAGTAAGAGATGACTCGTAGTTAGTCAGCATTTTAATATAAACTTCCCTTATTTAAAATATTATTAATCTTTGTTTATTTTGTGTTTGAAATCGAAACATAAAAATATTTAAAAGAATATAATTTAAATAAGGTAAATATATTAAAAAATAATAATACATAGATATATAATATATTATAATATAATAACAAATATAATATTCATGTCTTGTGTTTGAACCTAAATCATAATGAAAACAAAGTTACAACTGTCAAAAACAGCAGAACGACGCGATAAAAGAAAACAAAATTTCAGAAATTAATTTTGTATGTCCAAAAGCGACAGAAAGTTTAAAAGAAAATGCAAAAAAGTTTTTCACAATGGTTTCGAAACTAATTTCAACGTGCAAAAGGCGTCTTACATATGTATATATAAGTTGGGCTAATATAAGTGAGTTGGCATCACTTTCAGAAATTTTTATACAAGTATTTATAAAAATTACAGAGATTGGTGGGTGAATACAAAAGTTGAAGGATGTTTTTCAAAATGTAAGTAAATTAAAATATTAAATAATTCGGTTTTAGGTTTATTAGTTCTGTTTAGTTTTTATATAGTTAATGCGCTATTATTGACAGCGGGAATATGCATGATTGTTACTTTATACGGTCTTCGACGCTATATATATCGAAGAAAACTTAAATTGGAGTCACGAAATCAAAAAGTTAATGTTGGAATATTTCATCCTTACTGTAATGCTGGTGGTGGAGGTGAAAGAGTACTGTGGTGTGCAGTGAGAGCTATTCAGGTAATAAATTATAAACAAAAAATCCTTTATAGTGCAAAGCTCAGTGGTAATTCAGTATATTTCCAAGGAAATTGTGCTGGCTTGAAAAAGTCGTTTTATATATTTATACCAATGATATTATTTCCTTTTCACAGTTGAAAGGATGAAATTTTTTTCACCTTAATTATAGTTAATTGTTCTTATTGTAAATAATTAACACAACCCGTTTAGTTTTTGAATAGTACAAAAACTCTGCGGTGTATTGTTTTCGCAGAATGTAGTTAGTGTTATCTCGTGTTATGCTTCAAGTGTGATTTCATTTTCCTAATGAAATTATTTTTTGATATTGTCCCTTGAAAATTAACTACTCTTACATGTAATAAAATTTTGTTAAAATTTTGCAGTACAATCCAACTCTCTCTTATTGTGGGAAATCTCCATGATTTTTTTAATTAATTTTGAGGATATACTTTTCGGTTTGTAGGGTGAAACAAATAGGATTGTGATATTGTTAGCTTAAAAAATAAACAAATTTAATGCTTTTAGCAGCATCTTATTAAAATTACTTGTTCTATGTATCTGCATATTCGCTATTTTGTCGAAGTAGGTAACTAAATTTTAAAATTTATATAAAGTAGCTAGCAAAGCTCTGTTAGACATTAAGCTAGGACTACTTTTGGAAGCTCATATTTTAGTTTGAGATTGAGATTGTTGTCTATTGACAATCTTTGAACGTGGAAAAGCCGTCTAAATCAAAGTTTAAGAACAGAATACGACTGTAACTCTTTTTTCATTAGATAGACGTTTTAAAACTCAGTATACTTCTATGCAAAATATACTCTATCGTAATTTCGTTAATTTGCGGGTCTAAACTATATAATAACTAGAATTATAATATAATACATATAATAAAAAAAACT
This sequence comes from Sarcophaga peregrina, assembly GCA_014635995.1. Taxonomy (NCBI): domain Eukaryota; kingdom Metazoa; phylum Arthropoda; class Insecta; order Diptera; family Sarcophagidae; genus Sarcophaga; species Sarcophaga peregrina. The sequence goes on along the minus strand of CM025792.1, from coordinate 28,908,455 downwards.
TTAATTGGTAAATTAAATTCTACATTTAAGCCGCTTGTTTTGAAAGTGGTTGAAGTCCATTTTTTTATATTGATAAGGGTTTGCGTTTGAAACGTTTCAAAGATATTGTAAACTGGTATTAAGTTATTTTTATGGCTTTGCGATCTTAAACATGTTAGAATATTTAACGCAATATGTTTTCTAAACTTTACTAGAAAAATAAGATGAGTTTCGGAACCTAAAGTGTTTGTAAAATGGAATAAGTCCTCCTTGTGTTCTTTGTTTAATATTATTATAAGTTAATTCTTTCACTTAACGGCTCAAGGCACACAAGAGTCTCGAGAACACAATAAAAAAATTATCTTTTAAGAAACAAATAAATGAAAAGTATAATAATAAAAATAAATGGTTTAATAATGATATTAAAATTATGAAATTGGAGAAAATTGGAGAAAATTTTTAAATATCAAAGAGCGATTACTGAATACACTACTGAGGCATGGAAAGACTATAAAATAATAAGAAATAGATGGAAATAATTATTGAGAAAGAAAAAAATAAACAGAATTTACATTTTGTTCGCATGTTTGTCTGTATGTGGAATTTTCTTTAAATAAAACTTCACACATTTTAAAACCCCAAATTATAATTTATTTCATTATTAACTTTTATAATTTAAAATAAAAATAAGCACTATTTTACTACATATTTATAGTATGTAGGTAGTATTAATTTTTTTTTTAAATTGGATAAATATAGTTATCGATTTTTAACTAATTAAAGCAAATCAATTGGCTAATAATTGAATCTTTACACCTTGCAGAAATTACATTTTTTAAGGGAAATATGTTGTAAATATATGTATAATATAATAATATTATATAATATAATAATAATAACTAAGTAAATTAAATAATAACTAAGTAAATTAAAGATATTAAATTTATTAGACAAATGCTTATGGTTAACCAAAGGCTCAAACCTGGTGCATAGACAATTGCTGAACTAAAAATTTATAGTAACGATATTAAAAAATACCGGATTACTGTAGAATATCAACAAAAATTATTCTTTGTAACTGATTTAATGGGGAAAACTTTGAATAAAATTCTGAATAAATCATTGCAAACTGAACAGTTCCCGATATAATGGAAAAAAATCAGTGTTATCCCACTTGAAGGAGTGGTAAAGACGAGAAAAAATAAAATATATGGAATAAAAATATATGGAATATATTTTGAAAATATTAGTATTGTGATGCAGCTGTAAATTATTTTATTGATAGATGGAATTTGGCCGCAGAGTTTCGCGAAGGAGGTTTAGCCTTACCCCTTGGTATTCTTTGTTTGCAGACTATGTCAGTAGGTATTTGTTAGACTGTCCACCACATTATCCAGACTAGTTATGTCTTAAATAATCGGTATGTCCCCTAAACTAGCAGGAGAAACTAACCTAAAAACGTTCCAATCAGTATCCTGCCTATTTCGTTGAGTCTTTATCGGTACTCCATTGAAGACATATGTCATGTATGCATGATTCTATAATCAGTAGTCATTAGAGACTCTCCAGTCCGTAAAATATTTCCTATAAGAATTAATAACTAGAGTAATGTAAATTTTATAAGAAATTCAAAAATTGACTCTCCACTTTCGATGCGATGATGAGCGTTGGCATCTGCATCGATTAATACAGGAACTCATCTTTGTCTGGCCTCTACCATTGACCGCTTTAGATAGCTATTAGGCATAAGGATTTGCTCCCGGTATGGTTAGAGCATACCGCAATTGTCACCATGTCAGCTAAAATGATTAAGAAGTTTTCTTAGCCATGACGAGGGTGGAAATAATCAGATTATGCTTTTTTGAATTGAGTCCGCAAACCTTACCATTGCAGATCCATGGTTCTTGACTAGAATTATATGTACATTGCCCCCATTGTAGAGATGAAGAAGTGAAAACGAGGTATATAACACTTCTGGAATTTAAGAAGGAGCAGAATTCAGCGTTCATATTTCCATATTTCCTGAAGCTCCTTAATTGCGAGATTGTAGAGCGCCGAAGAGCGTTGGTCCTCATAGGCCATTAATATGAACTGGCCCTGATACCACCCTACTTTATGGATAGGCTAGGAAAGACCAGTTTTAGCGAAAATTATTTTCTTGTATGACTTGATGATGGCTCTCACAGCAGGACTTGGGTCAGTATGAGCGTACATCAAAGCAATCCCGCCGCCAGCTTTAAAGAACCTGCTTACGCAGAACCTTGGGTTTCTTGGATGCCGGTTTGGCAGCGCCTGAAGATTTGTCAAACTCTTTATCAGGTATCTTGGTACTCTTTTCTAGCAGAACATTCTTGCGCCCATTCTAGCTTTCATTTATCATCTTCAGAGAGTTGATTGGGTGGAATTTGTTGTAATTTGGAGATAAAGGGGGGTGCAGTTCTCCTAGTCCATTAACGCTACGTAGCATCTTGTTTAACCGAAGATTGATGGCGCTTGGCAGCACTGTATTTTAAAATTTCACATTATTATTATTATCATCTTTATTAGTATTTCTTGAATACTTTGAAATATCACAATAATATAAAATAGAATTTTACTCAAAAAAAAATATTTCTCTAATTTACATAATTTTTAACAAAATTTACACATTGTCTTTTAAATTCATGATGATTCAGTTCATTTTTAATATTATTTGGCAGGGAATTATAGAGTCTTAGTCCTTTGTAGAATAGTACAATGAAATGTAAATAAGATTTTTTAAAGTATTGTAAACACGACCAAACTATTATTTAAAATAAAACAAAAGGTACGTCAACAACAACAACTTTACCCAAAATATATATGTTTATTTTTTATATTATAACTACTGTATTTTAAAAATCTTTTTATTACTTCTTAACTTTTTCTTATAGGCAAAGTACGATAACGTGAAAATAGCTATATATACCGGCGATATTGAAAGTTCTCCCACCAGTATATTGGAAAAAGTGAAACATGTATTTAATATAAACCTGGAAAAAGACAACATTACATTTGTGTACTTAAAATTTCGTAATTTGGTAGAACCAAAACGTTATCCAATATTTACTCTTCTTGGACAAAGTCTCGGGTCAATATTATTGGGTCTTGAAGCTCTATGTGCGTTCCCCCCCGATGTATACCTCGATACAATGGGCTATGCGTTTACATTACCATTATTTCGATTTATAGGTAGTTGCAAAGTTGGATGCTACGTTCATTATCCCACTATAAGCACTGATATGTTGCGAAGAGTACAACAACGAGAATACTCTCATAACAATCAAACATATGTTGTACGTAATCCTTTTATAACGTGGTTAAAAGTCACATATTATAAACTATTTGCAAAGGTAAGATTTTCGAATAAACACTTTCAAAATATGAAAATTCTCATTTTTCAAAATATGAATATTCTCTTTTTAGATGTACAGCTGGGTTGGAAAAAGCGCTGAAACCATTATGGTTAATTCATCTTGGACTGAAAATCACATATTGGATTTATGGGATGTTCCCTTTAAAACTCATAGGGTATATCCTCCATGTGAGGTGAATCATATAAAAGGATTACAGCGATCTGAAAGTTCTAATAAAATTATAATTCTCTCTGTTGGTCAATTCCGACCTGAGAAAAATCATCCACTTCAATTACAGGCAATGTATGAATTGCGAACGTTATTAATCCGAAACGAAGATCTTTGGAACAAACTACGTTTAGTTATTGTAGGCTCCTGTAGAAATGATTCCGATTATGAAAGACTTAAAAACATGCAAGATTTAACAAGACATTTATCACTGGAAAATAATGTCGATTTTAAAGTCAATGTACCTTACATTGAATTATTAGAGCTATATAAAACTGCCAGTATCGGAATTCATACTATGTGGAACGAGCATTTTGGCATAGGCGTCGTAGAATGCATGGCTGCTGGTATTATTATGGTAGCACACAAATCGGGAGGGCCTCTATTAGATATAATAGAAACCTCTGAAGGTAGTCAAAATGGATTCTTAGCTGTTGATGCAATAGATTATGCTAACTGCATTTTATCAATTATTTCCAATACCGAAGAGGAAAACAGTTGTCTTAGAAATGCGGCGAGGTAAGAATACGTGTTAAAACGTAATTTAAGAAAAAAAAACATTGGTTATATATTTAACATTAAGATGAGATACAATCAATACTGTTTTCAAAATGTACAGAAAATATCATAATTATAAACCTATATAAATACTATACGTAAAAGGTTAGGTTGTTAAGTGCAACATAGAAAGTGGTCTTCCTAATTTGGTTCAATTAATGTTTAAAAATAATAACCTATGACGATCCAACAACAGATTTTACCGCAGAAATCGGAACGCACGGTGTTCATATTGCTTTTACATTTTAACACCCCATGTAAAACTAAGTGTCTATATAAGACAGCTTTGTTTGCCCAGATAAAATATTCGAAATGTGTAAGTCGTGCTTCAGAAAAATTTCCACTTTTGGACATAGACACCATCTTCTACCGAAGGCATACCTTACGACATAGTACGCATTAAGTCGATTGCATCAATGCACTAACGGTTGGTTGGAATGACTACCTCAACAGCCTTTCATCCATTCTGTTACAACCATCATCTAAATGCCAATCGTCGAGTAAGCGAAGACTATATAGAGATGTATGTATGTATATACTACTGAAAAAATTATGCCGGTTACACACAAAACTATATGTTATGTACGAGTACATAGACATATCTCTCCTTTATTGCAACATAGTCATATCTCAAAAAAACTTGAACTTGCGATTTAAGTTTTCAAAACATAAGTCCTATGATCTAATTGCCGCAAACACTTTTGCTATAACTTCGGTTCAGCTTGGGGATATAAAACTGATTTTTTTCACATGTACAGAAGGTATAAAGAGCAGTTTCGCTTAAGTAACTACAAAATTTTTAATTTTTTGAGATATGACTATGTTGCAATAAAGGAGTGATATATAGATGAAATGTAATTAAAACAATCACAATGATTGTAAATTATTTGCTTTATTTTCAAAATTAAAAAATAACAGTTTGTTCAGTTCCCAAATCTGAATACAGTCCAATACAGTTGTTATAAAAAGTTTTATTATGCTGGCCGTATAATTAAAAAATTTACTTTTTTCCAAAACTTTTCTATTTTTTGTTCTTACTGCCAATATTTTAAAGCTGTAATCTTTACTTTCATTGACATTTGCATATCGATTTGCCAAACTCTGAACAAAGTGCTAATTGAGAGATCGAAAAATAGCCTTCCAACACATTTCTAGGTTTTTTCATAATACATCAGAATTTTTAGGAATTTTGCCTTTCATCCTCTTTTCAACTTCAGTTCACAAGTTCTCTCTCTCCCACATCATAATCTTTTCACCATATATATATACTTATTTTGATGTTTACGAATTTATGTTGTTGATTAACACAACTCCATAAATACATCTATTACATCCCCATTAGCATAATTTAGATTCATCACTCCATAAAACTAGTTTTCCTAAACCTAATTCAAACCCAATTTCAATTGAAAATTTTTTTTGGATACGTAAGGTTTTTGCTAAAGCACCTAATAGTACTATAAGGTATATTAATACCATATGATGATGTTAATTAAATTTTTAACAGTTTAAAGCTTTTAAATGAGTCAGCTTTAGATGATTTTCCTGACTTTGGTTTTACAGAGTTTGTGGTTCTGAGGGAAGTCGCCGTAGTCTAGTAGGTAGTGTGTTGGCTTATTAAACGTAAAGCCATGGTTCGAGCTCCAGGCCAGACATCAAAACAAAATACAAAAAAAAAAGTAGATTTCTGGCAAAAACTCTGAGTTAAAAAAAAGTTTCTCAAAAATCTGTCGTTGGGAGTCGACTTTAAACTGTAGGTTCTGTCACTTATGTATAAAATTAACACACACAACATAAGTGGTGTAAGAAACTAGGTCCATAAGTCTGTTGTAATGACCAATTATGTATGTATGTATGTGGCTTTGGGTACATTATTTGAGGTTCCAAGGAACTGGGAAATATTATTTACCCCTACACTTCACGGTTCCACTCTGGTTAATATTATCTTTATATCTTCTTAATTTTTGTACACATTTTTTCTGCCATCATTTAAGACTCATTTACCAAAAAATTAACAAAAGCAAATAAAATCCAAAAAAAAAAAGGAAAATTTAAAAACGTTCTAATTTTGGTCACTTGAAAAACAATATATTTACTAAATGATAACTTACTTTGTAAGAAAATTGAACAGAATAGAGAAATAAAGATGAAATCAGGTTTACAAGATAACAAACTTTCTTTCGAGTGGTAAAGATATCATATTTATATTTTGATTATATGTTTTTAATTGTTTAGGCTTAAAAAGTCTTCTAAATTGTTTTTTTTTTCTTCTTTTACAGGTCTTCAGTAGAGCGTTTTTCTGAAAAAGAATTTGAGATAAACTTTCTTCGTGCAATTATACCACTTTTCAGTAAAAAATAAAAATAAAAAATATTTTATTATTGAGCACTATGTAATGTCAAATATATATTTCTTTGATTAGTTTAGGGTATATACACATGCAAAATAATTTGTTAAAAATTAGTTTTAAAATACTTATTTACTAAATTGCATAGACGTCTACTTGCCTTGACGATGGCCGATTTTTGTATAATAATCAATGGACGTATATAACTCCTCTCCGTCGCCAAGGAAAGGACGCTGCGGTGGACTATCCCCGCAGTCGCCAATTCATGGGACAATATTTAAATATCAAAATAATTAATGAAAATTTATATGACGACCTACACGTTAAGGAGCAAAGGATGCTTGGACGACACAGAGAGACACTGTTTTGCGGTATGAAACCAAATACCCGGGCAGTGTCTCTGACGAGCCGCTGACTCTGGCAAGAAGGATAGGCCCTTGAGTGCAGATAAGAGCGTAGAGTCAATTTCTTCTACTTCTAAAGTCGCCGCAAGCAAGGGTTTAGAAGGTTCTGCACCTTTACTAACAACTGGGGTAAAGAAGATTTCTCAAGTCTTCAAACCTCCATTGAAGAGCAAACGGTTCCTTCTTCTATAAAGGAAATCCTTTATCGTAGAATTAAGATGTAAGGTTGGGGGCGAAGGAGAGCAGTTCGACAGCTCAGTTTTCCATGCAGGGATAGATCTGATAAGGTTCCTCCCTTCGGCTTTGAGATTTCGATAAAACAGGGGAGCCTGGGAACTATCCCTTTCAACTGGGTTTCATCGACAGGTCAGATTTAGAAGGCAAAATTTCTTCTGAAATATGGGAACTACTTGAAGAAAGGCTCATCGAGTTGGTTCAAGGACATCAAGTTATTTGTGGAAGCAGTGAAGCGCCTTGGAGAACTCTGGGCCGGTGCTCGACTAGAGGTGATCTCTCAATCAGACCTCCTTCGTTTGCATAGGATGCTGTCTATGGACCCCAAAATTCTATGCTAAAAGAACGATGGCATGTGGACAATTTCGAGAAAAGTGGTTTATTGAACGCTCATTTTCTCAATTGTGTGGATTCGGATAGCTATCCGTTGGGAGTAACTGATCCCGTCTGTTATGCTGGGATGATGCCCAATTTGGAGGAGATCATTACCAGGGATATGGTCAAATGGGCTTTAAGTAGAATTGAGCCTTTTAAGTCTCTTGGTCCAAATGGTATTTTTCCGGCTCTGCTTCAGCATGCTGGTGATCTGGTGGTGTAATATATCTAATGGTTGAAAAGATGTGCTTGTGGTGTTTATACCTAAAGCTGGTAAACCCAGTTACGTCGACCCTAAGGATTATAGACCGATATAGCTATCATCCTTTCTTTTGAAAACTTTGGAGAGATTTATCGATCTATATTTGAGGTCAAACATGGACCCGGTCTCTGTTGAGAGAAGGTCGCAACATGCTTATATAAGGGGTAAGTCGGTTAAGATCACTCTTAATGATGATATAGTCCTTCTTAGAACAATGTCACCACTTCTTCAACGGAGAATTCTCTTAGGAATATACATGCCACAGACTTTCAGGTGCGGTTTGTCACTGTTTAATATACTAATTCATTCAAATCAGGGTGGATGTTCCATCGTTAAGCGTGCAACCAGAGGAACCTCAGGGGGAGGCTACTATCCCCTCTCTTGTGGCTTCTGGTGACTAATGTTGATTTGAGGCGTCTGAAAAGTAGAGGCTTTAAGGTTGTGACATACACCGATGATGTGGTTATTCTGGTCGGTGGAACATTTTTATCGACGCTGGGGGAACTGATGGAGACTGCGCTTGGAACTTCATTCTCTTGGGCTACGAACTGTGATCTGGGTATAAATCCAAATAAGACAGACCTCGTTTTGTTCTCGTGTAAGTTCAAAATTGAAAACATGAGGTTACCGAGGTTTGGTGCCAGGGAACTTCCGTTGTCTTCTGAGGTCAAGTACATGAGCGTTTCACTGGACAGCCAGCTGAACTGGAAAATAAACATCGAAGAAAGAAAAAGGAGGGGACTGAATGCTCTCTATTAGTGTAGAAAGTCAATAGGTTGCCTCCTTGAGTATCACTGGTCAGTAGGGAACTCAGCCTCCAATAATGGGAGATGGTAACCCGAAAAAAAGGTTAGAAATCCGACAGCAAGTAAGCTAAATTTCAAGTTGCAGTTATCTGCAGGAGACCTGAATGATAGCTGGATTTGGCATATTCATGTTCTGTTCTTAGTTTGATCTGCATTAATTTTGGTTGAACAAATAGGAAACTCTAGAAGAATTTATTTATTAATTTATCAATAGTGCTGGGGAGAGTTTTTGCTTAGGGACCATAATACCGTAATATACGGAGAAATATTGTTACGCAACAACAATCGAAACGACCTAATAACAAAAGAAATTTGAGAAGATATTCAATAGTTTTTTTGTGCTGAGAATGCAGCAAGTTCGTATTGATAATGGCCAGCAGAACGAAATGCAACATATTCATGTTGATAATCAGAATGTACACAAATCATTTATACAACGTCCAAAGGCATTGAAGCTTAAAATGTTGGAAGAGGAACAAAATTTAAAACAGTGTTATTTAATGAAAAGATTCGAAATTTTACAAAAGTTTTGAGAAAATCCAAACAACTATCGACGAAATGATAATTCAAATGTAAATCCTCCTAATCGACTACGTAATTTCAATGACGCAAGTGTAAGTTTTCCTACAACACAACTGCTGCACAGCAAGTATTTCCGAGGAAATTACCAATGTTCTACGGTGATCCAGAGGATCGGCCAATATTTATAAGCAGTTTTGAGAATAGTACAGCAGTTAGTACACTAATGCGGAAAACTAAAAGGTAAGGCTCGTGAAATTGTTCGCAGCAAACTTTTGCTACCCGACATGGGTCTGAGTTTATCCTGGAACAAATGATCAAAAAATCGAGACAAATGCCACTCCCAAAGGATAAATTAGAAGCAATTATTGATTTTGCTATGTGTGTGAGAATGTATGTTTAACGATTGAATTAGACTATCACCTTAACAACTTAAAAGATTTACTGGAGAAATTGTCGAACAACTATAAATTGAAATGGGTAATGTTACCAAAGTCAAATGGTATCCCCACTCTGAGGTTGTTTAGTGACTGGTTATATTCAATAGCTGCATCACAGTTAACGTACACAAAGAAGAGTAGAGTTATCAGCGAGCATACCAAAGAAGAGATGAAAAACGAATCGAAATGTTTTGCATGTAATAAACCAGGTCATAAATTATCGAGTGTTCGGAATTGTTCGAGATAAAAATATATGTAGAAAATGTTTCGAAATACATAAACGTAAATGTTTTATGTACAGGATTTGTGGTGTTGAAGATTGTAAGACAAAACATCATCCACTACTGCATGCAATAAATTTCGTGCCGAAAGTGACTGAAATGGCTAGTAAAGCTGCCAATGTAAACGCACACCGTGAGAGTGATAATACAATCTTCTTTAGAATAGTAACCGGAACACTTCATGTCGAAGCCAAAAGCTTAGATACGTACGCCTTCCTGGACGAAGGATTTTCAATTACGTTAATAGACGAGGAAATATTAAGATCTCTAGGTGCTCAAGGTGTGAAGGAGTCGTTATGTCTCAGATGGACAAGTGATACTACACGAATGGAATCCGCATCATAAAGAACTTCTCTGAGATTAGCGGGCCACCAAAATGAATCAACATACATTATAGGATTTTCGTACCGTGAAGAATCTCTCACTTCCAACGCAGACAACTAATGCCGATGTAATTAAGGCTGAATATCCGTATCTATCGACAATTGCATTGAAGTTATACACCAATGCAAAGCCGACTATTTGAATAGAAAGCGACAACTGGAGTCTGGTTGTACCACAAACGTTTCGTGAGGGTTCATGGAACCAATCAATATCAACGAAAACCCCTTTGGGATGGTCAATTCAAGGGTGATCCAATAGCGAAAATACTTAAAAGAAGACAAATATGTAATTGCGGGTAGTTTCATTTCTCCTGACCCTCAAAGTAAATTTATTTTTTATATTCTTACAGACTATTACAAACAAAATACTTAAAGAAGACAAATATGTAATTGCGGGTAGTTTCATTTCTCCTGACCCTCACAGTAAATTTATTTTTTATATTCTTACAGACTATTACATTTTATATACTTATTATCAAATACAAAGAATTAGTTAAAAAACTAAGAAAACAACAATGAGATTATTAATTAAATTGAATTTAAATGTATAATTATAGGTTTTTAATGGTTTATAAATTTTTATGAAAATCTAAATGACGGTAAAGAAATCATTGATGATTCTACAAAATGCATCGAAGTTCGCAAAGTAGATAATTTCGAGTTAATGCCTCTAATATTTTGATAAGCAATGGAAATTAATTTTTTTTATTTGTGTCCGCAATGTGAGGAAGACGAGCAATATTTCTTTCACTGTAAATAAATCCGCGAACTAATGCAGTTTTAGGGCAAAATTCCGGATTAACGATTTGCTGGAACAGACTTTGAGGAGCAATTATTTTAAATCATGCCTGTTACTCGAATTTATTTTGGAAATAAGAATTTTATCTGGGTTACAATTATTGTTTTTTGATAGAATATAAAATTTCATATCTTCAGCATTCGTATCAACATCAAAGCGTGTAGCAAATATTGTTTTTTAGGGAAAATAGTTTGCAACTCCTTTGAACGATTTTCAGCAATAGCATTTTGATTATCTACAGCAGAAGCATTTGGCATTAAGGTCGATGGAACAGGAGATGTAGTATCAAAAGTAATTAAACCGGCTGAGTTGACAGGATCAGGCAACAAGGTTACTAATATTTTGGAAAGCAATTTATTTCGGTCAGTTTCAGGCATATTATTTACATTTTTAGGCATAGAAAAGACTGTTTTTGGACCCGAAAACTGACTAGAATTATCAATAAAACCTTCCTTTTCGATAATATTTGGAATTTTTTGTAGGTTCATTGCTGGCACAACGCAAGATGTAGAGGCAGTAGCATTTTCAGTATTCACAAATGTAGGGCTTTTTCGGCGAGTTGGAGAAAGTGTCGGCAATTGTAAACCATCTAAGGCCTTAAAATCATTGAAAAGCTTTCCATAAGCATTAATTTTATCGTTTAACACGTTGACGTAAATGATGTCTATAGACGTCATGTATGAGTGCACGTAAATGCAAACGACGTCTATAACCGTCTAAAAAATTTAAAGTTATAAAACAAAAATATAGTTGTAATTCAGTTTGATTTCGATTTCTACCAATTCACTCAATAATATTCTAAAATGTTTTGTAAAGAATTAAATATTAATAGACCTATAAATGAATTTTTATATTTTTGTTATGAATTTTGTGTAAAAATGGATTTAAGTTAATAAAAGTTAATATAAATCATGATTTTCGAAATTATTTCCAAAAAATATCTTTCAGTATCCGGAATTTTGTGGTTTTTTAGTGTTTTGTTTTGATAATAAATTTCTTATTTTCTTATTCTGACTTTTATGTTTATTTTTCTTATAAATCGTTTTCGAGTTTTCATTGATTCAGGTAAGTTTTTATTTTTAATATTTTTGAAAATTCATTTAAATATATGAATATTTTATTACATAAGTGTGTTATTATATAAGAGTATTTTTATATTATATTTAAAAATTTGAATGTTTTTAATTTTGTGTTAAATAATTTAAAAGTGTTTATAATACATATATAAAATGAGAAACTGTGCAGTGTGCAAAAAAAAGATAATAAGGAAAATTGGCCTTTTTTCTACGCACCAAAGTGCGAAACTAGAAGGCAAAAAATGACTAAGATCTGCCAAGTTAATTTAACTCCACACTCTCGCCTGTGTGTGGACGACTTTTCCCGGTAGCAGGTTATAACAGCTGGTGGACAATTTTTATTAATGCCAAATGTTGAACCTGTAATGCAGAATCAGCGTAACGAAGTCTTGGCACGGTATGTATGACTAATTTGAACATATAATAACATCTGTGTTGGACGTTCTTTCAGTGATTGTGCGATTGTGAAATCAGTTATCAGCCATTGTTTGCTTTTTTACAGTAATAAGGCGCGTTATACAAGTCGAAATTTCGCGTTGTAGGTAGAAGTACCGCGTTATACCTGTATAACACGATTATCTGACACGTATGAGCGTATACATAGCGGAAATAGAATCCTCCTTGACAAGCCTTTCCAGGAAAACCCAAAAGCTGCAGAGTAAGTTTATATGAAATTATATGTTCTCCTAAACATATTAATAAATATAAATAATTAAACAGGCTTCAACAGGAAGAAAACAATCTTTTCTATTCCACGGACAACAGATTCAAACCAAATAAGTATTTATTATCATAAAATTTGTATATTTATTGTTATTAAGTTGTTTTTACTGTTTATTTAATTTTTTTGTATCTATTGCTTAGTTCTTCAATTTCTTATGATGATATTTCATATTATCGTGACAAAATTAAGAAATTAGAATTGGAAAACAAGCTAACTCGGTCGTAGATTTCATGCGGAAAATTTTTACCGACGGTCAAATCAGGAAGTGGAGCGACATATCTATAACCATTTATACCAAAAAGGGTTTCCTCTAACTCATTCTAAAACGTTGCAACGCTGGTGTGGAAGAATCAACACGGAGGGATTCTATCCACGTCAGTAGAATTTATGGGGCATACGACTGATATTCCGCTGAGTGATAAAATTTGTGTGTTGGCCTTCGATGCAATGAAGGTAGATGAAACTTACGAGTATGACTCCCCTAGAGACGATGTCAGAAAGCCAGCTAATTAAGTCCAGGCTAGAGGGTTGAAGAAGTCATGGAAGCAGCCTGTATACTATGATTTTGACTGTCAAATGTCGAAAGATATAATATGCAATCTAATTTCCAAGCTTAGCACTGCAGGTTTCCCGGTTATTGCAACGGCGATATGGGTCCCAGTAATCGCAAGTTGTTGAGAGAGCCTGGTGCAACTACATGTAGGTCAAATATTAACACCATACTAATTACACCACACTAATACAACACAACAACAATTTTTTGGCTATGGGGATTTTCTTGGCAACGCTGAGGACATCGGCATATGGTTTCCCACAGCATAAAGGAATTATTAGTTCCTTCAAAACGGGAAACAGAAATTTATTAATAAGAATTCGTTTTTAAGTTCGGTGTATGGGTTTCTTTGTATGCGTTTACTTTCATCATTTCCATTTATAGTTTTAGATTACAGTTTCATTACATTCTTTACACATTCATTCATTATTATTATTACTAACCATTAAAATAAAATGAAATTAATTTGTTATATACACATTATTTTCGGAAGATAAACCTAGTTTTCGAACCCAACAAATCCGGACGAAAAAGTTTTTACTTTTTACGACGCGTCACATTTGTTGAAGTTAATCCGCAACCATTATTTGGACAGCGGGTTAATATATATTTTACCATATTAACGGTAATAATATTTCAAATTGTCGTAACCTTCATAAGCACCTGATCGAGAGAAGCCAAATAATTGAGTTGCCGGAAAATGTTAAAAAATTATTCTTTAAAAGTAGGACTGCATTTTCCTATCCGTAATTTAAATAGGCCCCTGAAGGGTCAAAAGGCAAAGCAACGCATTATGAGGTTCAAAAAGATGCTAAAAATTAAACTATAAATCTCTCCTTTTGTAAGTATAAAACTGAATTTATAAAATATATATTAAAGTAATTTTTTACCTTCTAGCAATGCATAAATAAAAAGGCGTGTCAAAATTTAATCGGTTCTTTTAAGAACCACCGCAAATATTAAAGAAGAAATACATTTTTGTTTTAACACGTTCAAGCCTTATCGTGCCGCGTGTGTCACCGTTGAGAAAATTGAACAATATATACTATTATAATGAAAACGTGGAAAAAATTCTATTGAAACAAAAGATGAACAGATGATTAGTGGTACCACTAAAATTTATTTTCCCGATGTATATAGCTGTATTTCATTTATCACATTTTTAACTCCCTTTAATGCGTCTTATTGTATGTTGAAAGCACTAATATGTAGAAATTAGCCAAAGTATTGGTAGTCATTTTCATACGCATACATATATTCTATTTTTTACCGGTTGAGGAGATAATAAGGAACTAACATTACATTTTAAAAAATAAATAAACAAATAAAAGTGGGCTTGTAATGTCAAGCTACACTATATTTCCCCGCAAGTGCATTCGATATTAAGTTCAAAAATACATTTAGCCCCTTATGTCTCAAAATATTTAATATGTATTTCACGAAATGCGAAGAACTAACAATACATTCAATAAAAATAGTGCAAAATTATTTTATACATTTTTGGTTACCAAATATTCTCTTTTGTATACAAATGTAATACAAGCAATATGATCTGAAGACAGTGTTGAATATTTTTTTTTAAGATATATATATCCAACTAAAATTTTAAAAAATATTCAATACTACGGACTTCGATATATAAAGATTGCCTTGCCTTGGTAACGATTTTGAATATTTATTAAACAATTTTACTTCTGGTTCACACAGGTTTACTTTTATACATCGGGAACAATGGGTCCAAATTCCCCACGCAATGCTTTAATACTTTGTAGTCTCTGGTGCAAATATGTAAGAAGACAACTTTTATTCCTGTGCAAAGCTGCATGACATAAATTCAATAGAGGCCGTAAAGTACGATTTCCAGAAGCTGAAAAATTATCTTTTCACAAATTAATTTGTTTTATATTTCAATCACTTAATATTTTTACATAAATTTACTTACGCCTGTGCACAATTTTATTCAAATATTGCTTTTACCTCTTCTAAAACTTGTCTAACCCCGTAATCCTTTCAAAGAATTAAAAGAATCAATTGGTGGTCATCAATTAATATAATGCTGTTGCTGTATTTTATTTGATTTCTAGCCATTTTTCTTCCCATTGTCATTCTTCAGTCAGCTGTTTCTGACAATCGAAGGAGTTTTTACAAAAACAAAATGCCTGTTGTTTTTGCATTGTTGTAGACTTAATTCTATTATATGAATTCGCCTTGACTCAACTCTAATTTTCTAGTATCCACTACAACGCCAATGTAGACTCCTATTCTTTACAATGTATTCACCCACCAGACCGGAAAGACCGCAACATTTAAAATGACAATCCATGACAAAGGCAACAGATAGTAATTTTGTCGTCAGATCCATTTACATGTACATCCTTTTTCTAAACAAGACTTATTAAGAAATACTTTTAATCCACAATGAAGGTATGAAATTATATTAACTAAAATTTTATGTGAAGAGAACGAATTCGTAAATTATTTGTTCACTGGGCTATGTTAAAAAGTATTCACAATAGAATTAATTAATTGTCCTACTATACACCAGATGGCGCTATTTAATTAAGTGATATTGTAATGCAACTGTTTACAACGGCTGACATATGATCAGCGTTACCGTTGAGCGACTAAAGTCGCAATTTAACACTTTTTTGGCGACCCCGCCACTTTTTGTGCTGACACTTTTCAAGATTTTTTACCCTTTTTTCCCCTTTTTTAGAAAAATTATTTTTGCTTTTATTTACATTATATAACAAAAACAACAGGTAAATTTTGACAGCCCAAACCAAATAATAAAAACAAATTGCCTGTGGTTTTTGTAGACGTTCGTTGTGTCGCTACTTTATTAATTTACTTTGAGCACATTCTTGTCTTTGTAAACAGCACAAAAATTACAAAATATGAATGATCCAAGATTAAAAATTTGTTATTAAATTTGAATTTTAGACTGACTATAGACTAGACTATAGACTAGACTATAGACTAGACTATAGACTAGACTATAGACTATACTATAGACTATACTATAGACTATACTATAGACTAGACTATAGACTAGACTATAGACTATACTATAGACTATACTATAGACTAGACTATAGACTAGACTATAGACTATACTATAGACTAGACAACAGGCTAGATTAGACTATAGACTAGACTACAGGCTAGACTAGACTCTAGACTAGGCTATATACTAGACTATAGACAAGAGTATACTTTGGTATCTGTGTTAACAATTTTCTGGTCTGCGTAAATTAATAAAAAAACTTAAAAACCAAAAAGTTTGTTAAACACTTTAAAACGTCTTTCAAAGACCTTTCATGCGATACCAAATTTTCGTATATTTTCTTTGTAAGATATATGAAAATATCATAAAATATTCAAAAAGGATCTTTGATACATCTCATCATTGTTTTTTCGTTTAGTTTTGGATTTATAATTGTATAACTGATAGTAATAACTTTAAATGTTAGGTTTTTGTTAAAAAACAAAAGAGATCAGTCGTCATCTAGTCATGAAAGTCTTGTAGAATGCGAAGAGGAAATTATTTCATCATCGGATGAATCAGTTCCTGTGAAGCGTAATTATTTAAAATGTATGTACCTTTTTAACTTCATATCTTTTAATTAATTACAAAATTAGTAATTTTTAATTGCTTTTTTTTAACATATATTTTATTTTTGTTATGTATTTTTTTTAATTTGTTACAAAATATTCAAATTTGTATAATTTTGTATTTAATTTTAATGAACTGTTTTTTGTTATATAGTGGGTTAGCAAAAAAAAAGTTTTATTAATTGGAATTTTAATAAATTTAGAAATGCATTTTTTATTTTTGAAATTTAAATGTCCTAACGTTGATACATTTGAATGAAATTACATTTTAAAGCTAGAAATATAACAGACCAATAATTTAAAAAAAATTAAAAATTTTGTTTAGGCTTATTAATTTTTGGCTAAAAATCTGTTTCTATTATAAAAAATGGGAAAAATTATTAAAAAATGTATGCTACAAAATCCAATAAAAATTTATTTTTTATCTGTATTAGTTCATTTTCTTTTCTTTTAAAAATGTTGCCCCTTTCTACTGCCAAAATACCCCTTTTTGTGCGACTTTTTTTTTCAAAAATCCCCTTTTCGTGCGACTTCTTAAAAATTTCCAGCGGTAACGCTGCATATGATGTTGTTTTACGTTTTTAAAAAACCGACAGATAAATTCAGGACATTTTGAACAAAAACAAAATATCAGACAGCGAGAGCACAAAAAACACGTCTAACCCTTTAGAGCAGTGTAGGGCAAACACATACTGTTGTGTTGGTAAAGCAGCGGAGAACAAAATTCAACTTAATTTTTGAGAATCGTACACTGGGAAAATAAAAAAATTGATTTATTTATTTATACGTCAATCATCATATTCCAAAAGAAATTTCCGTCATCGAAAGGACGGCACTGCTTTGCTAAAGCCAAAGCAACTGTATATGATGCCTTCTCAAAAGCCAACGACAATAACTCGTTTTTGGATGGTAAATCATTGTAATTTGGTACGTCCGTTTCGTTAATGTGGTCGAAAGATCCATGGGTAGCCTCGTAATGTCTTTTTATAAAAAAAAAGAATTACGACATAAAGTGCGATAACTCACAATACAATGTATATGACCATCCATATTCTTTATACAAAAAAATATATTCCCAATTTTCATCAAACATTTTGCTACGTGTATTTGCAAAAAACAAAAAATCTTTCAAAAAGTTGCGTAGCGAAGTCTTGCTTCATCAAGTGCTAAACGCCAACTGAATTGATTTTGTTCTCTGAGATCAACACAAAACAACAAACCAAAGCAATAAACATACGATCATTATTAGAAACCACTCAAGTAAGCTTATAGTGAAGGTGTATCAACACAGAGTCAGCAGAAATTTCTTGGTCTATCACATGTGATTGGAAATTTCGAATTTGCCCACCACTGCTTTAGAGTGACTAACTTATATATAGTACAGTATATAGTTTTTTCTTAAATTCCTTTTTTATATGAAATTCGACTTAGGACTTAATGGCCTTATGACCGATGATCAGGAACCTATCTCAGTCGTAAGTCGGGAAATACCTGTACTTCAGTTCATTTGCAATGCAACCTTAACTGGCAACTTCGGCTGGGTTCTCATTACAGGCCACGTGACTCCCGTTATTGGCTTCTACCGCTTTAGAAATTGAAGATACAAAGTTTGCTACAAAGGTGTGCTAAGTAGATGTGGTTAGTTGAGCCATGCCAAAACTGTCGGGTACTCCGTCCAAAAATACATTGGGAATTGGGTTAGTCGTAACTGGCTAATTACAACGTGTGTCTTTTTCTGCCAAAAACACTACACGAATATAAGTCCGTTTGGCGGTACAACTGGAGTGTATAAAACCGTAGAGTATGGTTTTTCGGAAGTATCGAAAAAGCCATGAAACTCAATCCTTGCTGAAAGCGACAAATTTATCTATGGAGACGAATATTGTCAATATTATCGTAAAATTGCAAAAACTTGTGTCATTTATAAGGGTGAGTGAGTCCTCGACACCGTTTGGTATGTTCGAATTTACAGAAATACTGGACAAACGTTTCCACGCCTTATGAACCACATTCTTAGTGATATGAACTATGCAGGTCCTTATTTGGTTTTTTTAGATATCTACCAATGGGCATTTCAACATTAGACGAGTTTATACGGAACAATGGCCAGTAATAAGAAGATTTTTTTATTTTTTTTACGCCGAGGAAGGGCAAATGTACCTAATCGCACTATAGAGGAAGTCGTCACGTCCTCCGCGTGCGGGGCCCTTACCCACTAAATCTCCCCTCGTACCGTGGACTGTTGTGCCCACTACGAAACTACGGTGGTATTACTTCGGAATGGAGTCCTTTGGCCGCTTTCATGCTCACATCCGCGTCCGGATTGGGTATTGAAAGTTGTGGAGACTTCCAAGTGTCTCCACTATTCCTTTCGTCCAGGTGCCTGACGGGGACTTCGTTTGACACGTGAGCTAGTGTCATCTATACCGGCGTGCCTACATGTTCTGCAGCCTCCAGATCTCTCTTCTTCAGTCTCAGAATGCGCTCCACATAATTCGCCACTGAGGCCCGATTCTTCCTGCTCGCAATCATAATCCCGTTCCGATCATCGACGTTAGTGCAGAGCGTTTGCTCATTAGAGGAATCTCATCAAACTGTACCCAGGTGAAACAATTTCCGCTACCAAATCTTCTCGTCCGGGGACCCTAGTTATCATTGGGAGTCAAACAACAACTCATTAGAGTGATCTCGTCAAACTGTACCCAGATGTACCCTGTACCCTTGGCAGATCTCCTCGGTCGAGGGCTCTGATTATCAGTTATCCATATAGCTGCCAGACTCCACTATTCTTCGACATATATTGTTCGCTAATGATAGCTACGTCAACATCCTGCTCCCTGACTATTTGCGATAACAAAGAAAAAGCCACCTTCTTTCTATGTATATTCAGCTGCAATATCCTCATGCTGCCTTTCGCAAGCTCATCTCACAGCCCGGCGATCCCGGGAGGTGTTCCAGGGATTTTTCCGACTCCGCAAAGCAAATAAAACATCTCGGTGTGTTTCGGCATTCCTTCCTCTTATGCCCCTTTTCTGCACATTTCATACATAGACTTAATCTGTCCGGTCCATCACATTCCCACCGTCTGTGGCCACTTCCGAAGTATCGGAAATATCGTTTGGGTTCCACTCTGACTATTATCCTACAGCTTGTCCAGCCTATTCTGATCCTCTGTAGTGTTTTTGAGGGCATCCAGTCCTCGAATTTCCAAAGTGACCACCGGTGTAAGTTCTTTTACGGTTGCCTCCTGATTCAGAATGATCTTCAGGTTCTCCCTGAACTCGTCCCTTCTGCCTCCTTTATCCATTTCAATGAGTATGGCACCTGATTTAGTCTCCCGGGCGGCGCTTATCGCTATCTCCGATTCCTCCGATTTTATTTTGCTATCTTTATTCCTCAGAACATCAGCGTTACTGCGCCCTTCGATTGGATGAATTATTACGTTCTTTCACAGTTCTCTGTCGCTCCTTTTTCTCTTTCCTTGCCGATTTCTTGTTCTTTACTGTTCTCCATTCTTCATCCACTAATGTTTCCTTGGGCTGTATGGTCTGCGTTGGTTTTCCTTTCGGCCTCTTTTCCGGGCGGGCCTCCGCCGGGCTTGAGGCGCCTCTCTTGTTGAGGGAACTTACAGGTGTGGAGACATCACAGTCGTTCCTTTTACTCTTGGCATCCTCAAGGGTCTTACTCCCTTCATTTTTCTCTTTCTGCAGTCTTCAAGTTCTCCCTGTAGTTATTCATTACGCCGATGAGCTCCTTTAATTCAGATACTCCACTCTGAACTTCCATACTAATGTTCCTAATCTTGCGGATAACACTTTGGCACTTAGTAAAGGTTTCCTCCTCAGAGTTTCTCATCTTGCATATAAACTCCTGTCTAGGGGAACTGTGTCCCGAAGGCGGTTTCTCCGTTCCACTATGCGCTGGTCGCATAGCGCGCGACTGCGCATCCTCGTGCACTGATTCTGGTATCGTGCCACTCCCCTCAATCCTAGCACTCCTCGCACCTGCACTCTGAGGGTTTTCCGTTGCCTGAGATTTTCTCGCCGGCGGTCGCCGGATTCTCGGGCTGCTCATAAAAGCTACCTGTCCCCGCATCATCTCCTCCACTTCTAGTATACGTTGTTTATTCATTCTTTCATTTGGGTTCCATCTTATGAGAGTTTGCGTTCAGAGTCAGGTCGAACACCAATTAGGAGTCATCTCAACTAAACCGGCATCGCCAACTAAATGGCGACGATAATCGAACGTACTTGAAGCCCTGCCAAGGGTTTAACGGAACGGAGGCGGCTGCAGAATTAGCAAGAAAGCCATTTCGACCGGGCTCCGTTTTTTTTTTGTTGCATATGCTCATTTTGTTTATATTTGAAGTTTAGGTAAAAATAATATATAATATGTCGAGTTCACACATAAACTTAACTTTAAAAGTTACCGGTAGGATAATCCTCCCTTTAGCTTACCGCTCACTTTTATCTTATTGGGTACTCATAATAATGAAAAACAATTTATCTGTCCGTTAAAATCCTCCCTTTAGTTAGCAAGTTGCAATAATGGCCCTAAGTAAAAAATATTTTTAAAATTAAGGAAATTTAGTTTTGAACTAATATTTTTATAAAAAATATAAATGTTTTAGAGTAATGCTTTTAAAAAAATAACACGTTTGCGGTCGAAATACATCAGAGCGTATAATTATTTTAAAATATTGAACGTTTAACACCTTTGCTATTTGAATATGTAATATAAAAATGACTTTCTTTCAAACTTATTAATTTAATATTAAGTCATAAATTATTATAAGTAAAAAAAAAACATTGTTATAATACTTTTTTTAAATCGCTAAATTATAAAGTCAGTATGTCTTTTGATTTTAATTATAAATTTTGGGTGGCAACTAAAAAAGACCTTAAAAATTTAATAAAAAGACAAAATGTGTTGAAAAACAGAGAGCCAATTGAGGATCCTTTAGTGACATTCAAGATGATGTCACAATTATATGTTTTGTATTCGGAAATGGTAAGCAAACTTAGTTATCTCTACAAGATAACTTTTCAAGTTCAAAAGAAGGAATTGATTCGAGACCTCGCCGAAGCATTTCTTCGACAACTTATAGTCCTCAAGAATGAATTAAAATCAATAGAGCTCAATGAATATGTGTACTTAGACAAGACCTTAATATCGCGAAAATTGACACCACACAACTTAATTATTTGGCGTTCACCAAATTTCTTACGTCATAGACCTCCTGAAATTGAGAATATAATATTTGATAACAGGCTATTTAATGCCGAAGTTGTTGAAAAGGAAATGGCCGATAAACAGAATTCTATTACGCAAGCTGTAATAAAAATACAAGCCCATGAAAGAGCCAGGCAGGCCAGGATTTATAAATCCGCAATTAATTATGATAAAAATAATTTAAAGAAAATTGTAGGCAAGAACATGAGTTATGTATTTTCTCACAAGAAGGATCAAACTTTGAGTATACCAGTAAAAAGAACGATATTCAATACAAATTTTCTGAAACCAAACGAAAGCTGTAGCTATTTGATGCAAATAGGCCGTCAGTATAAAGAGGTTATTAATAATGGTACGTACGTACTTTTATGTTTTATTTTATTAATTTATTTATTCGAAAAATACAGTACCACAAGCATATAATCTGATTTAGTAGTACTGTTACAATGATATAATGATTAAACGAATTACACTATACATCTGCATGTTCATATAAGTATATAAAAGTTATATTAGTTAAATTTTAATTAGCATTGAAGTTTGTTGAAATTGCTGTCTTAAACTGCATAAAATTGCTATTTGCATTCCTGACGGAAGCATTAATAAAACAATACATTTCAGACATCTATTTCTGGTACTTTATATCTTGTATCCTGTAACCTCTATTAGGTGCAGAAAATTTTAGCATGTTAAGTAGATAATTTAGTTCCTTAAGATAACCTTGTGTACGAAAATCATCATGCAATAATTCAAAAAGGTTTTTAGTGACATATTGTAGAAAAAATGCGAGATATTAATATTTCTACTGCGTCCATAAATATATCTTGGTATGTTATTGTAAGCTACATTAAGTTAATTTTTGATAATAAAGTCCAGACCCCTTTTATTAAAAGGTGTAAAATACGGATTCCTACAGGGAATCCTCAGAAGAGGTTGCGTTTGTATTCACGTGGTTAGTTCAGATAAGTTGTGTTACAACTCGAAGTGTTAGTAGTCGTAACTACATCTTATATCCTGATGAAATAGAATTGCGTCGAATGTGGATTGCTTTAATTTGACATACCAACAATTTAATAGCAAACATCATCAAACCTTTTTAAATATAGTTTTTTTTCCGAATTCTAAGGCATATACAATGCACAATGTTCAAATATTTATTTATTTGTTTATGTGATGTAACTGTTCAAATATTTATTTATTTTTAGATTTAAGTTACCAACTACTTTAATTTCAGTTTCCTTATTAACTTCAACGTCAAAGAGTGATAATAACGGCTGTTATGGAAGTCAGAATTGGTGATTTATCAGAAATTTTAATCAATTCTGATTATACAAAAAAATTCAAATGGTTAAGGCAGTAGTTGCATTTTTTTTTTTTTTTTTATAGAGGAAGAAAGGAAATCGGAAAATTTTAAGGGATCACAGAAATCCATTGGAATTGCCAGAACATGTGCAAGTAGGGATTTTGATTTGGCGGGTAAGTGGTTTTAACACTTTAATGGTTTGCAGATATAATGGACAAAACCGTCTAAATAAAGAAGCATTCGTTTGGATATTGTCAAAGAACGTTTGTTACCATCAACCATTCTCTGTGTGATACAACTGGCTGCAACATTGCAACAATACATTCAATGTTTACCCCTATTTGTGCCAAAAATAACTGAATATTTATAAATTATTTAATTTCTATTTATTTAACTTACATTTTCCATCAACATTCCTTCAACTAACAAAAGAAAAAGTAAAAGAAAACTACAAATCTGGCAGCAGTCAGTTGATCGGATCATTTCTGATAAAAAAACGATAACATCAGATTCTATGACATCAAATTCTGATTCAAATATGAAAACAATAACATTGATTCTATGACACCAAAATCAGTTTTTGGTCGGTTTCAAATCTGATTCCGAGAGCAATCAGATTCCATAACCCCGAATATTAATATATCCTCACAAAAATACAAGCGGTAATGTGCTTAAAAATTGAACCGATTGTATAAGCTACTGCATGGCCAGTCGAGGCAGCCATTTGAATGAATTTTTTTCCATTATTAACCGGAAGGATTGTACTATCAAAAATAAATTTGAGAAAATATTCAGTAGTTTGCTTTTTTAAAGCATTTAAAAAAAATTTATTTGGTAAACCCTTTATGTAAAATATAAAGTATATATTCTTTATTTTGTCGACCTGCCAATTGACTTCTAAATCTCGTTAGTGAAAAACGAAGACTTGGGAGACAGTGGGAAAATAGTCGTTCTCCTATCCTAAAAGCGCAACTCAACAGATGCATTGCCCTACTGCGGAGTAACCTGATGTATACACAAAAATCTATACTTGCTAGTATAATATATAAATCTCTTTGTAATAAATAAATCCGATGCACATCTTGTCTCAACCACGCGTCTCTTTATCACAGAACATGCACAGAAGGGAAAACTTTGACGTTTGACAACCTCACTTAGCATAATTTTACATAATTTTTTAGAGGGAGACAAAAAATGTATTATACGTTTTGCAAAGCAAATGTGTTAGAAGCAACAGATATACAGAGTGAAAACTGGTGGATAAAGTTGAAAAATTAAATGTAAACAAACATTGATTTTGAGTTAAAAAAGGGAAAATTTTGAATATTTTTTAATTTCTTCAATGAAAAGTTTAAAGATTCTTAAATATTTAATTATTAATCGAAATGTATGCAGTTTTTGGTCGTAATGAATATAGTTTCTTGCGCAAACGGTATGTAAGAAACTAAATAAATCAAGATCAAATAAGTCCTATTACTCATAAAATTTTTTTCTTGCTGAACTTTGTGTATATTACTAGTATTTATTAATTTCTTGAATGAAAAAGTTAAAATTCGGTAATTTTTTTATTATTAATCGAACTCTTAGCATCTTCTCTTAACAATGAAACAAGTTCCGTGTGTAAAAGATAAGTAGAAATAAAAATATAACTAAATATATGCTCATAACTTTTTGATTCAGGAGTTTGTGAATATACCTCTCAATTGGTTAAATACTAAGTTTGTGACGATCGCTGAAATGTGTCACCAAATACATTAGTTCCGTATTACGTTTCCTCAATACAACAGTTCATTTCCTTTCACAAATAGTCTATTATTTTACAAAAATATCATAAATTTCTACCAAATTAGAAAATAAAAACCCACCCTAAAAATTAACTAACATAAATAAACAAAACATAAATAATCAGACAGGGACAGAAATACTTTTTGGTAATATTTGCTGTCCCTTTCACCAAAATTATGTAAACGTCAAAATTCCGTTTCCATTCTGTACGTCTTCTGTGCTCTTTATTCTGTCCTCGTTTTTTCTTAATACCAAAAGACACGCATGCTCAACCCTTTATATTTAAGTGTTGGCTGCACTTGTTACATAGTTGTAATGTATTTTAGAGTAAAGTTACAATTGAAGTATAGAGGGCGCCAAGTCTTACAACTAATTATTAAAGAACTTAATATGAAATATAGAGGGCGGTAATCTTACAATTAATTATTAAACTAAACTAATTATAAAATATGTAAATAAATACACTAATTAAAATATGTTAATAAATACACTAATAATAAAATATGTTAATAAATACAACATGTTATGCAAGCATAGTATGGTAAATATAGCGTATATTACAACTCGGCCATCCTGAATGTTGATTGACCTCAATCAAATTTTAATTTATCCATTTTCGTAATCTGGAAGCTTCTATTACTCCATCGTATGGCAGCTTGGTAATTTGGCAGTTTTCGACGTCCCTAATAACATATCGATCGTTACCTAAAACTTTGTGTACTATGTAAGGTCCTCTAAACAAGTCGTTCAGTTTCCTATTCTTTCCAACTGTAGTGTCGTTATACCGAACGACAACAAAATCACCGACACTATAAGATTTGGCAGGTCTGCTCCTATTTAAAAAGTGCCTTAAATTGTGATCCTGAGACTTCCGAATGGCCACTGCCGCATCCGTTCGGATTTGCCCTAAGTCACGAACATGCCTGTCCGAAGTCCCTTTCTCCAAGTATTCCGTTAAAAAATCTACAATTGCACCACGCTGTTCAACACCAAATAACAATTTACTAGGAGGCTGTTTAGTAGAAGAATGACTCGTATTGTTCATAGCAAATTCAACTTGCGTCAACATCCGCGACCAGTCAGCATGGTTCAAAGGGCTCGTCACCTTACTCAGCATAACCTTAAGTACCCTGTTCACTCTCTCAACTTGTCCATTCGCCTGTGCAGATGAAACTGCTATTCTAACATGGCATATATTATTCGACAGTAGATATGAGCTAAATTCAGAAGAAGTAAAACAAGTTCCCCTATCACTGACAATTCGTCTAGGCCTAGAGTAATTTACGAAATATTTATCCAAGCAAGCAATGACCTCCTTTGTGCTTGTTGATTTCACCGCAAAAAGTTTAACAAATTTCGTAAAAGCATCAATCACAACCAATATGTGCCTCCGTTGAGAATTTATTGAGGGAAGTGGACCAAAATGGTCGATATGCAACGTATCGAATGGTACAGGATTCTTAGGTATACTGTACAAGTTCTGTTCATGTATTCTAACTGGAGGTGAGCACATAATACACCGTAGACAATTCCCTATGAAATGTTCAATCTTGCCTTTCATATTCCTAAACCAGTAGTTTCTCCTGACCCGTTCGTATGTTTTTTCGATTCCCATGTGACATATCTTCTCATGCGCAAATCTAATGACGTTCTCCTCTAACTCGCCAGGAACATATAATAGTAAATCTCCCTTGTTGTCCTCTCGGAACACTATCCCGTCTACCACTCTAAATCCTACCAAATTTTCCTTTTCCAACCGTGCCCTTATCGACGCAATCTCAGTATCTCTACTCTGGGTGGCATGTATTACAAAGTTAAGCTCGCCCTCATCGGAAACATCGACAGTCTTACAGGGTATAACATTCGGTATATTGAAATCTTCTCCCTCTCCGTTAAAACTGTTCGTCAAATCACCACAGAGGACAGTGGAAGCCATATGTTCGATGTTAACTTGCTGAGGTTGTTCATCAGTTTTCGGAGGGACTGTCGTAGTATCATCACAGTTCGTAGGATCCGAATGTGTTTCGCCTGAACCCAAATGGATTTTGTCCAGAACAGAATGAGAACAGTCACTAGTTTCCGTTGTTCGTTTGTGGCATCTGCTCAATGCATCAGCATGACTCATCGTAATCCCACTCCGATGTAATATTTTATAATCATACTGTTCCATCTGTAAAGTCCACCTAGCAATTTTCGGACTAATATCCTTCTTGTTCAAAGTCAGTGCCAGAGCATAGCAATCAGTAACTATCTTGAAAGGAATACCCCTTAAATAAATGTCGAAACGATTCAATGCATGTATGATGGCCAAGGTTTCCAGTTCAAAACTGTGCATTCTTGACTCTGCCGCCGTAGTAGCCTTTGAAAAAAAGAAAACGGGATGGAATTTCCCGTCCCCCTGTTTCTGTAATAATACAGCCCCAAAGCCTACCCTACTTGCATCTGTATGCAATTCGGTTTCATTCCTGGTATTATATAGAGCCAATACCGGTGGCCTCGTCAATTTCCCCTTAGTTCATAGAACGATTGCCTACAAGATTCATCAAAATTATAAACTTCACCATCCCTAAGCAATTTCTGAAGAGGGTGTACTATCCTCGCGTAATCCTTCACAAATTTCCGGAAGTAAGAAAATAACCCGAGACACGATTGCAACTGTTTGAAATTAGCGGGGGGAGGGTACTGTGCGAGAGTCCGTAAGTGTGCATCACTGGGGCGTATCCCATTAGCATCAACCGAATACCCTAGATAATCCACATTCCCATATGCAAAACTACATTTTTTCAAATTCAATTCCAGGCCCAAGCTTGCCAGGCGTTGTAAAACCTCGGCTAATACACAACAATGGGTCTCAAAGGTTGGCGTCGCTATAGATATATCGTCGAGGTAAACAATTATCTTCCCCGCCTCTATTAGATCGCAATGTATATATCGTTGGAAGACTGCAGGTGCATTCTTCAGACCAAATGGCATACAATTGTACTCGTACTGCCCATCTGGTGTCACGAAAGACGCATACTTCCTCGACTCCTCAGCCACTTTGACATGAAAAAATCCATTTTTCAAATCCAACGTTGAGAAGTACTTGTTATTGCCCAAATACTCCATACATGTCTCAATAAGTGGTAACGGAAAATTATCGCGAACAGTGATTTTATTCAATGCCCGATAGTCAACACATTTACGATATTCCCCATTCTTCTTAGACACCATCACAACAGGAGAAGCATATGGCGATTCACTCTGTCTGATAATCCCCTTCTCCAACAACTCATCTATAATCTTCCTCAGAGCAATGCGTTCACCGACAGCTAACCTACGAGGCCGAAAATAAAAACGATCATCGCTATTCAATCTAATAGTCATTTCATAATCAAAGGGGCGGACCTCAGCCTCTGATTCTAGGTATATTCCTCTCACTATATCCCTATCAGTATTTCTCAACGCCGGGTTTATATTCAACTCTCCAAACTCAGAACAAACATCCATAGCCAAAATCTGATTCCAAACAAGTTCAAACTCTGTCGATGCTCGCAGTGTACTCTTCTCAAATAGATCACTATCAACATCTCATCTCTGTCATCTAAACCAAGAGGTAGAGCAGAAGGCAAATTATCAATAACCTCACGTAATATCCCCTCATGCCCCACAGAATTCATCGTACACAAAAATAAATTGTCTAAACTATCACGGTCCCTAAAAATAAATTTATTGAAGGATTTCACTGGACCACTGACAAAACATAAACCAATATTAAACCTAGAAAGAAAACTACGTCCTAAAAGTAAGGGAACAGGTAAAGTATCAGTAATAAAATGGACTTGATCCCCAAACGATATTTCAGATTTCAGTTCTCCAAAGGTATCTATCCTGGTATTGCAAAGACCCTGAAATTCGGAAGGTGTCGTTGTCTCTCTAATGTTAAAGGGTACCTCAGATCTTCGTACCAAATTTACCGGGCTGCCAGTATCGAAAATAGACAAAACAACTTTACAATCACTATGTTCACCATTTACATTAACAAATCTTAAACATACCTTATTGATAAAATCTAAAATATCTGCATCTTCACCGGATGAGTTTCCCTGGGTAGCAGCTGCGATCGTAGTTTTTAGCCTCTGTATACGTTTGATGTTTTTGCAAGACTTACGGTCATGTCCAACTTGCCAACAATTAAAACAAACGCCAACTGGTCTCTCTTCATATGGACACTGCGGTTTCATATGTCCCATTCTGGAGCAATTATAGCAACGTATACCATCTTTGTTTGTTTTTGGTTCATCCATCTTTACTTCGATTATATTTGGTTTAATATCCACAAAACTAACTCCGTCCCCTCTCACACTCTCTCGTTGTTCGTACATTTGTATAGCATTTTTAACATCATCCATCGTTTTAGCTGCTGCAAAAAGGATACAATTTTTTATACGTCCCTGCAAACCTTCTTGTACAAATGCTACGAGCTCGAAGTCCGTCACATCGCTACGCATGGCAAGAGATTCCATTTCCATTATGTATCTTCGCACGGTTTCGTCGGGTTGTTTCGCTCTGCTGCGTAATGCGTTATAAATTTCCTGACGGCTTACGGTACTTCCGAATTCTTTAATTAATTTCGCTTTAAGATCTCCATATGACATTGCTCCTCTTCCGAGCATTAATTTTGCGGAGCCAGACAAAGAATTCCTGAGGGTTATAAATTTTAACAATTCATCGGCTTGAACATGCTCCAACAGCTCCTCGAGGTTTCGGAAGAATTCTGTTACCCCATATGAACGGTCGTCTCCACAAAATTTCACGATGGCATGTTCAATGTCCTGATAATGAAAAACGCGTTCAGGCATAGCAGAATTACGTAGCGTAGTTTCTTCATTCTGCTCCATTTCTTTTATTTCCTTTCGCAAACGTAAAACCTCGTGACGTCGTCGTAGAATTTCTATTTCGTCGTCTAATTTTTGTGCTTCGGTTCTAAACTTATCATCTACTGACGTCATCGGCAAAGATTTTGTTTCAGTAGATACTGAAGTCATCGGTAAAATTTCCATATTAGAAGCGGAGGTTGACGTATTTGTCGATGATTTAAAAATCGGGTGATTTAAAAATATCTTTCGTAGGCGGCAAAATAGGGATATTCGAAGCAACGGCGGTTTCGGCGGCGGTTTCTTTTGTCAAACTAGAAGCACGTGTTTCTATACTTGTCGGAGTGGAGGTTATGGTGGACGGAGGGTTTATGCAACTGTAAATAGAGGCATCGGTGGACGGAGGGTACACATTGTCGGCGGATTCCAAATTAGTAGTGAGCGGAGGGTCTACATTCTGTTTAGTAGGATCTGAGGTGGCATTCTCACAATCAATAATATGCGGATTATCCTTTAATGCAACTTCGATTATATGGCGGTTGTCTGCAAATATTTTGCGCAGCCCCTCTATAGTTGATCGCGTCGGGACTAGGATACCGACAGATTTAAGGGCGTCCTGAAGTTGCTTTTTTGTCAAAGACGATTCCATTTTGATTTTATTCACTTTTACTTGAGGAAAAAAATTTTGAGGTTATCCCACTTCTGACGTTGTAATATATAAATCTCTTTGTAATAAATAAATCCGATGCACATCTTGTCTCAACCACGCGTCTCTTTATTCTGTCCTCGTTTTTTCTAAATACCAAAAGACACGCATGCTCAACCCTTTATATTTAAGTGTTGGCTGCACTTGTTACATAGTTGTAATGTACGTAATTGGCCATTACAACCCTTCAGTCAGGATTACGACATAGCTTCTCACACCACAAATGTTGTGTGCGTCAATTTTATGCATGAGTGGCGGGACCTACAGTTTAAAGTCGACTCCGAACGACAGATTTTTGAGAAGCTTTTCATGGCAATTTTTACTCTCAGAGTCTTTGCCAGGAATCTGCAGAGAGGAAGTCGCCGAAGAAATATTTTTCGTTTTGATGTCTGACCTGGGATACGAACCCGGGCCTTTCGTCTAATAAGCCAACACACTACCCACTAGACCACGGCGACTTCAATAGTTGTAATGTATTCTAGAGTAAAGTTACAATTGAAGTATAGAGGGCGCCAAGTCTTACAACTAATTATTAAAGAACTTAATATGAAATATAGAGGGCGGTAATCTTACAATTAATTATTAAACTAAACTAATTATAAAATATGTAAATAAATAAATATGTTAATAAATACACTAATAATAAAATATGTTAATAAATACAACATGTTATGCAAGCATAGTATGGTGAATATAACGTATATTACACTAGTTATCTCCAGAATCTGGACCAAACAAAAAATGCAAATTATAGTCTATGGAAAGATAAGCAATACTGTTAACGCATCTATAAAACTCCTGCTTTCTCCTGTACAGGCCGTTTTTAAAAGCCTTGAAGTGAAAAAGTCGTCAGGGCCCGATGGCATTGCAGGCTCAATGTTAATCAACTTACCCACTTGTGCTATAAGAATTGTACTATTCATATTTAAGGCAACGTTAAGAATTGGCTAATTCCCATCATCTTAGAGAATATCTACAATCGTTTGGATTCCAAAGCCGAGAAAAGATGCTAGTCAGATAACATCATATAGACCTATTAGGTTGCTATTAATATTATTAAAAGTGTTCGAAAAATTCTTCTCCAAAGCTTAGCCACGTTCCTCGACGATCGACAAATTATCGCTGAACACCAGTTTGGATTTCGAGCTAATCACGGTACCAATGAGCAGGTTCATAGGATCGTCACTATAATTAGATTGGCATTTGCAAACAGCTCTTTTTATCGACATCTCACAAACATTCGATAAGGTGTGAATGGCTCCGCGACAACACACACAAATTTCTTAAAATCTATTTAACTGACAGAACTTATAAGGTCAAATTGAAGGACGAACTGTCTACAAGAAAAAGATTTTTGCAGGTGTCTCCAGGATAGCATACTAGGCCCTATTCTATATTTAATTTATACTTCGGTTATGCCCAAAACTTCTAACACATATCAACTAGAGGTGTGCACAAGACATTTTGTTAGCTTACCCTTCACCGAATGCAATACTGTAGTGTACTCTTTGCTGTTGCTCTTGATTTTACGAGTGCACTGAAATGTGTATTTCTCATTTATTCAATGTATACAACAGCACTCGTTTGCCTGTGAAGTAACGGATCTATGCTTTGTGTTGTAAGAGCATATTTTATTACTTAAGCTACATTTTCAGTATTGCCATATGAATATCAGTAGTGTAAAAAAAGGGTTTTCCCCAGAAATAAAATGTTTAAAAAAGTTACTGGCAATGCTGGCGTCGACGGAGAAAAAGAAATGCATGTTGTGACTCTATGAAGAGTACAATATTTTTTTGCGCTCTTCACACTACTATCTTTGCTTCACACTTTTTTATATTTGTAGCTACAATCAATAGTGTGCAATTTTATATGTCTTGTGCACACCTCTAATATCAACTTATGCAGACGAAAGCGCTTTTATAAGCAGTAGCATCAACATAGTAACCTTCACACCCACAAATAAAAATAAATAATATTTATGTCCCTGTTGAAAACCACCAAATTAGCGGCCATTAAGCTGAAATCCGCTCAAATGCACTGGATTATTTTATTCATAAGCGGCGGGACCTACAGTTTAAAGTCGACTCCGAACAACAGATGTTTTAAAAACTTCTCATGGCAATTTTATTTACTCTCAGAGTTTTTGCCAGAAATCTGCTGAGATGAAATCGCCGAAGAAATACTTTTTGTATTTTGTTTTGATGTCTGGGCTAGGGCTCGAACCCTGACTTTACGCCTAATAAGCCAACACACTGCCTACTAGACTACGGCGACTTCAGACAAATATAACAAAGGTATTTTTGAGTTCTACTCAATTAACTGAACAACGTACTCTGGTGTATTTTCATTGTCGCACCGTGTAATTACAGAGGTAGAAACGAAATTATGTACATGCTGCAAATGGTTCGGAAAACTCCGCCCATCCCCTAAGATCAAATCAGTGAATCACAAAGTGTATAGCCTTAATATCAGCTTATGCTTCTTTATACGTATTAATGCAATTATACTACTGGTGTAAAAAGTCTTGACTTAAATCAAATTAATACATAAAAAACAACAACAATTAGTGGAATAGGACATGGTCAAATACAGTCATTAGGAAATATATTTTTAGAAATGAAAATAAAAAATTTTATAGTTCCACGTTATTTCCAAGTGGTACAAAACAACTTTCCTATACCATGTGATGGGGCCATTGGTATGGACTTTATTGAGAGGTACAATTGTATATTGGGCCATCTAATCCAATACACAGTATATCCATACTGATAACCAATAAGCAAAACTAAATTGTATTACCGCCAAGGTCGGAACTAATCAGGCAAATTAGGTTTGTAAACCTTAAAAATGATTTAGTTGTGCCAAATCCAGAAGTTTCACCAGATGTTTTTATTCCAAACACGTTGAAAAAATCAAATAATGCATTTATTTGCTTTTTAAATACAACTAATAATATAGCTACAATTAATCAGAACTTAAACAAAAGCGAAGAAAGAGATTCTAAAGTTATAAATTTACTAAAGAAAAATTTTCCTGAACAATTCAAAACAACGTTAACTAAACTTTGCACAGAATATAGCAACAATTTTAGTTTAGAAACAGAAGTAATATCAACTAATAATTTCTGTGAGCAAACGCTGAGGTTGAAGATACGCAACCGGTACACATTAAGAATTACTTGGAGATCAATAATCAATTTAAAACACAAAGGACCATTATTAAAACTTGTCGTTAACTAAAGGGAGGACTTTAACGGGCAGATAAATTGTTCTTCATTATTATGAGCATCAAATAAGGTAGACGGGATCGGTAAGCTAAAGAGAGGACCATTCTCCCTTTAACATTTAAAGGTCTCTTTATGTTTGAACTTGTCATATCATATTCTATTTTCTATATGGCAACTGCAATTTTTTATTTTCAATAGTTCCAAAGAAACCATTTCCAGGTACGAGCGAAAAGAAATGGCGACTTGTAATGGATTATATATAGAAAAATAAATAAAAAATTGATACCAGATAAATTCCCATTGCCTTCAATCGATGATATTCTAGACCAACTTTGTAGAGCCAGATATTGTAACGTTTTTACCTTTTCAAAAATGTTAAAAATACGAGTTCGTAGATTGCAAATAAAATACAAATAAATATGTGTTTAATTTTTAATCAATTCTTTATTGTCCGCAATACTTTTGTGACACTTTTCGAACTTATACCACGTATACAACGATAACTTTCTCAATATGTGCTTGTTCGTTATATTCCTCTGCTTACAACCTTTTTGTAAGCAACAACACCTGTCCGTTATTCTTCTTTTGCTTACAACCCTTTTGTTGGCACAACACTAACAACTGTTTTCTTCACACGCAACTTGTTGGCGCACAAGCCTGACTGAATTATCATTCTCTATTTCGTGTCTTCACACACGACTAATTTAATTCAAACTCCTTCATTGCTTACTTTGTCTTGCCTTTTATATCGCTGGATCAATAATGTGATGAATGCTCTCGAAGGACGATGACGGCCTTCGGGAAAGAACAAAAAATTTAACAACTTGTTCCCATTGTTTGTGTATCTTGTTTACATTCATCCATGCAGAGTAGTTGTTGCTTGTGTACTTGTCTATCCGCTATTTTATTTTTTTACGCTTCACTTCGGGTTTGGTTGTTTACTTCTCTGTCCACTGCACTTCGTTGCTGGCTGTTCACATCTTATATCCCTTATTTTTGTTTATTCATCGATCTTATAAACAAGCCCATTATTTTTGTTGCTATATTTTCGACTTATTCGTTGATCACGTTTTGTTTTTAGACTTTTGTTTATCATTTTCATTTTTGTAACAATATGTTCTTTGTTTAGACTTAATGTCGGGTTCACCAAGTAAGCTTAGATGAAAGCTCGAGAGACTTAACGTCATTCTCAACAAACAGTGGTTCATACAGATTTACTAGACCATATGGCTTAAAAGTCGTACCCAATTGTTTTCAAAGGATGATAACACTTGTTTTTGCCGGATGACCAGAGAGATTAGTCTCTATTGCGATGCGAAAAGGAAATTGTGCGTAATCGAACAATTGGTACTCTTTATTGCGTTTCCGTATTTTCTGGCATCACCGTACTCTGTAATACGAAAGCGCATTTCAAAATTGGTCGTTAAGCTCAAATATCTTGCGATAACAAAATATCAAACGCAAAGGAAACAAAAAGGAAAAGTACAAATAAATTTTTATATTTATATCTACATTATTGTTTTTTTAGGGAAAACTTAAATAGTATAAATATATATATATATGTATGTGTTTACACATAGGTTTTGTCAGTTAGTAATGTAAGTAAGTATTTCTAGCACTGGTGGTGGTGTCTCACAGTATTATCCGCTTTCCTCCATGCAGGAACATATAATAAATCTTCTTCATATGAAAGAAGCCGTCAATGGGCTGGCAACATCAACTTGTTTTGGCATACGCAATTATTGATGTTTCAGCAAACAACGAGCTTGCAGAAGAAGTTTTATTATATTCGCAAAATTAATTAAGTCCCGTTGTCAAACGGAGCTTTTTGGATGAGAGTTTTTAGGCGGCCAAACGTAAGCGACTACCTCAGCAAAACGACCGTGATAATCTGCTGAAAACTCAAGTAGAAAACCAAAGAATTTTCCACGAACAATCGGTCAAACTATAGGCGATGTTCAAAATTCTTTAAGGACTTATTGCAATGCACAAGGAATAATTGTGAAATAGATGAAACATAATTAGCATTTTCCAAAGCAAAATTTTAATTTAAGAAAAAGTGCAAGCTCCAAAAAAAAAAAAAAAATGCGTTAGAAAAGCTAGGATTGAAAATGAGAATTTTAGAGCTTGAATTAGGAAAAAATTTGTACTAATTTTATTGTATGTGATGTATATTTTTGGTAAGATAAAAATTAATTTTTTAATAATATAAATAGAATATTTAGTTTAAGACCTTTTTAAGATCTCAATATGTTTTTTTATTAAAAGTATAATGAACTGAATTCCTTATATATTCATTTTTAGAAAAAGTTATTTAAATAAAACTTATGTTCTTAAAATCAAATTGTTTCTATTCTTATTTTCTTAGCAAATCAAATTGCCTCTAATATTATTTCTTATTTCCTTAGCGACATTAAACTTCCTGTTTCAGCTGTCTCGTATATTATCAGGTGTACATTAAGATAAGCACAAATATTATGCAAGTCACAGCAAACGTTCATTATTTTAGTTGCTCTTTCTGGTGTTTAATGCAACTATCTTGCTGCTAACAGGCACAAAAATCTGTATTTTAAAACACCAAAAACCCTCTTTATTATGGACCTTCCTTTGCCAAACTGCTTGTTATAAATTTCCTCGCGTGAATTTTCCGCGACATATCTTTATGGCAGCCATGGTTCTAGAGGGTAGCACGAATCACCTTTTAAAAAATTAAAATGTGAGTAAAAAAATCTATTAGAATTACTTTAAGTTAATTTCCAATGAGCTAAAATCCCCTTTCTCCT
This sequence comes from Sarcophaga peregrina, assembly GCA_014635995.1. NCBI lineage: Eukaryota > Metazoa > Arthropoda > Insecta > Diptera > Sarcophagidae > Sarcophaga > Sarcophaga peregrina. Next base: position 28,871,607 of record CM025792.1, on the reverse strand, counting down.
CTTTCAAAACGTTCTTTTAAATGTTGCTTTACATTAGAAAGGGTTCAAATATGTGAGTTATGACTTGCACTACCGTATCGGCAGTCAATAAACCTTATCATCATTTTGTGATCACATGTCTAAAAATTTAATATGAAGTAAGATTTTATATTCCAAACGCGTACATAACAAAAACTTATCACCATAGAATACATACTGTGCTTTAGTTTTCTGTTAAAGTGTAAGTGCTCATTCCTGGGCGGTCAAATCATTTGTATATGTGTGTCATACACTGCTAAAATCACCCCAGGAATGCCACATGCATGTAAAAATCCTCTTCTGATTTCGTTTTCCTCTTCCACAGTTGCCTCAAATTTTATGTGCTTGAGGCAGAGTACACGTTCAATCGCCAAGCAGACTTCTTTCATACAACGCGACAAAAGACTGTTGCGACAGACGTAAAGGATGATCTTTGCCAATTTGGTATTGATATTCACCTTCTCCAAGCAATTTTAACGCAGCGACCACTTTTGGAACGATGAGGTCGTGTCGTATAGCGTTTAGCACATACACAAACGCATCTTTATTTAGTCTAAAGTTTTGTATAAACCTATAAAAATGGAAAATTTTAAAAGATTTTGAACATGGAGTAGGAACTATTCTCATAACTGTTTTCATTTAGGGAGAGTATATCGGAGCTATCTGTCAATATTCTTCTTGTTACACGTTCAACACGTCTCCCTCATCAAACCATAAAGCCACCAAATCCATCACTATTTATTTTATATTATTTTATTTTTAACAAAAAAACACGTACTGCACAAATAATTTGTTTAAAATGATTTTGTTTACAAGTTCTGACATTTCAATATGAAGGGAAACAGCTTCCAATATCTTACTCTTCAAAAACATTTACCAAGCGAGAGAGTAAGAAGTCAATCGTTGAGCACGAATTAACAGCCATACATTGGGCTATCACATATTTCAGACCATATATCTATGGAAAACATTATTTGGTTCAAACCGATCGCAGACCACTTTCGTACTTGCTTTAATTGGAGAATCCTTGCTCTAAGCTCACTAGAATGAGACTGGATTTGGAAGAATATGAATTTACAGTTGAAAAGTTATAGAAAAGTCAATTATGTCGCAGACGAATTACAATACATGACTTTAAAGAAATAAACAGAAAGGTATATTCTATGCTAATGGTCAAAACAAGGTCGATGGCAACAAATAAATTCAGTAGTAAAATAATATATCAGGATAAAACAAACAAAATTAAACATACTGACGTCAGAAAATATTATAAATTATAGATTTTTCCTAATAAAAGTTATATAAATTACAATTCATTATAGCTAACATAAAAATTAGTGACTTGTTTATTAAAGAGAAACTTGACTTAAGACAATTTTTATCTAGGCTCGTGGAAGTGACCAGTAAACTGAACATTAATAAACTAGTGAGGAGATTTTCCAATTTATCTAACTAAGGAATTTAAAGATACGGGCAATAATGTGTTACGTAAAATTAAAATAGGGCTATTGAACAAAGTAACAATAATAAGAAGGCTAAGGCTACAGACAATGCTGAAGTACCTTGATGACGCCGTTGAAGGTGAGCATTGCGGGTTATTTAGAACAGCTGAAAAAATAAAAAGATATTACTGCTGGAAAAACATGACAAAAGATACGTAAAATTATGTCAAAAATGTCACTTAGCAAAAACAACCAAACAATGACTCTCACAGAAACACGTATTATGTCATTTGACACCATGTATACAGATACAATCGGACGACATCCTAGATCACTAAATGGAAATGAATATGCATTCACTATGTGACTTAACTAAATATTTGGTAACGGTACCAGGTAAATTGGCAAAAACTGTCGCTAAATCGATATTTGAAAACAATTGTAGTCACCTATGGTCCAATGAAGACGTTTGGAAGGTTTTCTAGGGTCAGGACTGCGTCGACGAACGAGGTTTCGTAGGGGAGCACATTAGAGTTGGCCACCTTAGAGCGTTTAGCAGGCTGGAATGGAGCGTTTAGCCCGGTCGATCTTTGCCTCTTCGGAGTCGTCTCTGGCGTGATCGGAGAGGCTCACCTCAGTTGAGCGGATAGCGGGAGCGTAGTGTTTTGTTGAAGGACAGGGCCACCTCTAGCAGCATGTGACGATGTCACGCACTAACGGCCTTGATAGGGTAGAGCTGTGATATCACATCCTTATCCTGCGGATACTGCTCGACCCTATTTCGGTCACTAACATATTGAAATATTTAAAAATTTCAATTTTTTATTCACTGAATTTTTGAATAAAAGCCATGAAATTTGGTTGTGATATGTTGGATATTTCTTTTGCTACCATTGGCGTAACGATCTTCGTCTCTAATAATGAACTTCTATGAACTTAAATGTGGATATTGTTTACTTAAGTTGGTATAAAGCTCAGTTAGCCGACCATAACGATATGTAACCACAACAGTAAGAAACAGCTGATCGTTTTTCATATGTATAAAAGAGTACGAATGGTTATAAAAATGTAATGTGCGTTCCATAAACCGTTCGAATGTGTCTTTGTAGATCCTATGTGGAGACCCACTTCGTTCCAGCTAGCGTGTCAAGTGTGACGTTAATTCGCGGTAGCGGATCCATTTTAGTGACATCATACAGCTTCCTGTAGTCTACGCAGAATTTCGTACTGTCATCTATCTTCTTGACTAAGACTACAGGTGAGTTCCACGGACTTGATCATGGTTCGATTACACCGCTCCTCCTCATTTCGTTGACTGGATCTTTAACCTCATTACGCTTCGCCAGCGGAATGCTTTTGGGTGCCTGTAATATCGGTCTCGCTTCGCCAGTATAAATTTCATGTTTGACCATGGCAGTTCTTCCTTGCATTTTATTGTTTGTGGCGAAAACGCAAGCAAACCTCTTTAGCAGCTTTTTGGCTTTATTCTCTGTTATATCTGCTACCCATTTCTCTACACTCACACTAAATTCCTGTTTGCCCTTGGTTCTGACAATTATTCACTGTTTATTACCGCCTCTACTGGAGCACATTGGGCTACATCGGAGTTTTTGTAGACGACATTTTTGAGGCCTGATATATTTAGTACTCTCACTTGGACTACTCTCTGTTCGGTGGACTTGACGAGGATCTTTGCAGATAACAAATCCGTCTCAATTTCTGCTGGTTCAACGACCCACAAGCATTTTTCGTCACATAGTACCTTCTCACGCGCCCATATCAATGCATTTTAAGGATGTCTCCACTTATTTAATATTTTTTAATTAAATTTTGCAATAAGAACTAAGAATGGCCAATTAAAACTCATAACATATAAGTTTGAATTAAATGTTTATGTATACCGTTTTAAAGGCTAATCTCTTCCCTTTATAAAAAGTACAGGTTTTTAAAATAGGTTCAAACATATTTTGGTAATCAATAATTTTGTGTGAAACGATGAAAAAAAACTTTTTTCATCCAATAAAATAAGTTTGGAGAAAAATAAAAGAGTATTTTTGAATTCTACTCAACCATTGAATAACTTAAGACTGAGTTATGCTACCGTACCGGAATGTAACAGTAACGTGTATGGAACGTAAAAATGTAAGTGCAATTATAGATCGTAAAAACGTGTCATATGTTTTTATGTAAACAAAAGAATAAAAGAAATAAACAAAAACAAATACAGAATTAAAAATTCCAAAAGCTAAAAGACAAAAATTCAGATATGGATATAGAAAACATGTTTTTGGGTTTGAGTTTTGTTTATTATTTTTATTATTGTTTTTTAAACAATTTAATATTAATTCCAAATTTTAAAATCTTTGTTTTCACTCCTTTTATCACTTTCAATATGTCGTCTTTTGTTTTTCTTTAATTCAGCTGTTAACCGGTGTTATCACTACAATGTTTTTAGATTCAATTCAACAATTTTATCTTTATTTCAAGATACATATTTATTAAAAGTTTTGTTTCTGTAACCCAAACAATCTTACTTACACATAAACAAAAAAACTCAATTTAGTTTGTGTTTGTTGGTCAGGAAGACACAAAATTGAGTGCTTTTGATTGTATTTTCCATGCAAATAGAGGCAAGTGAAATCGTTTATCCTTCAGAAACAGGTCATATATTTCGGAAACCAAATTTGTGCAAATGTTAAAACGTTTTTATCGTCTCCAGCAAAAGTAAAATGCAAACTGAAATGCTTTTCGAACGCTTTAATTAGTTAAAAATCGATAACTATGTATATTTTTCAAATTTAAAATAAAAAGAAACGTTACTTACATAATGTTATAGTAAAATAGCGTTTATTTTTATTATAAATTATAAAAGTTAATAATGGGATAAATTATAATTTGGATTTTATTTAAAGAAAAACACAACATTCGTACAAAATGTAAATTCTGTTTATAACTTCAATTTTCAGTTTTGATGGTTTTTAATATTGGCATGTTGTTAACGCTGATAAATAGATGTCACGTAAAAATTTAAGAAAATTCTATTTTTTACAGATTCTTACGTTCCGTTCCAGTTACGTTACATTTCTATAACCATTCGTATTGCTTTACACATAACAAAAACTATCAGCTGTTTCTTACGGTTACGTACCGTTACGGATGTATAACTGGGGCTTTATACTATGTAGTTACTTATTAAATTTGCACAATGTGCTTTCAAACTTTATACCGTAATTAGAGTTTGGGGTTCGGGAATTTCCCGGGAAATTTTTTAAGTATTCCTGGCAAATTCGAAATTTTTTAAATTAAGGTATTCTTGCACACTTTTTTGAAATAACTAGGTAATCCATACTTGGAAACATTAGTAAACATTTTGAACCACATAAAAGATGCTGCGAAAGATTAGGCAGGCGTGAAACCAATTTGATAATAGGTGATGTTATTATGAATACACTATATGAACAGTTATTCTCTGTTGATTCTATATTTTCGGAAAAAAATTATTCACGTAATTATAACTAAAGTAATGAAAGATATAATGAGAAATTGATGTCTTTAGCAAATTTTCTAAACACTTCACAACACAATAATATTAACCTAACAATCCCAAGACATTGAAATAACATCGGCTGAAAGCGATGAAGATATTTCCGTTGATCATGTATATCAATGTTTTAAAGAAAAGTTTAAAAACCCCATAAATGGGGCTAAAGAAAAAACAAAAAATCTGAAATTAAAAACAGACAACTTATTTAAAAGAGAGCTAGCTTTATTTTATACTAGTACATACAGAACCAAAAATTTAGACATACTTTTTAATGCATTGTTAAAAACCCACTTCTGTAGAAAGTGAACGTGTTTTTCGGCAGCTAGTAAATTTTCAACAAATTTACGAAATAGAATGTCTGATGAGTTATTAAAATAATTTTAAAAACTCATTTTTAGAAAACTTAGTTCTTCTAAAAATTTTTATATTTTTATTTTTAAATAATATTTTTAAATAATTCTTAATAATAACTGATTTCAAAATGTTATCATTAACCTGTTTGTTTTTGTTTACACACATGTATGTACGTTCTGAGAATCATAAAATTTCAAATCACTTGTGATTTTTAAATCACAATTGTGATTTAAAGGTGTTCTGAAAATCACAAAACTTTAAACTTTTCGATATGATTTTACCCTTTCGAAAACACAAGAACAGCTGATATTTTGTTTAGATATGGAAACACTTTTTATGAGTTGAAAATTAGTCAGTGTTTTGGTAAAAGTATCAAGGGAAGATTAAAAAATCTGGAGTTTTGTTATTATTAATAATAGATTTGAAAAGAAAACTATTAAGAAATGACTGAATGAAAGTCAAAAACTTCAAATTTGGCAAACATAAGAAGTTGGCACATTTAATTCCGAAGCTGCCACTGTTCATTATTGCTTATTGTTGCCATTTGTTGTTACTTTATATATAGATATTTTTAAAATTAGCCAAACAATTGATAGTTTTTTACTAAATTAAATATTACTTAACAAAAATAATTAAGTTTCATTGGAAATAGTTCATTTATTGAAAAAAATCAAATACATTTGTCTTAGTAGAAATATTTTGCAAATCTGGCAAGCTCAGGTGCATTTTCGAAATTCTGAAACAGCTGACAACTGAAAAGTAAATTTAAAATCACAAACCAAATAACAAAATTTCTTGAAATGCAAAGTGTCTTTAATTTTATCATAATTTTATACTTTCTTGGTCCAAAGCTGTTCATTTTACTATAAAAATTAATAAAGAACTTTTTAAGCTATTTAATTTTAATTTATTGTGAAGTTCAACATAAAATGGTTGAAAAAGATAAGCAAGTGATTCTAAATCGGCAGCCACTTAGCTCACCGGTTTGAAATCACAAAAATTACAAAAGTTTTGTATCCAGAAGATTTTTCTTGCGATTTCAAATTACTTTCACAAAAAGCGATTTTCAGAACATACCTGACAGTATGAATTTAAATTTATTGTTCTCTTTTTTATTAATAAAATAACATTTCAATCAAAATCTTAAGCATTTTACTAGTATTGTGATTATTAAAAAATTTCCCGGGATTCCCGGGAAATGAAAAAGTCCTGGAATTCCCAAACTCTAATCGTGATTAAGTGGTTGTGCTAACCACTTCATCAGGAGTTATCTGGACCGACTCGAAGTCGCCGTGGTCTAGTAGGTAGAGTGTTGGCTTATTAGACTTAAGGTCCGAGTTCAAATCCCAGGTCAGCTTCAAAACGAAAATATTTCATCGACGACAGATTTCTGGCAAAAACTCTGAGTACATAAAATTCCCACGAAAAGTTTCTCAAAAAATATGTCGTTCGGAATCGCCTTTAAACTGTAGGTCCTGCCACTCATGTATAAGTGGTGTGAGAAGCTAGATCGTAATCCTGACTATATGTTTGTATGTGTATGTAGTTACTTGGGTGAATTTTCACTATCGCACCGTGTGTATAATATATGGTTATTTAACTAATAAGTTACAAAAAAAAAAAAAAAAAATAGAAATAATTTAAGAGGTCTATTAGTTTGTCGAAAGATAGTATTAAATATCAATAAAAAAACTAAACAACTAAAAAGTTTTAGTAAAAAAAAAAACACAGGAATTAAATAATTCAAATCACAGAACCGAATGAGAGCAATCGCGTTTGCTAAACATTCATAAACTTGTTACTTTTGTAATGCATTCTGCTAACATCAGTTTCTAATAATATTGCTGTGTTTACATTCGTTTTTTTTTGTCAGTAGCCTTTTTCGTACTCCCTTTTTATAATACCATCAGGTACCGAATAAAAAAATTAAATCTCATATAATTTCGAGCAATATATTAAAAATTAATATGTTTAAAAAATGTTTATTCCGTCTCAAATTTACACTCTAAAAAGCTTATAAACAAAAGGATAGGATGATAATTACTGACAGCTTATTTCAACCACTTAGGCTGCATGACGACACTTTAAATTTAACTGATCAAATTTACCCGAAAAGCTAAGATTACAAAAATTAAAAGACTTATAATAGTAATAAATGAAATAAATGTAATATGTTGAATTCTACCACTGTAATTTATTGTAATTCATTCAGCTAAAATTAAATACAAGTTGACAGATAACAAGCTTGAAAATTAATCGAGTGCAATGGGTTGAAAACGTTTAAAATATGAGTTCGTTGATTGCAAACAAAATAAAATTAAATTGCTGTTAGTTTCAATTAAATGCTTTATTCTACCATTGTTTATTACTTGTCGTATACAACAAAAATTGCTTGTTCTCTATTCTTCTTACACAACTATTTGCTATTCTGCTCACAACGGAAATTTCAAACCACGACCATTCTCTTCACACGTAATGCGACTTCACATAAGGTTGATTGAATTCTTCATACTCGTTGCCTGCTTGCCTTTTTATAAATATGTGCAAGTAATCAGTCTTATGAAGGTTCTTGAAGTGGACGTTCGGGGTTTCGCCTTCTCGAGAATTCTATACCGACTACATTGTTGATTGTGTAATGTGTACACAGTGCCTATCCCTTTTCCTCTCATTCTTGTTATCGGTTTACTTGGAACAAGTTCGATGTATTTGTTAGTGTAACTTTTGTTTATCGTTTAATGTTATTTTCGTAACAATATGTTTTGTTATATCTATAATGTATTTTGATATTCTTCAAACTTAATTCGATGTGTGTGAGTATTATTTACTAACACAACGACCAAAAAGGTGAATAAGATTCGTTATTTGATGCGTGGCCATGCAATTTAACCGTTTGACTGCTAAGCGATTCTGGTGCGAACTTTCGGAAACTGCTCAAAAACTACAATTAATTTTTTTTATTCGAACTTCCGCGGCCTCACACTAACCAACTCTCACCCGACCGCTGTGGGCTCGTCCCCATTACGTAGGGACACGCACACACTACAGTCCGAACTGTAGCGGGTAAGGGAAAAGTAATGGCAACGAGAACATAAAACAGCTACAGGACTTAATCACAAGCTGAATAAGGTAACAATAAACCGGAATTACCTAAGACAAGAACATTTTTATATAATAATTTATAAATTAATGCCAGCATATAAGCTACATTTTATATTACAAACACTACAATTAAAATCATAATGTAAGTTTAAATCACTACATAACCTAAAAAAAGGAAAATTACATTAATAGTATAGAAATCTAAAGAAAGAGGACGATAGTGCCGTGAAAATCTTGCTGGAATACTGAAATTCAGATTACAAAGCAAAAACACAGAATCGATATCACCTTTAACCAGATTAAAAACAAAACAAACCCCTACAACAGCCCTTCTACGTTCCAAAGTTGGAAGTTTTATCAAACCTAATCAAGCCTCATATGACGAAAGCCCATAGGCACAGTCCCATCCTAAGCCATGTAAACAGAATAATAAAAACTGCTTCTTCACAATCACTGTGACAACGATAGTATGGATTCCAAATAACAGACGCATACTCCAAAATAGGTCTAACAAGTGAAATGTACAGAAGTCTCGTTATATAAGGATCAATGAATTCCCTAGCCCATCTTTTCACAAAACCAAGAACACTCCGAGTCTTACCAATCATCATACTAATATGATCAATAAAAGACAATTTCATATCCCAATTTACGCCCAAATCAATAAATGTAGTCACAGTTTCCAAAGGGCAAGAATTATTCACATAAGAGGACGAAATTACACTCCCGCGAGAGAAAACCATGCATTCACATTTTCTAAAGTTAAGATCCATTAAATTAATCTTGCACCAAGTTACAAACAATTCAATATTTCGTTGAAGAACAGTCTGACCATGAGTATATAAAATAATTTAAAGTCGTCAGCATACATCAGAATATTACAATCAGAAACAACACAGGGAAGATCATTCAGAAAGAATAAAAGCAATAAAGGACCCATATGGCTATCCTGCGGAACACCAGAAGTGTCATATACAGTCTTACACAATACATTCCGAAACAATACCCTCTGAGTCCCAAGGGAGAGGTAGGAGTTTAGCCAATGATGAATAATATCAGGAATGCCGATTAATGAAAGTTTAAGAAGCAAAATTCTATGATCAAGCCTATCAAAACTTTAGTGAAATCAGTATAAATTACATCAGTCTGAGCTCCGGCAAGAAAACACTTGAAAACATATGTAGTAAATTCAAGAAGATTAGTGACAGTCGCCCTGCCTTTCAAAAAACTATGCTGGAAAGGGGAAATTAAAGATCTCGTATTAAAAAAGAGATAATCCGTCACTAGTTTCTCCATCGACTTGGAAATAGCACTGAGTTTGGCAATACCCCTGTAATTGGAAATATTAGATCTATTACCCGACTTATGCAAAGGAATTATAAACGAATTCTTCCAAATATATGGAAAATGACCAGCCCACTCAACGTATTCAAACGACTATAGTCCGTACGATGGAAATTAAAACACCTCTCAGCACCGAATAACCAATCAATTACAGGAGGTAAATAAAGATGAACTTCAGTAGAAAGTAGAAACGTAAGGATGATAACTATACTCAGGAATATATATAGGATCAATTCGAAATAAAGAAAAATACTTGGATCCTCAAAATAAGCAAAATCCAAAATTCTACCCATTGAATTAAACACACCATTACCCTGGAAAAGACCTAGATCACACATACCGGACAGAAGAACTGTTCAATTTTATGCACCATTTTCTAGTCTATTCTAGGAGTTAATTGCGCTTCGTAGCTTGTGTTCGCCTCAATTTCAGTTCTGGTAACTGACAAAATTGCCGTGCCATCGGCAAATATAGCCATAGTTGTTCCAGTAACTTCAGATATATCACTGGTGTATAAAACATACAAAAGTGTACCCAAAATGCTTCCTTGTGGTACTCCTGCTTGTATTTCCCTCAATTTGGAATATTCATCCTCATATTTAACGCGAAACAACCTATTTTTCAGGTACTATTCAAATAAAGTACAGTACGCCCTTAGCCTGTGTGCTTAGTTTCATGACTAAACTCGTATGACTGATTTTTGTCAAATGCTTGTGAAACGGCCAAGAATACAAACATTTTTTCCTTCTAAAGCTCTTTCTTTTACATCAGTAATGCGATGAACCTGGTCAATTGTGGAATGCGCATTTCTAAAACCAAATTGATGGAACTAAGTTTCTTTGTTCAATTATTTGTTTGACGCAAACTTGTAACATTTTCTCATATAATTTCGATAAGATGGTGGTGTTTTACTACTGTTTGTTGGCCAATACGTTGGCCACAACTTCACATACGGTTTTCAAAATTGCCTTATATAGTTCGTTTCCTTTAGGAGTGTTTAAAAGGGATCTCCAGCAACTATTTTTAGCATTAAAGTCTCCACCCATGATGAACCTCGAATCATGTTTTGCTATAAGATTTTTATAATCAATTGATTTAATTGAGTGACGTGTGCGGCTGTATACTGACTCGAACCGTTGTTGCTTGAAATTTTTCAGTACTTAGTTTTTCTTCTTCGTAATGTCTTATATTTTTCCTTATTATAACCGTATTTCCTCCTCTAGCTGTATTTTGGGTATGAATTGTATGATATACTTCGTAATTCTGAATCTTATAAAAGATTCCCTAGTAAAATGGGTTTCAGAGATAAGGCACACATCAATTTTTTCGTTATTCCGAACTACTCTCTCTCTTTGATTCTTCATTAGGCCATTAGAAATCCATAACGTAATGTTTAACTCCATTTAAATTTCAATCTTATTGCGATATCTGTTCCAGAATATTCTATAATTTTGAAAAATTTTTCCTGTCTACTTAATTTCCTTAAAATTTGTGATAATGCCTCGTTATTTGCCGAAGCATTATTTCGATTTTTCAGAACATATCGCTCCTTTATTGCAACATAGTCATATCTCAAAAAAACTTGAACTTGGCAAAATGCAACTTAAGTTTTCAAGACATAAGTCCTATGATCTAATTGTTGCAAACACTTTTTGTAAGTAACTACAAATTTAAATTTTTGAGATATGACTATGTTGCAATAAAGGAGCGAAATGCATAAGATCAATGTTGATCTACTCTGTTCTGTTGACCGGTTTGTTTAAATGGATTGTTCAATGGTCTCAAATTTTATGGTTCTCTACTTTTATTTGCTCGTTGGTCGTTACCATCAATTAACCGATTCGAATTTAAATTTTCATACATTTCCCCACTTGGTGTAGTACTGGATTTCAAATTATTATTTCGCCGGTTTTGAAGCATCTTAGCTACAATGCACACCCGATATGTTGCTGGGTGTGGACCATCGCGATTGCAACCTTTCGGTTGACAGCACATTAAAAATAACGCGATTATTTATTACAATAATTCTTCGTCCAAATGATTGACAATTTCGGCATTGTGGGACTAATCTTTGTTGCTTCACTGGTTCCACTTGTACAAATGTATTAAGAATATGTTTTATACCGTATATTTTTTTGACATCTTCTGTGGATTCAAATGATACTCTGAACATTTCCATTGAAGTTTATTTCCGGCAACAATCATATCAGATGTACTCGAATAATGCAAGTTCTTGATCATAACTTTTATTAGTCTTGTATGTTTGCTTTCAAAACTGTACCAATCAGTTTTATCCGAATTTAATGACCTTGTAACGTTCCTATAATCATCTAAATGGAAAGTACTTACCTTTTATGATCCCTTTGTTAACAATTTTAATCTGGAATTTGTTACTTATTTTTCTACTCAGATAGCTATGGAACTTCTGGAAATTGTCCACATTTCAAACCACAATTGGAGGTGGTCTTAACTCCATATTTTCTTTTCATTTTTAGCAGTGTTTAGAATTTTGTTGCCTTGATGTGTACCACGACTTTCAAAAGATACAATTATACGTTGTGTTTTTGTTGTTGATGTAAATTAACATCTCAAACTTCGATGGACGATTTTTTCAAACCAATAATCGTAGAAAGGATGTCCGAATCTGAGTGTGGATCTAGCTCAGATATTGAACAAGTACGAACAAAACGTTCGTAATAAATCATACTAAGTGGAGGAGTAGAAAGTTGTCGTCCGATTTTGGCTTTAATTTATTAAATCTTTCAGCTTGAATATTTTACGTAGAATTGAAATTTTGTTTTGGTTTTGCTTAAATAAATGAAGTGTCATTATATTACGTTATATGTATGTTCTTATAACTCAAGAAATAAATACACAAATATATATTAATCACATATTTTTACTATACAAATTCCAATACTTTATTGAACATTTTTTACTTTCATTTTTGTATGGACTCTGATTTTTGTATGGAGTTCATATCTCCTACAACACGATTTCTTACAACGCGGCAGTTTTTGGGAACCTATTCTCGGCGTTGTAGGAGGGTTAGCTGTACACGTTAACCATTGAACTGTATAGCGGAAATCTTCAAACCATAAATGTTCTCTTCACACGTAACGCGTCTTCACACAAGACTGACTGAATTCGAGTACTCGTTTTCTCGAGAATTCTATCGAGCCTACATTGTTGTTTGTGCGTTCACTTACTTGTCTATTCCCTTCTCTCTCACACTTCTGTTGTTGGTTTACTTGCTAGCCGCATTTGTCGGTATAGTTATTACTGTAGCTTTCATTTATCGTTTTTAACTTAAACGATGGCAAACTGTTTTCATTTTCGTAATAATAAGATAGAATACAATGGTGATGATTGTGATGCTATTGAAAAAAAAACCTTTGTTGAATACTGCAATAAATAACGTCTAATAAATCATCAATGTGTATAATTGAAATACATATACTTGAAATTTTTTGAAGATTGTGGCTAAAAACAGAAAACTTACAAAACTTATTCAATGCGCTTCTTACAACGTCTCCAACGTTAAAAGTATTAAATATTTTGAAAACGTAAAAATATATATATATGTATATTATATATACATATGTATGTATGTATATATGTGTAGAACTTGTGGCTACTTTTGAAATTGAAAAGACTGGATGTTTCGATAAGTTTTAATGAATAATTTATTAAACAATTCTTATCGAGTTTTGAATTAATAATGATTCGTTTTTGATATTTTTTCAATAAAAAGAATTGACAGAAAATACAAAATTATAGTAAGAAAAGATAAAATTAAAATTTATAATTTTATGTACTATTCTCTACCTTTTGAAAACGGACTGACAGAAATTACTAAGAATAAAATAATTAATTGAAGAGTGCTCCAACATCCTGGCGACGTTAAAAGTATCTACTTTCAAGATTCCAAAAGAACACACAGGGGTTGAATGCTGCAAACAAAGGAGCAATTTTTCTGTATAAAATTGACAAAAGATGTGCACCACATAACTCTAACTGTGGCATTGTTCGTATCTTTGTTGGTGCAACCCTGCACTTTGCTGCGAAAAGCGTTGTTTTTGTATTTTTATACGAATTTTTGGAACATACATAGAAGCAACAACCATACGCACGAATAGAAGCATCACTGAATCCGTGTAGTTGTATTTCAGTATAGTTGTCATCAAAGACAAAACGGGGGATTGAAATCGTGTTTAAGTTATGTAAGTCCTGAAGACAATTGATGAATGAGGTTTTTATGTTGCGGGTACTTCGGTGTCCCAGTCATACTTCTGTAGCCACAAGTTTTGCAGTAAAACTCTTGGTATTATTATTAGGGGACTTATTAACCCCATTGGGTCAAAAATCGACGCAGTGAGTGATAAAATTGCTCGTTTCGTATACATTAGGAACTTTGATTCTAGGTTGAAATCAAAGAGAAAAGTATCGTTTACTGGATTCCGGCTTATACCAAGTGCGCTCTGAGGTTGAAGAAGGAATAAAGTAATTCCGAGCTTCCATGTTCGGATTTTTTATGAGAGACATATGTCCCATTTGTTCATATTCGGCCATGAATTGTACGTACTGCAGTTTAATAGTACTATCTCGAGCCAGACGTCGTTAAGAAGATAAAATGTTTTTAAAGCTGTTTTATAAGAGGAAAAATGTTCTTTTAAAGGCAATTTAACGATTATTCTACCTGAAGAATTAGTTTCGACAGTGGACAAGTAATGTGATTCGCACAATTGCTGCTCTGTTGTCCACTTATTTGTTGATTGATGGGCCTCTTCCATTTGCCATAAAAACTTAAGTTGTTAATCAAGACCTATGTCTTGAGCAGTGGCTACCATACATTTTGACACAGTAGGTTTAAAGTTTGGCGTATAGCGACCCGTAACTATCCAACCTGCTTTAGTCTCTTGGAAAGTGGGCATGTTTATACCAAGACTAATTTTTCCATTACATTGTACCTCAAAGAAGTATTCTGTACCAAGTAGTAAATCGATCGGTTGTTGTTTGTAGAAAAATTCGTCCGCAAGTGTCGATTTGGGGTAGTTTCCATCCTCTAACATCTATGTTTCCAGATGGTAAATATACGGAAGTACGATTTGTCACCAAAAGATTCAAAGAATACTCATGACAGTTAAACCGGGATCGTATGGTAGATGCGACTCCGTACTTCATGTTTGATGATGTTCCTCCAACACCAGACACGTCTACTGATATTTTTCTATGTGGTAAATTTAAAATGTTGGCAAATTTTTCTGTTACTAAATTCATGGCTGGATTAGCCGAACGTAAACGTGAAGCCGTAAATGTAGCCGTGTCAACTGATCGTTTTTGTTATATGAAAAGCTGTACAAATGCTTACTTGAGCGTAATGCCATTTAACCGTAACGTAGGAATCTGTTGAAAATAGAATTCTACGGCTACGTTAAGTGGCATTTGTCAAGCAGTGACGGGCTGTTTGTATGTGGAGTATTATGCGGCTATTTTTACTCTTTTATTTTTGGTACATACATAACATATTAAGTTTAGTATTCAAATTGTTTTTTTTTTATAAAATCAAGTAACACAAAAATATAATATTAATAACAATAAGAATAAAAAATAATAAGAAATATAATCTTATCGCATATAAGAGTTGTTCTTTTATTTTGATTTTTCGACCTTTATTAATTAAATATTCATAACTACTGAAAACTAATTAAGTTTTTAATAAAAACATCTTTAAAAAAATCTTTCTTTTGTATCTATATTTAGCTTCTCCTTAATATAGCTTTGGCAGAAAATATGTAATGAATTACATTCAGTTATGATAAATTATAAACGTATGCATATAATTATTAACATAAAAATAAAACTTTTTATTTAAAAAAACCTTAATCTTCAAAAATTATTAAAATTTACATATAAAACTGTCTTGGTACTATATAAATAGCATTTCGTACATTTTGCAGATTATTTCACGAAATGTCAAAAACACATGACACGCTTTTAAGTGTTATATAATCGCTAATACGTTTACATTTACGTTACATTTACATTTACGATACGTTTACGATGTCTACGTTCAACTAATCCAGCCATCACTTGGCCTAATTTGTAACCCCCTGCACCATCCGAAATAAGAATAATGGCTGTGGCAAGAATTACACTGCTTGGCTCGTTGTTAACGTGAGTGTTAACGGCTGTTTGAGAAACTTGGGTAACATTAGCAGTGGAACGGTTACTAGCCGTAGGTAAATCGCGATGGAGCAATATATGGTGGCGAGAGCACATGATTTGCAACGATATTTTGATGAACAGTTAGATACGTTGTGTCCGAGTGAAAGAGAATTGATACAAGCACCAAGTCTTTTAACTGTATCGTATCTGCAAGTTGAACTCATGGACTTGAAATATGGACAGCCGTTGTTCCAATGATCTAGACGTTTACAGAAGATACAATTCTTTTTTTACTTGTGCCACGAACGAATGTGTTTGTGGTTGACGACGTAATGTATTACGTTTATCATATGACGTTGTTGATTTATTAGTGAGCGATGGCTGAGATTCAATTGATTCTAAAAATTGACATCTGCGTTCTAAAATTTTAGTAAATTCTTCCCATGTCGGTAAAGAACCGAAATCAATTGTTTCCTTTCATTTCATACCAGATTCCGAATCAACTTTAGTCAATATTAAATGGATTAACATTGCATTGCACATATCTCTTTCATTGCCTAACGATTTTAGGGAACTATAAACAGCTGAAGCATTGTCGATGAAGGCTCGAAGTTGCAAAGCGCATGGCTTTTCAACAGATGGCAACTCATAAATATTCGAAACATGTTCAAGAAATATTGTTGTAGCACTCATCAAGCCGTTTGATCGCCTTTTTATAGTTATCTGTGGCAACTTCAAAAGCACGTACTGTATCAAGCGCTTGTCCCGATAAGCAATGCAATAAATGGTTGAATTTCTCAATGTCTGAGAGTGAAGTATCGTTATGTACCAACTGCTTAAAAATTAAAACAAAATTTTTGTACGCAGCATATTTGCCATCAAAATGAGGTAAACGTAATTTTGGTAATTTTGAATTATTGGATGCTGGAATGGCAAATGAAGCTTCTGAAGATCGCTTATAATTGTCGCCCATAAGATCAATTATTTTCAATACATAATTCTTCAATGTCTGCCCGTATATTATCTTTTGGATTTAGAGTTTCTATGTCATTTTGTATGGAAAGTAGTTGCTTGAAATATGGCTCCACTAAACCTAAGCGACACTCAAGTTCTGACTTAGACCACCAAATTTTTAATTCGAGTTATGTTTGAGGTCGCCGTGGTCTAGTAGGTAGTGTGCTGGCTTATTAGACTTAAAGCCAGGGTTCGAGTCCCCGGCCAGACATAAAAAAAATAAAAATACAAAAAGTATTTTTTCGGCGATTTCTTCTCAGCAGATTTCTGGCAAAAACTCTGGGAGTAAAAATAAAATTGCCATGAAAAGTTTCTCAAAAATCTGTCGTTCGGAGTTGACTTTAAACTGTAGGTCCTGCTACTTATTCGAACGTCCCGGTCTCATACTAACCCACCCTCACCCGACCGCGGAGGGCTCGTCCCCATTACGTAGGGACACGTACACACTACAGTCCGGACTGTAGCGGGAAAGGGAAAAGTTATGGCAACGAGAACATAAAACAGCTGCAGAACTTAATCACAAGCTGAATAAGGTAACAAAAAAACGGAACTATCTAAGACAAGAACAAAAATACGTTTTTATACAATAATTTACAAATTAATGCCAGCATACAAGCTACGTTTTATTTTATAAACACTACAATTAAAATCTATAAAATCATAATGCAAATTAAAATCATTACATAATCTACGAAAAGGAAAATTACATGCATAATTCGATCTATAGAAATCTAAAGAAAAAGGACGATAGTGCTGTGAAAATCTTGCAGGAATGCTGAAATTCATGTTAGAAAGCAAAAACTCAGAATCGATATCACCTTTAACCAGATTAAAAATAAAACAAAAACCTAAAACAGACCTTCTACGTTCCAAAGTTGGAAGTTTTACCAAATCTAATCTATCCTTATACGACGGAAGCCCATTGGCATAATCCCATCCTAAGCTACGTAAACAGAATAATAAAAACTGCCTCTGCACAGACTCGATTGAATCACTATGACAACGATAGTATGGATTCCAAATGACAGACGCATACTCCAAAATAGGCCTAACAAGTGAAGTATACAGTAGTCTTGTTATATAAGGATCAATGAATTTCCTAGCCCATCTTTTCACAAAACCAAGAACAGCTCGAGCCTTGCCAATCATCAAACTAATATGATTAAAAAAAGACAATTTAATATCCAATAATACTCCCGAAATCAAGATATGAAGGCACAGTTTCCAAAGGGCAAGAATTAATCACATAAGTGGACGAGATTACACCAAGGCGAGAGAAAACCATACATTTACATTTTCTCAAATTAAGATCCATTAAATTTATCCTGCACCAAGTAACAAACAAATCAATATTTCGCTGAAGAACAGCCTGGCCATGATCATCATCAAAAGTATAAAATAATTTAACGTCGTCAGCATACATCAGAATATTACAATCAGAAAGAGCAGAAGGAAGATCATTCAGAAACAATAAAAACAGTAAAGGACCCAAATGGCTACCCTGCGGAACACCAGAAGTAACATATACAGCCTTAGACAATACATTCCTAAACAATACCCACTGAGTCCTAAGGGAGAGGTAAGAGTTTAGCCAACGATATCAGGAATACCGATTAGTGAAAGTTTAAGAAGCAAAATTCTATGATCAACCCTATCAAAAGCTTTACTGAAATCAGTATAAATTACATCAGTCCGAGCACCGACAAGAAAGCCCCTGAAAACATGTGTAGTAAATTCAAGAAGATTTGTGACAGTCGACCTGCCTTTCAAAAAACCATGCTGGAAAAGAGATATAAAAGATCTCGTATTAAAAAAGAGATAATCCGTCACTAGTTTCTTCATCGACTTGGAAATAGCACTGAGCTTGGCAATACCCCTGTAATTGGAAATATAAGATTTATTACCTGACTTGTGCAAAGGAATTATGAACGAACTCTTCCAAATAGATGGAAAATGACCAACCCTCAGAAGCCTATTGAATATAAAGGTCAAAGAACCACTCAAGACAACAGCACACTTTCTTAAAATACAGGCCGGGACCCCGTCAGGATACCCACTGAATAAGGATACCCGCCACTCAGATCAGAGCCGGGGTCCAACTGCCTATAAGTAGACTGAAAGAAGTCAGCAAACATATTCGAAATATCAAGGTGACTAGAGGATGATACATCCCCGTAAAACATCTCAGTGGGAAACAAAGATGATTTACGTTTAGCTCGAACGAAGTCGTAAAACGACTTAGGATCATTAGCGAAATTCGACCTGACTCGAATCATATATTCATCACAACAGTAATGATTCATTCTACGATAATCCGCACGCGCCCTAGAGTAAAGAGCATAATCAATATCAGAACCTGATCTAACAAACTTTTTAAATAACTTCGATTTAATATTCCTCAACCTTGACAGTCCAGCCGAATTCCATGGAGGACTAGAACGCTCCAAACGACTTTTTACCAATGGAAAACACTTCCCAAAACATTTAAATAATACATCATAAAAGCCACCCAAGATCTTGTCAAGTGGAAGAGAGTCGTTCGGTGGCGAGATAAGTACAGACGACCAATCAACAGAGGACAGAAGTGTATTCAAACGACTAAAGTCCGTACGATGGAAATTAAAACGCCTCTCATTATCAAATGAGCGATCAATTACAGGAGGTAAACAAAGATCAACTTCAATAGAAAGTAACAACGTAGGATGATAACTATCCTCGGGAATAGATATAGGATCAATGCGAAATAAAGAAGAAATAATTGGATACTCCAAAAACACAAGATCCAAAATTCTCCCCATTGAATTAAATACACCATTAACTTGGAAAAGACCTAGATCACACATAGCGGACAGGATTTCATCATAGAATGGAACTGAAGAACATGGCACCAATGACCCAGAATCAGGTGAAAAATTCCAAGATATATGAGGAAGATTAAAATCACCAAGAACTACAATAATCCCCTCTTGCCCCATGAAATCCATTACTTTAGAAATCAAATCAAAGTGAGCCCTATAAAATAAGAACACCACCACCATTTCTTAACTTCCTATCCCGTCTATAAATATTAAAATTACTAGACAAAATCTCAGAATCAAAAATATCACAATTCAGCCAAGTCTCAGTAAAAGCAATTACATCAAATTCAAAATCAAAACTACTATTATAAAGCGAAGAAAGTTTAGACCTGAGTCCACGAACATTTTGATAAGCAATTCCGAAATAAAAAGACGATTTCGAGGCTAGTTTTTTTGAGAAAAAGAACCAGGCAAATTAACACCATTCCTACGATGACTCAGCCTGAATACGAATTCACGTACCAACACGCCCTGTGGCCAGAATGCAGGATCAACAATTTCACCAAACTTTTCATCGGCAACTAGGGATGCCAATCGGGAAATCCCGAATCTCGAAATCCCGGGATTTTCGGGATTCACAAAATCCCGAATCCCGGGATTTTGAAAATCTTGTCCCGGGATTTTTCAAAGGGTCCTGAAAAAAAATTCTATATCACTTGATTTCGATAATAGCTTCTCAGATGAGGAAAACCCCACTTCCATTGATAAAAAGTTATTTGATGGCATCGAAGAATGCAAAAGCCCTGTAAAACGAATTAATAGGGTAACTGATTTAGATACTCAACTGTCCAAAGAAATAGATTTATTTACATCAGGAGGTGGTAGAGGTGAATATTTACAAGCTGCATACAGCTATCTTGGAACTACTTTACCAACAATTGTTGATTGCGAGAAGTGTTTTTCAACGATAGCGTATGTTGACAACAAAATTCTTTCAAGCCTATCAGATCACATGTTAGATGCTTAAATCTTTTTGTTGGAATCCAAATAATTTTCTTAAAACTAACGCGTATGTATGAAAAAGTTTTATTTTTATTAATTTACGCTTTTTTGTTACCATTGGTCTTGTATATAATTCTGATATACATACATAATTGGAATACAAATGATTTTGTTAACGAAATATTTTTATTATTAAGAGAAAATCGCGATTTTTCCCGTGATTTTTAGATCTCGAAATATCCCGGGATTTATAAAAATCGATCCCGTTTGGCATCCCTATCGGCAACATATAATTTAAACGAAGAAATACTACTATCCAAGGATGGCCTCATCTTATAGCAACCCAACTCAAAAGGTTCTCTAATCTTCGATTTAACAAAACATTTTATATCATCGACCGAAGTATCGCATGAAAGACGAGACACAAAAATATGGAGCAGAAGTATCTAAACTAGCGGTCACTACAGATGAATACGAAACAAAAGACGGTTTAGAAGATGTCTGAGAAGTGACATCAACCAGAGGTAAAGGAGATAGAGTAGACTTTGGACTCAGTTCAACTAAATTTGCAGGCTTCTGTATATAACTGCTAGTGGGGTTATCAGCAGTAGATGGAGAAATGTCCACAATAGAAGAAATAGTGGACAAGGTACTGATTGTAGCAGACTCCCCTGGTACAGAATCTTGCACCACATGCCCAGGAGCCCCAGAAGAAGGAGGGCCAAGAAATTTATCCGATTCGAGCAGCTCATTCAAAAGGCCATACTTTGAAAATAATCCCTCAAACCGACGAAATCTAGCAGAAAGAGATGCAAATTCAGTGTGCATCTCAGTAAACTCACGACGAGTCCCAACAAAAAATTTATAAAATTGGATATCCACAACCTTACATTTGTCACAACACCAGCGAAGACTCAGGGAACTATCCACTAATTGGTCCGTGGTGCGAGGAAGCAAGCCAACACACTTAATATGAAACAAATTATCACATAGCCAGCAAGAAATCTGGCGTTCACTCTCTTTCTTTACAATGCATTTCGATGCCTTACAATTATTCATTTTAGTAATAATTAAATTAATATATAAAAAAACAGTATAAATTGATTATATAAAAAGAAATAAAGAGTAAAGAAAAAAATGTAAAAACAAAAAATAATAATAAAATAAGTAAGAATTATAAAAGTAAACAAAATAAAAAGCAAAAACAAAGAAAAAAGGAATAACTATGGAAAGATAATATAAAACGAAACTGTAAACAAGATTACAAAAACAAAAAAATTTTAAAAACAATAAACAATTTTTGTTGTTGTTTTGTTAAAATGAACAATATCAATATTTATCAAATAAAACTTACAATTTAAAATATAACTTCAATAAAAAATAAAGCGAAATAATAAAAAGCACTTTTAAAACACGAAAAACAAATTTCTAAATCTTAAAAATCAAAATAATAAAATTATAGAAAGAGCACTTCACAAAAATATAAACAATTTCAAAACAGAGTTGCCAATATTACTATATGTAAAATTAACATACACAACATAAGTAGTGTGAGAAACTAGGTTAATAATCCTGACTGAAGGGTTGTAATGACCAATTATGTATGTATATACATATGTTTGCCTTTACAGACGAACGTTGCCTTTGAAGCGACTCATTTTGAAAAATTTACAAGTAATAATAGAAAAAAAAAAAACGAAAAGCTGTAATTGTTATAATTCAGCAGTTAAAGAATTATGCTCTTGTTATTTTACTTATGCTTGCAAAATGATATGCAGCGGCAATGAGAATGAATGTAGGTAGAACTGTTTTATTGATTGCGAAGGAAATACAGCAATTTGATTTCTTGTGCAAATACTTAGGCTCCGATGCACTTATTGTTCTAATTATAAATTTGATCTGATGATAAATACCTGTATGACGGGCTTACAGTCCTATTTTGTTCCAGGCGTATTGCAATAGGTTTTTTTGTTGAATTGCTTGGTGGTTGTTCCGACTGGCGGCGATAAGCTTCCCCAGTGTTTGCTATGTTCCTTGATTGATTGAACTGCTGCCGGCGATTAGTTTATCCAGGGTCTGCCTACGATTTATTTCTCGTGTGGATGGCAAACGTTTATCCTGGTAACGATAGGTTCCTTTTCGAACAACGAATCCAATTTGACGATTAACGAATTTAATTTTATTTGGCTTTGTCGACTTTTGAGGGTTTGCCCCACGTTGGGCGCCAGAAAAATGTAGAACTTGTGGCTACTTTTGAAATTGAAAAGACTGGATGTTTCGATGTCTTCAATAAGTTTCAATGAACAATTTATTAAACAAATCTTATCGAGTTTTGAATTAATAATGATTCGTTTTTAATATTTTTTCAATGAAAAGAATTGTCAGAAAATGCAAAATTATAGTAAAAAAAGAAAAAATTAAAATTTTATGTACTATATTCTACCTTTTGAAAACGGACTGACAGAAATTACTAAGAATAAAATAATTAATTGAAGAATGCTCCAACTATATGTATGTATGTATGTATATATTATATATATATTTTGAAAACGTATTTCCCAAGCCAAAATTACTGTTTTAGTCAGTTACATATTTTTCTTGTATATTATGTTTTTGATAAATTTTCTTCTAAAAACCTTGTTCTTATGAATTACTTTCAAATTACTTTAAGCTCAGCTATAGTTTATATAAGCTTTTTCTTTTTTTATTTTGATTAGGGAATCTCGGAATTTGAAATATTATAATAAATAGAAAAGTTCTGGAAAAAATAATTGCATAATTTTGTTATGATATTTTTTATATATGTCATCTCATCAAATGAACTTTTACTTCAAAGATTTTCAGAATTTTTTATGGATCTTGATTGGTTATCACAAAATGTGTCAATTTCATATTTGCACGACTTCCAGAAGTCGGCTAGTATTTGTGTTTTTTGCAAATACTATTATTTATCTTTGCGAAAACATTGGTCAACTTCTGGTGGTCGCTCAAACTTGGAATTGACACATTTTCCAGTAAATAATAAAGTTCATTTGATAAGATCACATGTATAAAAAATATAACTCGACTGTTAGACTCTTTAAATAATAACTACGGTAATTTCTGCCTGATTTGATCAAACAAAGTGTCAATCTCTTCACAAGATAATAATTTCAGAATGTTACCACTTATTTCATGCTTTTTAAGCAAAATTTGCTGCTATAAACGGACAATCTTAAAAAATATGAAAAAAATTCGCGTTTTCTAAGTTTACCTCATCAAATTTCTCAGCATATTAAGACAAATAATAATATATGTATATCGTTTTAAAACTCCATCTCCCATCAACAAGATTTAAATATTGGAAATCGGGTCAGAAATGTTTGAGTAATCCAGAAATTTGTGCGTGAAGTCAAAAAGAAAAAAAAAAAACAGTTTTTGTCAAATATAAAAGTTTGGAGGGTTCGAGAAATAAAAAAAAATATTTTTAAATCTACTCAACAAAACTCACAACCTACACTATGTCATTAGCCGGGTGTATTTAATTTAGATTTAATTAACTGATATTGAATTGTCAAATAAGTCAAAAATTTGCAAAAAACGGAATATTTTAAAATTAAAATACTATTCATATCATAAAATGATATAACTTTGTTATAACTATAAGCACGTATTATCTTATCTATTAAAGACAATGAAGTTTTTGTGTCGTTCCAGAGAATGAAGACTCTTTAAATGACCGAGAGAAATCAGCCTTAATCATACAGAAAGCATGGAAAAGACATAAGTCAAATAGATTATGTAAAATGCAACGGTGTTTTAAGCAGTCATTATATGGCATGAGAAAGAAAAGAAAACTTGAAAACCCAGATGAATACAGAGATTTTATTATGGAAATGTATAAGAACGACATCTTAAAGAAAAAATTGGAAGATGATTACATTAAATTAATGACCGACGAGCGCACGAGAATATTACAAGAGCTAAAACCACAAATTATGGAAGATATATCAGATCACATACGTGCTTGGTTTAGAGAATTGTGAGTACATATCAAATAAAATGTATAAACATGCATTATTCCAAAGACAAAAATTTTGTTTTTAAATTATAAATTTTATTTTAAATCTTACGTACAATATTTTTTTTGATGGAACAAAGATTTCAGATGTTCTAATACGAAGTTGAAGCCCCAAATTTTGAATTTGTCATTAAAAAGGAAATTAAACGATTTAAATATTGTGCAAAATTTTTAATATGCTCTCGTAAATCGATTATATTTTTCTGCCATTAATCAATGGTTTCCATTGCATAGCACAATTGTTAAGGTAGTATTCACATAAATTGCTTATACTCTTTTAATTTGAAAGACATACAAAGCCGAAAATCCATGCCATGCGTTTTATGCGACCTTGCGTTTCATGCGTGTGTCAAAAATGTAGAACCAGTGTAGCTGTTTGTGACAAGTGACAGGTGTTTGAACTGTGGCCTTAAGTCTAACAAGGTACACTACCTACTAGGCTATGGTGTCCTTTTATTTTCTTTAAATCGGCTGTTAGCTGCGGTTAATTCTGCATTAAGTTTGGTAGTAAGCAGCTCCTTTGCTTTTCCTTATCCGGTATTCGGCAATATACTTTTTGCCAAATTCGTATGTTTAGCCATAGTCTTCAATAATCTATTTTTGGGTGCCATTTACTTTTGTTAATTTCAACCTAAAATACTAAAATTTTAACTATTTTCTTTAGTTTTTAAAAAATTCTTACTTACATTTTCTTTTTTTTAATTTTTGTTAACAAAAAAGGCTTTGCTCGATATGTTTTTTGCTTGCGATTATTCGAACAGTTGCACGCTATCGACTGCTGTCATTACAAATGTCGATACATATTAATCGATATCAACTGACAGAATCCTAAAACTAAAAAATATCCAACGTACGAGTAAGTACTCGAACGTATTCGACTGCCAGTATTAGCCCCCAGTACTCTGTTCTTATTGTGAAAAACGCTGTGAAATTTATCTGGCAACTTAGAAAATAACATAAGCTGCACTTCTTTCGCACAAAATTAATACAAACAGCTAATCACATTCTATTTGTTTTTCTTAAATTCATAAATTATTATTTGTTATCCCGGAAAAATGGAAAAATTATTAAAAAATGAAAAAATTAACGGCACTGGTAAGCGGTTACTGATAGTAGTTATAAAAAAACAAAAGCTTATTTGGAATAAGTGCCATAGAAATAGTTTATTTTATTAAAATTTGTTATTGAATTTTTATTTTATTTTCAGCTTTCAAAAACATATGGTTTTTGTTTACACATTTAAAGCAATGATGCATACTTTCAAGTAATAAAACCGACAAATTTTCTAGAATCTCGAAATAGACTATATTTGTTGCACGTCAAAGTTTTCGTGCGAAAAAAGTATCATATTTTGCAAATATGAACAGAGTACCTACCTTAGCATGTTGACTGCTGACTACGATATAACTCGTAGATTGCGTTCCCTTCTATCTCGTACACTAATGTGAAAAAATCGAATTATCGATTTGTAGCCAGTCTTCTGAAAATTGTCGCGGCAGTCAATATGTTAAAATAATTAACTAACCGACTACTTAACGATATTTGCTGTCAGTCGTGTTAGTAGATGCGTAAGAAAGTTTTTATTACGTGACCATGCTTGTATCATTAAATAATGTTAAAAACAAGAACCCGGCGTTATTTGATTAAAATATTGCATTACGTTCAACTAAATATTTGCACAAAATTCTTTCGCTTTAGGATTGATTTGTTATCATCAATTTCAAGTAGGGCTTTAATATCGAACAAGAATGGCTAAAAAAAATTTTAAGCCAAACGATTACAATATTTAACACATTATTTGTTTTAGCTATGATAAGGCTGGTGATTTCCATCCATACCCTGAAGCTATAAAGTCAGGGACTGTTTTGGTTCTTATTGACGAAAGTATGGATTTGATTCAATTCAAGGAGTACAAAGCTAAGCAAGGTATGTCAAAACAGGAAAAGAAAAACTTGGAAGAAAAACAAAAATTGCAAAAACAAAAACAAAAGGAAAAAATGAAAAAAGAGAAACTTAAAGAAGCGAAAAGGTTGAAAAAATTGAAAGATGCGGGGATTTGTGACATAAGCCATGATTTGCGTACCAGCAAGAATATTGGTAAAAATATATTAAATGCTATTTTCAATAAAATTTAATGAGAATCTTTTAGAGAGAATTGAGAAAACTATGTCAACATTTTCAACAGACTGGAGACAGGTGGATGAATATTTGAATAAACAAAATGAAGCCATTGCTGAATGGGTGACAGAAGGTGAACTTGCTACAGTTCACAGAGAATTGCGCATGCTTGTTGATGAGTACATGAGGTACATAGCATAAAATCAATTTTAAATGTCAGTAATTTCTATATAGGTAGCCTATAAGTATATTTTATTTAAACCTATTAATATTGGTATATGTGCTGATTTATTATTTTCAAACTGATACTGAAGCAGATTCACAGTAGTGAGCACAAAAAATGCAACGCTACGTCTTATGATATTCAATCGAGGCTCGAAACTTATAACGTTATCCAATCCACTTCAGATTTGTTTTTTTATTCCTTGATTTTTAAATTTAAATAATACATTATATAGCGTTGTTGGCTTCTCTATCTACCCAATATTTTTGGATTTATAAAAAAGTGAACAAATTTAGCGAGCAAAAAGATGCAACGCAGTGTGTTAAAGGTAAAAGGAGATCAACTAGATTCAAATACTGAATTTTAAAATAGAAACAGCTGTCAGCAGATAGCAAATTTGCCATTATAAGGACCTTGGAAGAAGGGGAATTTAATATCAACAAATCAACGGTTTGTCGGTTTTTCATCGCGATATTGTCAAAAAATAACGTGAAAAGAAAGCTAGAATGTAGTCGACCTCGTATAATTACTACTCGCCAAGACTGTAAAGGCTTTTTTGTTTTTTTTTTAACGCCGAGGAGGGGCAAATGTACCTAACCGCACCATAGAAGAAGTCGTCACGTCCTCCGTGTGTAGGGCCCACACCCACTAAATCCCCCCTCGTACCGTGGACTGTTGTGCCCACTCCGGAACTACGGTGATATTACTTCTGCTCACATTCGCGTCCGGATTGTGTATTGAAGGTTGAGGAGACTTCTAAGTGTATCCACTATTCCTTTTGTCCAAAGTCCCGACTGGGACCTCGTTTGACACGTGAGCTAGTGTCATCTATGCCGGCGTGCCTACATGTTCCGCAGCTTCAGATCTCTCTTCTCCAGTCTCAGAATGCGCTCCACGTAATTCGCTACTGAGGCCAAATTCTGCCTGCTCGCAATCATAACCCGACAATGTTAGCGGCCGTTATCGTTCCGATCATCGACGTCCGTGCAGAGCGATAGCCCTCGATGCCTTTCCTCGTAAAGGCAGTAAGGGAAGGTGGTCTTGCCCATTCTGTTCAGATATTTCCTAAAATATCCGTGGCCCGATAGCTTCTGTGTAACGTAATAATTTACTTTTCCAAATTTCCGACTAATCCATGGTTTTATGTCCGGAAGAAGTCTCGCCGTCCACCTTCCTCTAACCTCATTGTTCCATCGTCGTTGCCATTCTGAAATGTGTTTTCCCTGAAGTGACCGGTAATGTGATTTCCAGCCAATTTCGCCTTGTAAATCTTCTTCCGCTCTGCTGCCAGTAGATCGACAGGGATTGTACCTGCTATCACAAGTACGACTGGGGCGGACACTGTACGATGTGCCGACGCGATACGTAGTGCAGCCGTTCTCTGTACCGATAGAAGTAAGTTCACCCGTTTTCCAACCTCTATCGTTTCGGCCCAAATTTCGCTCCCATAGAGCATAATGCTGCTTCCAACATCCATCAGGAGTCTCCGTATCGCCGGTAGCGGGCCTCCAATATTTGCCATTAATCTGTTGAGCGGCCCAAAGATCTTCCGGACTTTGTCAGCCGAGTACTGAATCTGGTATGTCACCCTGGGATCCAGCCTTATTCCCAGCTATTTTACCGAGCTCTTGGTCCTAATTACCTTGTTTCCAATACTCATGTCCACCTGCAAGGTTATACGCCGACTAGTGATCAGCAGTAATTCCGTTTTGTGCATGGCTAGGTCTAGGCCGTGGGAATCCAACCATCTTTCGTCCTTAGCATGACACGTCTCAGTTTTCGCTGCGCCTCTTCCGTATTCCTGGCCGTGATAACGGCTGCATATCATCTGCGTATCCAACCAAAAAAGTTCCATCTGGCATATTCTCCCTTAGAATTCCATCGTAGGTAACGTTCGATAGGTCGGGGCCAAGGATAGATCCTTGTGCCGCTCCTGATGTTATATGTTTTACCCTTGGTCTCGAGCTTATGTTATACAACAGCTGTCTGTTACTCAGGATGTAGTTTGGTACTGAGAAATTATACTCCAAAACATTCAATACATCGCTCCATCTTAGACTGTTAAACACGTTTCTTATGTCCAAAGTTGCAAGCAGTAGCACTGGCCTCGTAGAGCTACTCCCACGTTGTTTGACTATCGTCGCTTCTGTTACCTCTCTCAAGGCGTCAATTGTAGACCGACCGGGACGAAATCCATATTGTCTGGCAGACAGTCCGCCACCATTCTCAATAGCCGCAATAAGCCGTGGCTTCAAAAGCCTCTCGTGCAGTTTTCCCGTCGTATCTAGCATGCACAGTGGGCTGTACGCGGATGGGTCCTCCGGATCGCCCTTTCCCTTGCTTATTAAGACCAGCCGGTGTTTCTTCCATATTTCGGGCAAATACACACCCTTAGGCACGTGTTGTACATTCTCAGTAAGAGTTCCGGTCTTTGACTGGCAATCTCCCGTATTATCTCAGGCGGAATGCCGTCGGGTCCTGGTGCCTTACCGGGTTTTAATTCGACCGCTGCTGTTTTCAGCTCCTCTGTGGAAAATGGTAAAAATTCCGTATTGAGCATGTTCTGTCGCCGGCTCATGAGTAGAGAATAGTGTATCCACTATATTTCCCATTACTCGCTTGTCCATAATCTCCATTGGTTTCCTTTTGTTAAGTTTGCCCATTACAATCTTGTATCTAAGTCCGTACGGGTTTAAGTTTACGTCTTCGCGTAGTTCTTGGAATACCTGATTCTCCTTGCGCGTTATAGCCTTTTTCATAGACTTCTTTGCTACCTTATATGCCCGCATTTACACAGCGGCTGGTCCATCGGGTCTGGCTCTCGAGTGCCTACGTCTACGGCGGACGTAACCTGAGTGCTGCGATATTGTCGTCCCACTGCTTTATTTCTGATATTCGGGGGTCTCAGCAAGGGCATTGCCTTTTTACATTGGCGTCTTATTATCTCCATTGTTTGTTCTACTCTTGTCCTCGCGTCGTCCGAGAGTTTAACTCTGCTACACAATTTGTCCACTTCCAAGATTAGCCAATTAGCATTCAATTTCTGTGCATCCCATCTTCGACTGTTCGTGTTGTGATTGTCCTCCTCTACTCTATTCCTTGAAGCAAAGGTCTATGATATGTACTGGTGATCACTGCCCGTATATATTTCCAGGACCTTCCAGTCTTCGACTCTGTGATACATGCCCTCCGAGACCATAGTGATATCCGGGATGGTGCCCTCGCAGCCTGGTCGTCTGAAGGTAGCTACGCTCCCCTCATTAGCGAAGACCAGTCCGGTTCGAGGTGCCATCTCCACAATTCGCCTGCCTCTTGGATTGGTATTCCAAATTCCCCATTCTACAGCTCTAGAGTTAAAGTTGCCTGCCAATTTGAGATTGCCGCCAATCTGCGCTATTGCGTCTTCGATTCTGGCCAATTTCTCCTCAAAGGTTCCCATGTCATCATTGAGAGTCAAATAATAACTCATTAGGGTGATCCCATCAAACTGTACCCAGGTGAAACAATCTCCCCTGCCAGATCTCCTTGGTGGCCGACCCTGGTTATCCGTTATCCATATAACTGCCGTAGATGTTACGTTACCCAGCCAAAATCCACTATTCTTCGACGCATATTGTTCGCTTATGATAGCTACGTCAACTTCCTGCTCCCTGACTATTTGCGATAGCAAAAAAAAAGCCACTTTCCCTCTATGCATATTAAGCAGCAATATCCTCATGATGTTTTTTGCAAGCTCATCTCACAGCCCCGCGATCCCGGGAGGTGTTCCAGTGATTTTCCCGACTCTGCAAAGGAAATACAACATCTCGGTGTGTTTCGGCATTCCTTCCTCTTATGCCCCTTTTCTCCACATTTCATACATAGGTTCGATCTGTCCGATCCATCACTTTCCCACCGCCTGTGACCACTTCCGAAGCATCGGAAACATCATATAGGTTCCTCTCTGACCATTATCCTACAGTTTGTCCAGCCTATTCTGATCCTCTGTAGTTTCAGAAGCGTCTTCGCACAGCTCGTAAAGGTTGATACTAAGGCCCTTTTCTGCTCCCGGAATGGTAAAAGTTAACCATCGGAAAACAGCCAATTATGCAAACGACTAATTAGAGGTTTCTATTGTCGTCCAACAGCCAGAAGCCGATTAAGAGAGCAAAATTTATTAGGTAGGTCAGCAAAGAAGTCACTTATTAATAAAGGTAATGAGAAAAAACGACGGTATCTGCATTGGCCAAAAGAGCAGAGGGCAAAAGTTTTGTGGAGCGAAGAATCAAAGTTTAACTTATTTGGCTTTGATTGTTCAGAATGTTGTTTATTTGCAGAATTTTGTGAATGTTTTTGTTTTAGGGACCAACGAATGGAATTTAATCTATCAGAGCTTTTTGAGGTTGTCTAACACCAAATGTGTTTGTGTCTTCGAAGTTAATTAAACTAGAGCTATTCAGGTTCGTTTAGATTATAAAATGAAAAATTAATTTATTTACAGTGAGGTCACATACATATATAATTGGTCATTACAATCCGTTAGCCATAATGACGACCTAGCTTCTCACACCTCTTATGTTTTGTGTGTTAATTCAACACATGAGTGGCAATAGGACAGATATTTTAGAAACTTTTCATTGCAATTTTATTTACTCTCAGAGTTTTTGACAGAAATCTGCTCAGAGGAAGTCGCCAGAGAACAATTTTTTCATATTCCCTTTTTTTGGAAATATCTGAACTGAGATTTGAACCGTCGCCTTATGTTTAATAAGCCAACATACTACCTACTTGGTTACATAGATTTCAAAGAGACTCTTAACTTTTGTAAATTTCCTATATAACAAAAATAAAAAGTTTGAAACGATAATTCAATGAAGAAAACTTATTTCATGAAATTTTTTTTATTATTTTTATTATAAGTAATACATAAGATGAGAATAAATAGATGAATAGTATGGAATATCGAATGATATGATGATTGCTGTGTACTGAATGTAGAAAAGAAATTTTAAGTAGAGTAAAGAAGTTTAGGATAAGGGCAAATATGGAATAGGTATGGCCTGGTGATAGTAATAGGAATTTGGCAGAGAGGAATCTGTTTTCCCTTATGAAATGACGGCGGATCAGGTGATGGTGCGAGATTGTTCCGTGGGTTATAGCTCTCCCTACAACTTTTCGTGGCCGTTTACCCAGACGATTAATGAATGCTTGCCGGAGATATGAATGAAAACAATCAACACAGTAATTACAAAAGCATCGTTGCCAAATTTGGTCACTGAGTTGTCCGCTGTCAGTTGTTCGAGACCATCTGTAATATCGATTTGACAACTAACAACATTACATTTAGGTTTTTTTTTTTTTTCATTAGAGAAAATTTTTAAATATTTTATATTCTATATTTTAGAATTGAATATGAACTACTTAAGAAAGCTTGGAGTGTTGACAATAAGCAGCCTTATAAACCAACAAAAAGTAAGACCCCAAAAAAGAAAAAAGAAAAGAAACGAAAGAAATATCTTGATCTGACTGAAGATAGAACAATTGAATCTTTGTTTGAAGAACTTAAAACTGCCGGAGTTATTGAGAATATTTCCAAAAAATATTTTGACGATTTAATAGGAGAGTTTAACTGGGTGGCAGATGATACCAGAAATGAAAATCAAAAGACGTAAGTAAAAGTTATTTTAGGAGCTTAATTCAAATATGTACGAGATAAATATTAGTTTGACATGAAATCTATATGTATATAAGCCTTTATGTGCATTACTGTTAATGAATTAATTTAGTTTTTAAACTGTGCATGCATTAGTTTTATGCTAATAATGTGGGGTTGAAGCTTGTTTAAAATATACGCCAGTACAATTGTTCTCGTGTGATTGGAAGTTATGATATTTAGTTTTTAAGTAAAACTAAAGTTATTTAATTTTGTTTCTATTTTTATTTATTTAAAGAAAATATAGATTCTTTAATTAATAATGTTTTTAATTTTAACACAGATGAGAAAAACTCAACTTCCATTGCTAAAAAGTTATTTGATGCCATCGAAGAATGTAAAAGCCCTTTAAAACGAGTCCAAAGAAATAGATTTATTTACACTTATTTAGGAGGTGGTAGAGGTGAATATTTATATATTTATGAATATATATATGGAATTAAAAACAATGTTAGTTTTATTTTCAGTGCAATAATTTTACATTTAATTTTGTGGTGTAATTGGCTTAGTTCAATACAATAGTTTCAATATAGTTTGATACATTAGTTTTAATTAGTTTAATTTGATACAATAGGTTCCATATAGTTTAATTTGATACAGTAGTCTTAATTAGCATTTAATAGTTCAATTGTAGTTTAAAATTCTTCCAAGTCTAAGTTTATTCACTTAGTCTATAATATTAAAAAGGTTATTTTGTTTACACAACACTTGGTTTATAAAATTATTAATGTCCTCTCACAACACTTGAGGTTTTTCTATAATATTAGCAACACATGAGGTTTCGACTATGCGCTTTCACATCTAACCTCCTCGGCGTCTACTTTACAACTTATTCAATCTCCTACAACTTCTGTTCGTTCCCTGCGATCCGATTTACAAATACTCACGCCACTCAAAATAGATGCTGTTACTTGCAGTGATGCCAACTTAGCCCTTTTCGGGCTAGATTTAGCCCTTTTTGGAATGTCTATAACGCGAAAAAAATTTTTTAGCCCTAAACTAAAAAACGCGCAATTTCAGCGCTTTTCAGTATTTTTGTTTAGCCCTTTTAGCCCGATTTTCCTTTAACTCTGTATGGAAATATTATCTTACGTTTCTCTGGCAATGACGAATTGTAAACCAATGTGGCAGAACTTTTTTTCTACTTCTTGTTTTCTTCTTTGTTATTTACATAGAATTACCAAAAGTACCGGGAAACACAAGCTTTTCTGAAAGTTCAAAATTGTGTTTACCTAGTAATTAGGTGGAAAAGAAATGTCAGGCTGCGCTATCGTTATATACTCCAATTCATTCACCATTTGCTTCCACAGAACACTTGACAGAGCCAAGTCTCAATACCATATAAAAAGCGATTTAAGAATGAAGAAGAGGATGACCAAAAAGTACAAATAGCATTTAACAATGACCAACTTTAAAATATTGTAATGTAAATTCTATTTGAAACTAATCTAGTACCTTAAATCTAGTGAACGGAAAATGATCTCTAAAGCAATAATATCGATTAATAAACTATTTTGTTTAAAAATTGTGGTGGTTTTATCTGAAAAGACTTTTTTAATTTTAGCCCCCTTTATGCGCTTTTTTGAAAAAAATCAAATTGTATTGTACTAAGAACGTAATTTTTTCAATTTAGCCCATTTTAGCCCGTTTTTCATTTTTTTCACGCGTTTCGTGTCCGAAGAGTTGACATCACTGGTTACTTGAGTCCGAAAACAACCTTTTTCCAACCAGTGAATGGATTTTACATCTCGACAATACCCCGTATCACAAAGGATGATTACCTACCACATTCTTAGAAAACGTAGGTCAGTCTGTTCTTCCATGGTTATCTCGGAGCCCTGACCTAAACATTATTAAAAATATTTCATAAAATATCAAAAAACTATTGATAAAAGTCGAAAATGCGAAGAGGATATACAAGAAATTAGTAAAATTGGGTTTAAATTGACTACCGAATTTGCCCAAAACTTAATTCACTCAATTCCAGAAAGGTTTCAGGCGGTCATTGATTCAACAAGTTTATTAATAAACTTAAGTCTTGTGTAAATTCTAGAGGTGTGCACAAGACATTCGACTAGGTTATCCTTCACCGAATGCAATACTGTAGTGTACCCTTTTCTGTTATATCTGATTTTACGAGTGCTCTGAAATGTGTATTTCTCATTTATTCATACAACTGTATTATATGTATATATATATACAACTGCACTCGTTTGCCTGTGAAGTAACGGAACTATGCTTTGTGTTGTAAGAGCATATTTTATTACTGAAGTTACATTTTCAGTATTGCCATACGAATATCAGTAGTGTAAAAAAAGTAGTAGCTTAAAAAAAGTTTTTCCCAAGAAATAAAAAGCTTAAATAGCAATGCTGGCGAGCAAACAAAGAGCAAAACATTCGGACCTTATGCATTATTGTGAGTAGGTGCGCGGGTGATTTAAACGTAATAATTTTAAAACAATTTTGCAGTGGAAAACCAAAAAATAAAAAAAAATTATTATGGAAAATGAAAATAAAAACAAAAACGATATAGTACATCCTTTGCTTTCGCCATAAACTCAAAAAAGAATTTTCCCCAGAAATAATAAGTTTAAAAAAGTTATTGGCAATGCTGGCGATGAATGACGATTCAAATATTGATGAACAATTTCTTAATTAAATATAAGAAAAGATTAATAATTACAAAAATAGTCTGTTTTGTATAAATTTTTTATGGTTTTATTATTTTTTTATAATTACACTACTATATTTTTGGGAAATGAAAATAAAATTGCGTTAAAAAACAAAAGCATCCTTTGCTTTCGCCATAAATTCAAAAAAATGTTTCCCCAGAAATAATAAGTTTAAAAAAGCTACTGGCAAGGCTGTCGTCGACGAAGATGTTCGGTTGCCGAGAGCAAAAAAGAAATGCACGTTGTGACTCTATGAAGAGTACAAAATTTTTGTTGCACGCTTGACACAACTCTCTTTTATACTGTTGTACAATGTTTTACGAGCGCAGTTGTTTTTTTACACTATCTTTGCTTCACACTTATTTATATTTGCAGCTACAATCAATATTCGATCTTGAGAAAAATGCAATAGTGTGCAATTGTCTATTGTCTTACGCACACCTCTAGTATATAACAACAACACGCACACATATAAGGCGTTGATGGTTTTATTTGATCGTCTCCAGGCGCCTTTTCATTCTTCGTTGACATACAGTACGTGTTGTCAGTTGTCAGAGCAAAAATTAAGTTTTTAGATGATCTTACGATCGTTCTCTATTTTTTTTGTGTTGTTTTTATATATTTTTGAAGTACCGTTATAAAAAAAAGCACGTGCATTTTGGTACGATTTGCTTCAACAATGTGTATTTGGTATAAACTCGTATATTTGCTGGTGTGACGTTGCAAAAATAAGTTGTCATCTGAAGTGTCTATCGTAAATATAATTGGTTTGTTCTATTATAAAAGGAAGGTCTCTTTAAATTTCTTTTTATAAAAAATATGTATTTTTTCCTAGGATACCTATAAATAAGTTTAAAAATGCCAAAATTTAAGCAATTAAAGAATGAAGAGCGATCTGCTATAATTAATTTATATAAAGACGTTTGAAACTAGAGGACTCGATGACCATAGACTTGGCAAAATGGCCTTGCAAAACTTCGGGCGTTGCGGATATTAATTTATTGACAACTTACTTTGCAACATGAATTTCGACTGCATCATTTAGTTTCTTTCTCAAAATTGGAATAAGGTTTGGTTTTGTTTTAAAATATATTTTAATTTCAAACTATGGGATATGTAAATGGCATTCATTGAACAAATTGAAAGAAAAAAAAGCTGAAATAAATTTTACTTCGTACCAATATTAGTCTTGACAACTTATTTTTTCCACATACTGTATGTCCCGTTTTTAAACTTTTCAATAACTACACAAACGTTCTTACGTTACGTAAGTTACGTTTTTATGTTCTCTACGCTTGACTAACCAGCTTATTTTTAATAATAAAAAAAAAACAGGAACAAACAAAACGCACGAATCGTACAGTGCAAAGAAATATAAAAATCTATAATAATAATTAATAAAATAAACAGTTCGAAAAACTAAAACCGCTGCAATATTTTCTTTTATAGAACCAGTAGTCCAGCCAAAGCTGATATTAAAATGGTTATTCAAGACAACATTTTTGGAATGGGAGAATTTAATGCAGAGAAACCCAAGTCCTTATGCCTTATTGGTCCAACAAGTTGTGGTAAAAAGCTATTATGTAATATTATTGCTACTGAACTTGGTAAGAACTTAATTTTTATCACATATTTATTTATATGGCTTAATGAAAAAAGGTCGTATCTCTTTTTTTTGAGAAAAAAAATTTAAATATGGAGCGTAATTTTCATTAGTGTTTGTTACATTCACAAGTTTTAAGCTGGCAAAGTTTTTGGGTTTTCTAGTTCCCGTACTTTGCGTATTTTTGCTCTTTCAATGAGAGAAATTTTATTTAACTCTCAATTTGCCGAAGTTTACCCAAAAAGTAAAGAAACAAAAAAAGTCAAAAATAACTTGGACCATTAATACAACATACCGTTAAATTTGAGTTTAGTTAAAGTTACCTTTAGCTAAGGAAACTGTAAAGTTACCTTTAACTTATTTTTGTTATTACAACTTATAAAATAAAAATAACTTTTTAAATAAATATGGCAGTTCCGGAGTAATGTCGATAACATTGCTCAATTAAACAGGCTTATTTTAAACGCAGTGGCAATGAAGGGCATCGATTTTTTTGTTGTATATGCTCATTTTGCTTATATTTGAAGTTGCAATATTGAAAATAATGTATAATACGACAAGTACAAACATAAACTTAACTTTAAAAGTTACCGGTAGTTGTGATATTGTCCACTTATAATAATAAAAAACAATTTATCTGCCCGTTAAAATCCTTCCTTTAGTTAACGCAAATAATGATAATAAACTATTAAATAAAACTATTTATCTACATAAACGTCAAAATGTTACTAGACAGGGGATTTGATTAAAGTGTGAAATTCTTCAAGTATATCTCTGAATGCATACATACATACATAATTGGTTACTACAAACCGTCAGCCAGAATTTCGACCTAGCTTATTACACCAACTATGTTGTGTGCGTTAATTTTATACATGAGTGGGCGGACCTACAGTTTAAAATCCACTCCGAACGACAGATTTTTGAAGTTCTTAATGGCAATTTTATTTACTCTCCGAGTTTTCGCCAGAAATCTGCTGAGAGGCAGTCGCCGAAGAAATATTTTTTTTTTTCATATTTCGTTTTGATGTTAGACCTGGGATACGAACCTAGGCTTCTCGTCCAATAAGCCAATACTCTAACTACTAGACTACGCCGGCTACATATGAATATATATCTCTTAACATATTTCAATTTTATTTTGAATATTTTAATATATGAAGCTACGGTAGTTTCCCATAACTGCATGTCATATCGCTAATAGTAAAAACATTTTAGAAAGGAGTGGGGTTTTTAGAAAATGAGTTAACACTAATGCTATATTTGTTGTACAATTTACTGCACTATTCAAATAATATTTTTAGCTGAAATGTTGTTACTGATAAACATATATACAGCGTAGCAGATCAGAAATAGAACATAAAATTCAGAATTAAATTAATTATACTAACTTGAGTCCTTTGATTTAATTACTGCTACAAACTGTACAATTGTAGTAGTTTTTCAATTTTAATATTGCAAAGTGGAAAATAGAAAGAACATTCAGACTCCATTTACAAATGTCTATCAAAACAATAAATGCGCCGTTAGATATTTTGAAAGTATCAAAAAAAAAAAAGATTTTCAAACTGAAACTTCTGAATGGAGTATATGAGCACAGTAGCTCATAGCTTATCATTTTATATTTTGGTGTATGATGCACAAAAGTTTTTTATACTTTTAGAAATAGTTTAATTCTATTAAATATAATGAATGTAATATTAAATACATGATTTATTCTATAAAGACAATCCTTTTATCAAGCAATTTATTTCGTAAAACTTAAAACTACTTATTCTCATATATTCTTCGTAATTTCTGGGTCGTCTTC
Organism: Sarcophaga peregrina; assembly: GCA_014635995.1. Taxonomy (NCBI): domain Eukaryota; kingdom Metazoa; phylum Arthropoda; class Insecta; order Diptera; family Sarcophagidae; genus Sarcophaga; species Sarcophaga peregrina. The sequence goes on along the minus strand of CM025792.1, from coordinate 28,832,646 downwards.
GTTTTATTGCTTGTTTTCGAACCAAGCCATACAGAAACAAATTCTGTTTTTCGAAACTTGCTAATTTTTCCTGCCTTCATATCCGATTCCATTTATACATTTTTTGGAACGAAGGCAATTTTTATTTTCCAAAAGTTTACCACTCACATGCTTAGACTCTTTTGTTTCATATTCCTCTCCACTATTTCTCTTCATTTTTCTCATATTTTGTGCATAATTACGTTGATTTCCTGAACTCTTTCTTGATTTCATGTTGCTTTCTTCCATTTGTAAGGGTTCCGAATTCACTTTTAAAGTATGAACTGATTCATCTGAAGACGAAATTAGTCTTATTCGTTTTTATTTCTTGGAAGCATTACCTATATTTCTTCGTTGTGTAATATCTACAATTAACTATAAATAGTACGTTTTTACATTAAAAGGATTACTTGATCATACCTGAATCGCTATCTGAAGACATGACAAAATTCCTAATTATTTTGCCAAACTATGTGAACATACTAATTTCTACCACCATTAAAAAAACAGTAACTGTAATTTGTTTACCAACCAACAAATAAAGAAGTTTTAGCGAGTTAATTTTCATGGCATTAGGATTTGATGTGCAATAGCTAACAAACTAGATTTTTAAAATTTTTGACTTATACCACTTTCAAAATCAAGGGCTCAAATGTTAATTACGGCAACACAGAAAGTGTGAGCGAGATGCTACAAATATTGTCAAAAGAGGCTAACTAAGATCCAAAAGTAAGTGCTCCAAAATTACTGAATATTGATAAGTATTCCATGATTGTGGTGACATGCAAAACAATAATTTATATTTTGCACAACAGTGTCTTATGATTTTTTTTTGTAAAAAGTTTTGTTTGCTCATGAAGTAAAAACCAAATCAAGCCAAGCTTAAAAACAAATAAATAACTTCAACCAAAAAATGTAAATGGATAGGTTACTCAATTCAATATTTAAATTTTTAAAAGATAGGTGTAATATTTCAAGTGTACGGGTTGTAAATTATTAAAATCCGCATTTTATCGTGCTTGGAAGGAAACAACAACAGCCGAATACTTCTTCTTCTCTTAGCTTTCATGTAAAAAATTTGTAGTCAAAAAAGTTCACAATATGACTAACCATGGGTTCAGAATTTCAATTTATTGGTATTGCCGGAAACATGCAGTTACGGCGAAGTCGCCGTAGTCTAGTAGATAGTGTGTTGGCTTATTAGACGTAAGGTCCGAGTTCAAACCCCAGATCAGACATCAAAACGAAAATATGAAAATATTTCTTCGGGGACTTCCTCTTAGCAGATTTCTGGCAAAAACTCTGAGAGTAAATAAAATGGATATGAAAATATTTCTCAGAAAAAAAAATCTGTAGTTCAAAGTCGTCTTTGAACTGTAGGTCCCGCCACTCATGTATAAAATTAAAGCACACAACATGTGAGAAGCTAGATTGTAATCCTGACCAATAGGGAACTTTTGCAATATAAGTAAATACAACAATCAAAGAAAAGTGTGATATTGATAAACTTTGGAAATTAATTCAGATTGCGTGGTATGATATACCGGATTGGATATGGGAAACTACTATGCTAGACAATGTCTATCAGTTCGAACAACACTGGAGTCCATACAAAATATTAACTACTCTATGAGAAGATCAAAACTTATTTAAATTACTGCAAATGTATTATTAAATGTTTATCTATTTATAACTATTTTGAAAGGAAAATGATTTGCTTTACATTCGTCTTATGAGAAATATGTTGTTGCTATATTTTTGCTTATTCTTTGACCACGTTTTGTTTTTAGGGCTTTTGTTTATCATTTTTATACATGATCAAAGATATTGTGTTGTTTCTGGTGCTTTTATTTATTATTTCAACAACACCATTTCCACTTTCCTAACAATATTGTATATGCAGGAGCGTTTATTTAAATTATTTAATTCAGTATTTTATTATTGCGTGTCTTTACTTAACATCTTTTAAGTTGTTTACGTTATGTTCCTTGTCATTTATGTATTGATTAGAAATCATTCATTAAAAATGTGTTTTAAACTCATGATTTAGTAGTGAGTAGTATTTGTGTTTGCTCTTGACTAACGTACACGGTCCAACTTTATATATATTGTTACGTCTATACCTTTTTGAAAAACGTAACAAATATTTATTTATTAATTCCAATACACTTACAAATTATATTTTAATTCTATACGATCTGAGTAACTTCGACCATACGCTCGGTGTAGTGTCACAGACCAGAGCCTCTGTTGGGAATCGAACCCACGACCCTCACGCTAATAGTCTAGCACACTACCCAATAGACTACCAGGGCCCTCGTAACAATATATATTCGTTGATTCTAAAAAAGGTACAAATAAATTGGTGTTTAGTCTCAATAAAATTCTTCATTGGACCAGTGTGTATAACTTGTCGTATACAACAAAAATTGCTCCTTCTCTACTATTCTCACACAACTATTCGCTATTCTGCTCACAACGGGGATCTTTAAATCACGACTGTTCTTTTCACACGCTACGCGACTTTACACAAGGCTAACTGAATTATTTCTACTCGTTGCCTGCTTTATCATCTTAGATGCGGACGTTATCAGTCTGATGAAGGTTCTTGAAGAGGAACGTTTTGTTTGCGTATTGTGCACACATTGCATGTTGTTGTTGGTTTACTAGGAACAAGTTCGATGTATTTGTTAGTGTAGCTGTTATTTATCGTTTTTTATTGATGTTAAACGATATTATACTGTTTCTATTTTCGTAACATTCTCTTTTTTTTCGAACTCCTTGGTCAAATTTGCGCCACTTAAAGTGAAGCAGACTAAAATTTCGGATTTCTTGTATAATGTACATTGGATTTCCATATTTAGTCTTATCGTGAATTTTACTTTTTCTCACCTGACTAATGGATAAAATATTCTGATCACATGACGAATGATTTTTTACATAGAATGCGTACTTTTGCTTATAATATACAATATAAGGAAGCATTAAAATTTATTGAAAATATGTGTTTAAAAATGACAAACAAAGTCAGAAAATCCACAGGTTGCTGTATTAGAAAAGAAGAACGAAAGAGCGAGTAGTCTTCGATAAAATATTATTGAATTGCGTAATACTACTTATAATACCATTATTGTATGTGTTTATTAAAATAGATGATGAACAACCTAACACTTAATGTAGAAGTGAGTAAAGCTAAAATTTTTTTGTAGGCGCTCCATATTTCATAGAATAGTATATAAAAGACTAAATATTTTCGTAATATACATTTCCACAATAAACACTTAAATATTAATTAATATGTTGCCCAATTGTCTCCTATTACGAATATACTCTACAAATCTAGATTTGAATAAATTTATTCCTTTACAGATGCTTTATTTATGAACTTAAGTCCAGAAAGAACGCATCAATTCACTGGTAATTTAAAGTATTTCGTTAACGTAGTTATGAAGGTGGCGAAAGCATTTGAACCTACTATTATATTTATTCAAGATGCTCACAGGGTATTTTGGAAGAAAGTACCTAAAGAGCAAATGCATTTAAATCCAACACTTTTGAAGGATGTTTTGTTGAAAAACATTTTAAAACCGTTAAAGAAGGATGACAAAATAATGGTAGTGGGAACAAGTGATATGCCTTGGAGTGCTAACCCAAAATTTAAAAATGCTTTTCAAACAATATTACTTGTACCGAAATCGGATTACGGTACTATTTTCTTACTTTGGCTAGAACTTCTAACACAAAACATAAATGAGAACGATTTGAACGACAATATCCTATCCGCTTTAGCCAAAGTATTTAGAGCATATAATACAGGAGATATTACCAATTGTATGTCAAAGGTAATGCATATAGCAAGAAGACTGCGTACTTGTTCACATCCTTTGGAGCCTAAAGAGTTTTTAGAGTACTTTATAGACCGGTCAGATCCCGTCTTTCCACCTGATGAAAAGGTAAATTAAGATGACTGTAAAGTGTCCGTATTAATTTTTATTAAAATGATTTTTTTTTTCAGGTTTACGAAAAATTTGAAACTTTTTACAGTAAAACAAATAAATTTGGTAAAATGAAAGCTAATGCTTTACTCAAAGAAGCTCAAAAAAAGAAGAAGAAATAAATTTGAAACACATCTATTTACGTTAGCAGAAAATTGTATGTAGTAAGAAATTTTAAAGTTTTATTTATAATCTTTCGAATTTTAAAATTTAATGTACGAAAAATAATAATTAAATAACTAGTGGTTACAAATATATTACGAATAGTTTTAACATTTAATAGCATCACAAGTTATATTAAACTCTTAAAGATACGACTAGCGTTTTTGCAGGTAAAAGTCGAACTATTTATTTATTAATAAAATACAATTACAAATTATATTCTAATTCTATACGATCTGAGTAACTTCGACCATACGCTCGGTGTAGTGTCACAGACCAGAGCCTTTGGTGGGAATCGAACCCACGACCTCCACGCTAATAGTCTAGCACACTACCAGGGCGCTCCTATTTATTTATATTCTTAAAGCAAACAAGGTAGTAATTTAATCTTAAATTTAAATAGAATCATCAAACATTATGAATGTTTGCAGAATGGATAAGTTGTGAGCATTAATATGAATTAACCCGCTAGTGCAGGGGTCGGCAAACTTTTGAGACGGAAGAGCCAAAAATTGCAATTTGCAAAACTTAAGATTTAAAAGAGTCAAACATTTTTTTACAACAAAATATTAAACATTCGAACAAAAAACTAACATATTTATTCATAAAAAATTTATACACACTTATTATTTTATTATTAGTAAAAAAGTAAAAGTATTTAAGTAAAACTAAAGAGACCCTTACTTACAACACTAACTTCAGTAAAAATCAATTGATCAAAAAATATTCAATGGGAGGGCTGGGTTTGCATAGTTTTGGAAAGATTGGATAAATTTGGATGATAACTTGTTGTTTTTAGTTTCAAACACGACTCTAAATTTTCACTTGTTAGTTGGCTTCTAACTTTATTTTTAATTATATTCATGCACGAGAACACTTGCTCGCACGAATACGTCGATCCAAAGGTAGCCATTACTCCATTTTTCACCTCACTGTAGCAATCTGGAAGACTATTCCATGCGTCCAATATAAGAGTCTCAATTCGCGGCATTTCATTTAAATCTGTCCGCTTTTTTTGCCTTACGTGCATATATTTAAGGACGTCCAACTCTTCCAACTTGCTTTTCAATTCTGTTAATTTTCCACTCCACAAAGCTTTACTTTTTATATCGATCAGTTGCCTTTCTAGAGCTCCAAATGTCTCAATGTCGATTTCGTTTATGTTGTATTGAGAGGATTTACTATGAATACTAGAGTGGTTTTGTTGGTTTTCAATTGATCAAATCTGTCAGAAAATGCCTCTATAATTTTTTTATAAATGTGCTAAAGTAATTCCTGTCAACAGTTGCACTAGTTTTATACCGATATTGATTTAGAAATTGAAAATGAAGTAATTGAACGCTCTGAATATCTTCTGCAAAATTAATTAATTTTTCTTTATAACAATTTAATTCTTCTACCAAAACTATAGGCTGGGGTCCCCCTTCCTTGCAGTTGAAGATTCAGCTCATTTAATTTTGCTGTGATATCCACCATAAAGTAAAATGTTTGCAACCATTTGTCGTTCTCTAATTCAGGATGATTAACGCCTTTTTCATTTAAGAATGTATTTATTTCATGTAGGCACAAAGCAAATCGTTTTCAGCACATTTCCTTTTGAAAGCCATCGCAATTTATTGTGAAGAAGAAGGTCGGAATACTGAGACTCCATTTCGTTTAAAAATTCTTTAAACTGTCGATGGTAGAGTGCTTCTAACAAAATGCTGTTGACAATCTTTATTACCAAATCTATGATCTCTACCATTTCGGCAGGAAATGTTTGGGCACAAAGAGCTTCTTGGTGTATTATGCAGTGAAACTTAAGAATTTTGTGGTTTATTTTGCTCTGAAGAATCGTTGTTGCTCCTTTATATTTTCCTGTCATACTTCGTGCTCCATCAGTTACTATTGAAACGATTTTATTTAAAATGATCTTATTATCTCTAAGGCATTTATCCACGGCATTCGTTATATCTGCCCCTCTAGTTCGTCCCGAGAGTGGTAGCAATCCTAGAAGTTCCTCTTTTGGACCTTGAGAAGAGACATACCTGACAAAAAGGGCAGCTTGTGCTGTGTCTTTTATGTCGCAAGACTCATCTATTGCATGTGATAAAGCAGAAGAAAGTTCAATATCTTCTACCTGCAAATATGTTACATTTGAAGACATTTTAGCGAATAGTGGCATATCTTTTATTTTTTCAAAATTTCTGGTTCGTTTTTGAAATCAGAAAACAGTTCTTCTGATGCACGTATGAAGCAAGTTTTGAGATACTCTCCATTTGTGTATGGTTTACATTTTTTTGGAATTTCTAGTGATACCGCGAAACTTGCCAATCAAACATCACTTCTAGATTGTGTCCAGTTACTTAATATGGAACTTGATAGCTGTTTTTGTTTTTGGAGCTCGTCGACAGCTTTTTTCGTTCATAACCGGCTGGATATTTGGTAGCAAACTGACCATGTTTTTTACTCAAATGTCTCTCTAAATTCGATTTCTTATTGTGTCAGAGTTTTTCGTGGCAAATGAGATAAGTCGGAAGGCCCTCTGAGGTGTCCAATCTCAATTAAATTCCCGATGCTCTTTTTCCGTACCGCTTTTTTTGGGGGATACCACGATCGCGGTGGAGATCCAATAAAGAATTTTTAAATTATTCAAAATCCCGGGATTCGGGATTGTGTGAATCCCGAAAATCCCGGGATTTCGAGTTTCGGAATTTCCCGATTGGCATCCCTACTGTCAACGTATATATACTAATCAAAATATTTTACAACGATATTTCCCAATTAAAAATACTTACCTAATAAAATAAATAATTCTCAATAATTTATAAATTAAAATAATTAGGTAACTAAACACTGTTTCACTCTCTCACGTACTGATTGAATATAAGAAGATTATGAAAATCAGAAACATTTCGCAAACGTTTCCATAATGTACACAACTTTTACAATTTTTTTAATCGTTCTGTACAAGAGCAAAACAAAATCAAACACTTTTTAAGTAAGAATTAACGTTACTTTTGTTGTTACAATTAAACATTTGAGAACAAAAAAAACATGATGAATTCACCTTGCTTCTTGTTAACAATTATTTTTTTTTGTTGCAATAAAAAATATGTGTATGGAACTAAAGAGCCACAGCATCACATCCAAAGAGGCTCGCGAGCCGTAGTATGCCTGCCCCTGCTCTAGTGCTTAAATTTTTTTTGGATTAAAAAAATTATTTCTGCGTTTGATTTGTCTGAAAAGTAAAGGGTATTTAAAAATTAAGAAATGTTTCTTGGTCAAATCGGCGCCAAAATCTTAGACCGCCTCCAGACGGATTTGGGAAAATTTTTTGGAAAAAATTTTATTCCAAACTTTTTTTTCATGCAAGTAGATAAATATAAGTATAAGTAGATAAAATATATATTTAATAAAAGAATAGATTAAAAAAAGACGCAATAAAATCGCTTCTTTTACATTTTATATTATCATCGGTCTGAATTATATTCTGCTCCGCAGGTACATTACGTTTGCGTTTCTGTGACCGAGGAATAACTGAATCAATTGAAGTAGAAAGTGATAATAATTTTGGCAAAGACGAGGGACTTCCGTTTGGAGTAGCGCAAATCCGTAATACCAGATTTGATTCTGGCATATTCACTGCTCTAATTATCTTCTCGTCAAATTCAACGTTGGTATGACCCTTGGTCTCACAACCATCATCATCCAAGTCGCTTTCCACATCTTCTACGAAATTTATTAAATCCAGTATTTTCCCAATTTCTTCATAACAAAGCGAAGACAACTTTTGCATTTTTCGATGATGATTTGTCTAAGAAGTCTCTTTCTCCTTTGACATAGTGCCGGGCATGTTCCCAGTAGATGAAGAACCATCTTTTCTTCCTTCTCATCCCTGCAGCTTTTACAGAAATCGTTCGCGATCTTTAATGCAATGACCCGTCACGATTCCAATAACCGCAGTGAGCACGCCCCTTTGGAGTTTCAGCAGCCTTGCAGTGCGGTTTCTATCCAGCCGCGGCCAGTACATGCGTACAACTCTACCCTTATTCGAAGTTGCCCACCTGCGGTTGACAGAGTCCGTGATCTCGTCGTCAATCTTGAGTCTGCAGGTTCCCAATGGGACCCCAATACTTGAGGATTCGTCGGAGAATTCGATGGTCGTGCCGCGTCTGGCCAGTTCATCCGCTATGCAGTTTCCCGGATATCATTGAGTCCCGGAACCCAAAGGGTATGTACATTATATCTCTTCGCCACCCTGTTCAAGTGTTTCCGACAGCATCAAAAATTTCTCCAGGATACTTGAGAGACGCCTGTCAATCCCGGAGAGGCCAAAAATTATATCCAGTGCCACCGTAGGAGTTATGCGCGAGGCTATCATGCAGGCAGATCGTTGCAGCCGCCCTATTAGATTCAAGTTTGTAGCCTTATCGAGAGATTCCCACCACGCTTAGGCTCGGTAGGTCAGGTGTAGAGAGCAATGGAGGCCTTCTTTAGTCTATTATTTACGTTCGACTTCCAAATCTATTTCCTATTTAATTCAGTTCTAAAAAATTCGCCTCATTCTTGAGTACTAGTTCCGATCCATACATCCTTAGTGCACGGATCGGCGGTGGCCTATACCTCCTATTATAGAGTATCACCACAGTTTTCCCAGGATTGACTTCCAAGCCGCGATAAGATGCCCACTCGCCAACCTCCTCCAGAGCCAGTTGCATTCTATCTCTAAGAATGTCCGTAAATCTGCCCGGTATGCAGATCCAACACAACTAGCAGTTCGTTAATCCCAAAATTCAATAGGAGGGGAAAGCACTCCAACTTGTGGAGTTAGCGTTCCTCTCCTAGCTATGTGTGAGCCCTCTACCGTCTGGTAAATTGTTCTTTCACTCAGTAATTTTGATATCCATTCCATCATCGTGTTTTGTATACCCAATCTTGTCAGTGCGGCAAGGCCCCTTTATTGAAGGCCCCTTCGATGTCCAGGAAGGCAGCCGGAATGTATTCGCTTTACTATAGGTATGCTATCCATTGGATAAGAAACTTCTATCCGGGGTCCGCCGTAGATTTATGTCTACACTGAACCAAAAATTTCCGTAAATACTGTAAAAAGCGGTGCAGAATTAATGAAATTTCGTTATATATTAGCTAGCAAAAATGTCCGTTCATATTTAGGTGCTTTTTTTAGTACAAATATACAAATTTATGAATTATTCATATTGAAAAATTAATAGTTAAATTAACAAAACATTTCCTATTTTAAAAAAAAATTTTATTCAAATCAACAGATTCTACTCTAATAAATTTTAAATATAAAACTTATTTCCTTAATTTAAAGTAAAATCTTTGTTTTTAATGAAATTTATGTCGAAAGAACTCGCCGTAGTCTAGTAGGTAGTGTGTCGGCTTATTAGATGTAAAGCCAGGGTTCGAGCCCCAGTCCTGACATCAAAACAAAATACAAAAAGTATTTCTTCGGCGATTTCCTCTCAGCAGATTTCCAGCAAAAACACTGAGGAGTAAATATAATTGCCATGAAAAGTTTCTCGAAAATCTGTCGTTCGGAGTCGACTTTAAGCTGTTGGTCCCGTCACTTATGAATAAAATTAACGCACAAAAAATAAGTGGTGTGAGAAACTAGGTTAATAATCCTGACTGAAGAGTTGTAATGACCAATTATGTATATGTTATGTATGTATGTGATGATTACTTGAGAATGCTTCTTTTCTACGCATATCATTATATGCAGGATCATTTACTAGTTCGCCTAGAAAGGATAAATCTGAACAGGACTGGAAATTGTTTCCATACGTAAAAACACTATGCTAGCTGGTGTCCTGGTCCCGGAGCCTTAAACGGCTTAAAATCATCTATCGCTTATTTAACAGCACTCGCAGATATATACGAGAAATACTCTCCTAATCAGTTCACTTCTCGGACCCCGTGCTTGAACTCCCGAGACCTGTCCCACCGGAAAGTGGGTGTCAATAAGGAGTTCCAGAGTTTCCATCTCAAAGCAAGCCCATGAGCCGTCGTTCTTTTGCAACACCGACGGTATAGAGGGTGGAGTTGCCAGAATCCTCCTAATCCTTGACGTCTCTTTGATAGTTTCTATATTGCTATAGAAAGCTTTCCAGGAGTTTTTCTTAGCCCATCTAATGATTCTCTTGTATTCCCTGAGGGATGCTTTGTAGCTTTCCCAATGTTCCGAATTCTCGGATTTCCCCGCCACATTGAATAGTCCACAGGACTCCTTTCTGAGCCTGTCCAGATTCTGGTCCCACCAGGGAGACTTATCCGTCCCCCGTTATTCCTTTTTGGACATGGTTTTTCAAATGTATGTGAATTGGTTACAAGTTCAGAAACACCATCAATCTTACTATACGGAACTGGACTTATGCCCAGATAAATTAGACGCCCATCCAAGTCCCTGGTGCGTCACTCCGTAGACCGCTGTCTTTTGACAGCTGCATCCATGACTAACATCTTTTGTATCTTTCTTTGAGGTGTTTTCCAGAACTTGCTAAGCTCTCAAGCGCTCCCTGTACCGCTGCTTAGATTCTTTTACGTGTTTTGTTGCCGCGTCAACCTTTGCACTTGCATTGCCACTTTTGCTGGACGAAGTTCCGGCTTTTTTAGGCAATCCCACTTCTATCAAGGCCAACGCTTGTGACTTTTTGAGAAAATTCTAGTTCTTGCCCTGATTTAGGACGAAACAACTTCTGCTCTTTGGGTGCAACGGGAAGTGGCTTAACAGCCGTGTGCGGATTTTTACGAGTGCCGGTGTCGGCCTCCGCAGTGGAGGATTCCTTGTTATTCAGATTTTCCTTTCAATTTTTTTTTCATTTTCCATTATTTTAGATCCCACGAGTTGCAGATAATCCTGAAGGTCATCAGGTTTACAGGATACTCCGTTATATGAAATTCACAATTTTTGCAAAATAATATTTAGTACGCATTTTCCAATTTTTCAACTTTAAATGACAATGATCGCTGCTGCATGATGTAAATATAATAAAAATAATTTTTTGACTTTCTAAATTAATCAAAACACGAAAAGAAAGCAAAACAGAATTTCCCTCGTCTACAGGCGGTCGTGGGCACTAGAGCGTTAATCCTTGACAGTTTCCAACAGTAAAGTTAAATTATATGATATCGTATACTACAAAATTAAATTTATTTTAGTTATTATTGGAGTATTTATTGTCCCTTCAATATCTAATTCACGGTTAGTGAAATAAATAATTAAGACAATGAGTTTCTTTATTTCTATATACTATACTAACATTTGTTGTTTCAATTCATCTATCCGTATTTCTTTTCTGAAAGCTCATTTATACGAGTCGCTAATGATGAGAGATTTGATGTTAACTGTTGAAAGTGTAAGCTATTGCTCTTTTCTAATTTTATCTGAATTTTTAAAATTATTTTCTAATAATTTTAAAAAGAAGAAGTAGAAACTTCTTAAAAATTCTCGAATCGAAATTATCCTTGTTGATTAGCCCCTCAATTACAATTAGCTAACACAAATTGTTAGCGATCTAGCTTTAGGCTAGATGTAACTAAGCTCTAAAGTTTAGATCAGAATGGTGCTTATCGTGTGGTTTAGGTGTCAATCCGATGTATAATGCTACTTCAACTCTTCTTATCCAAGAGTGTTTAGAATCTTCATTCCAAGAGTAAAGGATCGGACAGCATGATTAATAGTACTTGGAAAGTGATGTTAGCGCTTTACATCTGCAAAAGGAGAACATGATATGGGGACACAGACCAACCATTACAAACCAGCTCTATCGGGTCGTGATGGAACCAACCTCGCTCTATAGTATGCATGTTTGGTGGACGGTGTCCAAACAGAATTACCATTGCCGAGTGATAGAGTTCGCAGACGCCAACATTTTTTTATCACCAGTGCACTCTGTTTTACCTTATTATTATGCGGAAATAACTCCCCTTCTATTATAGCAGAGGGCTGAGCTGATCGCAGTGATACTATACATCCAGAGACTCCCGATGGGATCCTTGAAGTCTATCCTGATGGCTCAACGATAACTGAAGAGGTGAAATCTTTATTAATGGTTCTGAAACTTTCTTATAGGCTGCCTAACCACTGCAGTATATTATAGGTCATGGCAATTTTGAAAGCAACCCAATTCTTGTTGAATGGCAGGCTTTTCCCTGAAAATATCTTGTTTTACTCGGACAGTCAAGGTGCGACTAAGTTCCTAACAAACGTAGCTTCAACGTCCCTTCGTATCCATGAACGTCCAGGATTTCTTAGAAAATTATGAATCATTAAAGAGTAACTCTTAGATGGTTTTCGAAACATAAAGTATCGTTGGAAATTGCATTGCCGACGAGTTGACCAGGGCCAGTACTCGCTTATGCCGTGCGTCTGAAAAAGAGGAAGAGACTATAGTGCTGATTACGAAACCGTGAATCACAAAAATGTAAGCTTTTTTATTTGAATTCAATGAACAAAATATAAATTAATATTTACCATATATTTTGTTTCCTATTAATAAAAACTAGGTTTTCCAATTCCATTCTTTATTCAATTTTATTTTATTTAATGTTATTGAAATTATATTTTTTATATTTTTAAAGCGTTTTTCCTTAAGTCTTTTGTTGCTGCCAAACACTAGTAGTAGAATGTTTCAACTAACTCTGAATGTCAAATAAGATTTTTGTTGTGTTGCACGCAGCAGTTAATCGCGAAAATTCAAGCCGAACAGAAATACAAATTTTGAAGCCACCACTACCTCTGCCACGACGGCTATATTTTATTCCATAACTATATACTCATATTTGGAACTCTACTATCTTACAATACCACCACCACTAGTAGTTCTATAAGTAGTTCTATTACCTGTTTATACCAAAAAATATACCAAAAAACGTGAATAATTTTACTTTTAAATTGTGGAGCTTAGTTTTATTTTTATTTTTTTATTTATTTATTTTATTTCATTTTATTTTATTATATATTATATTATTATTAGTGAACTATCAAAAGTTTCAATTGGTGAAAGCAATTCGTCTAGATTTGTATGTGGACAAAGCTGTCCAAACAATTTATTACGGGATTGGCTGGTCTTATCCTACAGAAAACAACTTTAACAATGCTTAAGAAGATTGTAAAGAATAAGACGTGTAGCTCTATAATATGCCAAGAGATGGACGACAGAGTGGTTAATTGTGCTGGTGTAGGTGATGAGATAAACGATAAGAGCGGGCGACAGCCATGACAAATATAGCATCGACTATTGGCTTCGTTACTGTACCACAAGTTGTACAGAACGACGCATGCAACTTTTCGTCAAGCAAATCCCTATGTATACGTTAGCTGCAGCAACAAATACAATGAACAACCAGGCAACAGCATGCACAAGAAACATTAACGGCTCTTCCAGTTTGAATTCGGCAACAATGTTTCAGCAACATCTGCCACAGAATCTTTATATTTAACAGAATGCAGCAAGTGCGTATTGATAATGGCCAGTAGAACAACATGCAGCATATCGATGTTGATAATCAGAATGTAGACGATTCAGTTATGCAACGTCAAAAGATATTGGAGCTTGAAATGCTGGAAGAGGAACAAAATTTAAAAGAGTTTAATTTTAATGACGAAAGTGTAAGTTTTCCTACAACAAAATAGATTGCTGCAAACCAAGTACTTTCGAGAGAATTACCAATATTTTACGGTGATCCAGAAGAGTGGCCAATATTTATAAGCAGCTATGAGAATAGTACAGTAATTGGTACTCTAATGCGGAGAACTTAATACGTTTGCAACAATGTCTAAAGGGTAAGGCTCGTGATATTGTTCGCAGCAAACCTTTGCTACCCGTTATGGTTCCAGGGATAGTGCAGATATTGAGAATCTACTTTGGTCGCCCTGAGTTTATCCTGGAACGAATGATCAAAAGAGCGAGACAAATGCCACACCCAAAGGCAGCGTTGTCAACTATAAATTTTCAAAAAGCACCAAACTCGCCCAAAAAACGCGTAATTTGAACAAAAAAGCACTAAAACATTATAATATTTTTTTTTTTTTATATCATCATTTTATATAACCAGAAAAAAATTTACACACCAAAAGTAATATTATTTATTAAGGTTAGGTTAGATTAGAGGACGTGTACTTGTCAACTGTGACAAGTACAGTACCCGGAAGTCGAATTGACCCATTGTACAACGTCCTAGCTCTCATACCGCTCGTGTTGTGTGCGTTAATTTCTATACACGAGTGGCGGGACCTACAGTTTAATGTCAACTCCGAACGACAGAATTTTTGAGAAGCTTTTCATGGCAATTTTTACTCTCAGAGTTTTTACCATTTCGTTGTCTGACCTGGGATTCGAACTCGGGCCTTTCGTCTAATAAGCCAACACACTTCCTACTAAACCACAGCGACTTCATTATTTATTTAACCCCAGCAATAATAAGGAAACGAGTTGATACATTTTCGAAGGTAACATCATTTACATTTTATACGTCTAAAAAAAATTAACGTACATTAAGTTAACTTTCACACAAGAAAACTTTCATTAACATGTAAAATTACAGTCATAAAATATCGAATTAATTTATACATTTAACTATAGACTAGACTAAAAATTAGACCAAAAATTAGTCTAGTCTATAGTCTAATCTATATTCTTTTAGAATAGTTTATAGACTAATTTTTAGTCTAGTTTATAGTTTTTTTTTTTTTAATATTTGAGTTGGTGTCACTGACATGAAAAGAAAAGCACTAAAAAAAGCACTAGGCACTAACTCGAAAATTTTCCGCGTCGAAAGTTTTAAAAAGCACTAAAAACAGTGCTAAAAGCACTGAGTTGACAACGCTGCCCAAAGGACAAATTAGAGGCAATTATTGATTTTGCTATGTGTGTGAGAAATGTATGTTCAACGATTGCATTAGACGACCACCTAAAGAAGCCAATGGAATTGTTCAAGATAAAAATATTTGCAGAAAATGTTTGGAAATACATAAATACATAATACACATTGAAGAATTTTCGTACCGTGAAGAATCGCTCACTTCCAACCCAGACAATTGATGCCGATATAATTAAGACTGAATATCCGTATCTATCGACAATTCCATTGAAGCCATACGCCAATGCAAAGCCGACTATTTTAATAGGAAGCGGCAACTAGAGTCCGGTTGTTCCTCAAAAGTTTCGTGAGGGTCCATGGAACCAACCAATAGCAACGAAAGCCCGTTTGAGATGGTCAATTCAAGGTAGATCCAATATGGACAGGCGAAAATATCAGGTAAATGTACACATATGTCATTGTGAAAATGAACTCCAAGAGATTCACGAGGCAGTTAAGCAAATGTATGCTATTGAGTCGTCAGCTGTGACGACGATTGAGTCCGATGAAGATGAAAAAACTACTTCTATTTTTAAGCCAACTTGAAAGTATAGAGATGGTCATTTTGAAAATGGTCTGTCATGGTGAAGTGGAAGAGTGAATTTGCCTAAAAAGTAATGATACAACCTAATAAACGTTCCATATACCTTGAGAAGAATATGAGCAAAGACGTCAACCCAAGAACAAAAATTGAAAAGGAAATTAACCTCTTGATAGATAAACGCTTTGTAAGAAAACTTAATTCAGAGGATATTACCATCATGGATATGACCGTATGGTCAGCAATCCAAACAAGCCGCATGGAATTAGAATGGTGTGGAACGTTGTCGCTAATACGAATGGAGTTTCCCTGAACGATTTTCTAATAAGCGGACCGGACTTATTGACTCCATTGCTTGATGTCCTTCTAGCTTTCAGATTTGGTCTAATGACGGTCTTTTTATCTATGTAATGAACGCCTTATCGTTTGGACTGAACTGTGCACCGCGTATAGCCCACTTTGTTCGCAACAAGAATGCTGATAGATTTGAGGCGCAATATTCTAGAGCCGTAAGGGCTGTGATGAGTCGCCATTATGTAGACGTCCTGATCGAATGTAAAACAGGTTTCCGAAATACACGATTCCGCTGGCTTCAAGATACGTAATTGGGCATCAAATTCTATAGCCGGTTTGGAAGAGTTGAATGATCAGGAAAATGTTTTGCAAGTCCATATTGAGCTGGGGATGTTTGAAAAGGTTCTAGGTGTCTACTGGGACGCAACTAAAGATGTCTTTAAATTTATGTACAAATTTCTCAGATTGCAACGAAGGGTGTTCGTATCCTGCGACATAATAGGTTTGAAAATACTACTGCAGACTATTTGGCGATCAGGTATTACCTGGGACGATGAACTGCATCCCGATCTTGCTTTGAAATGACAGCAATGGGGGGAAAACTTGTCCCTCATTACCATGCAGGAGGCAACGCGATGTTATTCGCTTCAGTTGAAGTCTGCGGAAAACATTCAACTACACACTTTTGTCGATACTGGCGAGCCGCAATATCTTTTTTGAGAATCCAATGCAGAGAGGATGTTTCAACCATTCTCGCAATGGCCAAGCTGAAGGTTGCACCATTGAAACCGGTATCTATAATGAGGTTGGAGCTACAGGCAGCTGTCCTGGGAATTATATTAGCTCAACAGATAATCAGAATTGAACGTATACCGACAAAATGATGGTTGATAGGTATCGTCAAGTAAACAGTTATTGCTAAGGATGGTCAAGTAAGACAAGCAATTGTTAAGACAATAAATGGTATTCTACAGCGACCAACGATTAAGTTAGCTCTTTTGGACGTCGGTTATCCCGTAAATAAGGTTGAGAAGATTCTTTCTACTTACGGAGGGGGGAATGTTGTCGCTAAATAGTAGTTCATGGCGCCGTAGAATGTTTTAGCTTACATTGTACCCTGAATGTCAAATAAGATATTTGTTGCCTTGCAAGTGGCAGCTAGTCGCGAAAATTCAAGCCGAATAGAAATACAAATTTTGAAGGCACCACAACCTCTACCACGTTCTCTGCGTCTACCACCACAGCAACCAACGCGAACAGTATGTCGAACGTTCTTGAAGTGGAATTATCCTGCGACTACATTGTTTGCTGTTGCGTGTGCTTACTTGTCCATCCCTTTTGCTCTCATGCTTGTTGTTGTTGGTTTATTTATAAGATATTTGATGTGTTTGTCAATGTGTACTTGCGTATTGTGTACACATTACCTCTTGTTGTGTTCGCTTATATTGCGTTTGCGTTATCCATCTCTCTCTTACTCATACTGACTTTATTGTTGGTTTATGTATGGATCGATGTATGTATGTGTTAGGGTAGCTGATAGATTTTTTTTATTGTTTTTATGTGAAACGATATTAGGTCGTTTAGATCTGTGTAACAACATTTATAATATTTATCTATATATTAAGATTTATAACATTGAGAAAAATCCGCCCTTATTTAGCAAAACATAATCGCGAGTGTTAGCATTTTATATTTATTACGAATTACACTAACAATTCGTTTCATTATTCGTGTGAGATTTGTGTTGCAATTGTTCAATTTTCTTTTTATTTATTTTCGTATCTTTATCTCGATCAGTGTTCCATTCCACGCGTTCCCATACCACTTGTATATACTTTAATTATTACAGCTGCGTACAGTGTGACCGTTCACACTAGTAACAAAAATCACGACACATAAAATTTCAATAAAATTGTTCACACAATTATTTGTTATTTATAATAACACAGTGTTTTCATATTGAAATTTGATTATTCGAATGGAATTTTATTATTATCGATTTTACTCGGTCAAGCCCATATTTTTATACCGAAGGTTATGTGTGAAGCGGTTATATTTTATTTTCTGAGATCAAATAAGTTATTCTTGACTTCAATTAACGCCACTTATATATTAGAATCGGAAATTTGGAATATTGCGTGTCCGGGGAATATTAATCAACTTCTATTTTCCAACACCAGTGAATATTAATAAATTCAAATATAATTTGACCAATAAATTATAAATTATAAAAAATATATATTGGCCAAGCAATGAAGTTCCTTTCAGATCTCCGAAGTGAATTATCCCAAAGCATTAGCAAACTTGAAAAAAGTTGATTGAAAATCTTTTTGATTTTCCCGAAATTACCAAGCTGGTGGTTGTTTCTTTGCAAAGCATGATTAATACAGTTTCTGCTGTCTACTATTTATTGTTATCAATTGGTGGTGATACGTCTACATCGAGAATTCAAATTCGTGCATTTTCTGACGCTTCAATTGGAGGCGTTGCATATGCATTTGAAGCTCCGAGACAAAATTGCTCCCCTCAAGTCTAAATCACTTCCTAGACATGAGCTATACTGCACACCTGCTACCTAATTTGTGGAATAAAAATAAGCGTATAATTAATTTCAAAATAGATGATGTTTGTTTGTAGACAGACTCCGAAATATTGCTGCATTGAATTAAAACACATCCATCTTCTTTGACGACTTTTGTATCCAATATAGTCGCTGAGATTCAGGAGTAGTCAGACGAACTTTCGTACCTCCACGTGCCCTACTAAGCAGAATCCAGCTGACATCGTGCCAAGAGGATCTGATGTAAAGGATTTGAAGAATTCAATATGGTTTGAAGGACGGTAATTTCTACTAAACTACAGCTCCAAATGGCCTGTTAATGGACATTTAGAATTAACGAAAACTAAAAGTTATTGGAGACGGGAAAGTTGAATGTATTTCTTGCATTAGAGGGGACATCTAACTGTCTACTGGATATGATAACGAAATATTCTTTACATAAGAAGTTACTGCGAGTAACATGTTTTGTACTCAGATTCACTGATAATCAGAGGAAACGAAAGACAAATCAAAGTATAATACCTACTGCCACTTAAATGCAATGGTCATTTTATCGCCTTGTAGAGGCAATCCAGAAATCTAATTTTTATGAGGAGATTTCTAAATTGCAGAAATCTCTGATCTTACCGTCGAACATACACAGACTAATAGCTTTTATTCATACATTCACTGAAGAGGAGAAAACATTTTCACTACTAAGGTTAGGTGGGATATTCATTCATACATAATTGGCCATTACAACCCTTCAGTCAGGATTACGACATAGCTTCTCACACCACTTTTACTGTGTGCGTTAATTTTATACATGAATGGCGGGACCTACAGTTTAAAGTCGACTCCGAACGACAGATTTTTGAGAAGCTTTTCATGGCAATTTTTACTCTCAGAGTCTGCCAGAAATCTGCTGAGAGGAAGTCGCCGAAGAAATATTTTTCGTTTTGATGTCTGACCTGGGATACGAACCCAGGCCTTTTTGTCTAATAAGCCAACACACTACCCACTAGACCACGGCGACAGGATATTGCTTAATGCAAATTTGACATACGAAGCAAAATTCCTACTTTTATTACCGAAGAAAAATAACTTTGTCTCACTTTATTTGCGACAGAGAGAGAATCTTGCTAATTAGCGGCAAGGAAAAGTGCAGTAAGATTGTTCGCCTATGTGTGCATAGTTTCCGCTGTAAACCTAAACTTATGTATGTCCCAAATAATTGGAAACTTGTCCACTAAAAGAATGTGAGCTACATGACCATTTCTTATCGTCGGCGTAGACTTCTGTGGTCCCGTTAGTGTATCTTTAAGAACTTGAGGTCGATCACCATTGAAAATGTACTTACCGGTTTTCGCGTCTTTCATATCTAAGGCAGTGCATTTAGAGTTAGTATCAGATTTATCAACTACCATTGCTCCGCTGCCTCCAGATCCCAACGACGGAGAGGTACTAACTCCAGCTTATCTGCTGACAAGAGAGGGTCTGCGTTCGCTACCGCTCGAATCCGTAGCCGACTGTAAAATGAAAGAAACCAAATTATTGAAGCGTTGGCGACTACAGGCTTGATCTCGAGACTACGTTCTGGATCTGCAAAGCAAAGCCAAATGGATAAGCGAATCATCCAGCCTGAAGTCAGATCGTAATAGTCAAAGAGGACAATTGCACGCCGCAACATTGGCTGACCGGGAGAGTTGTCAAGGTTGTAGAAGGAGAAGACGGTAAGATCAGAATGGCGGATAGCAACACGTTACGGGGTCCATAAGGACCCAACGCACAATAATAATAAATATGGAATAAGCAATAAATTGTTGTAGTTACTGTTGCGTAAGTTGTATAAGTTTGCATAGTAGCATCTAAGATAGTGCAGACAATAAAGAGTTTAAGTGAAACTAAGAGCATATTTGTGTTTACTTTGCAATTAATGAACTCATAACGTAACAATTGGTGTCAGAAATAGAATTGCAAAAATCCAAAGTAAAATAAATAAAAATAAAAAAACGAAATAAAATGATACTATCCGAACTAAGAGTGGACTCCTTAAACGAGAGTCGGGTAAACTAGAGCATCCAAAAACGGGCACGAAGAATGAACTGCAAAGGCGGTTAAGGGAACTGCTGCAGCTTCAGGGCATTTACATCGAATTCTACGAGTCCGAGGATGAAGAGGAACAAGAGATACAGGCCCCAGCAACGTGTCGGCAGTAAATTCGGTGCTAGCCACAGTGATGGAAAGAATGGAAGTAGCAAACCAAAAACTATTCGAAGCTTCTAGAACCGAAAATCAGAAAATGGAAGTAGCGAACAAAAATCTATTTAGGTGAGGTAAAACTGCTGGCTGAAGTACAAGAAGCTTCTAGAGCCAGAAATCAGAAACTTCTGGCTGTAATCGCGAGAAGATAGTGCACAAATGATGGAAAGAGTGTAAGCTGCGGTTTTGTCAAAAATTGAAAAGGAGCTCGAAGCAACATCTGGAAATCTGCAGGAAATCCATGAGTCGGTCAGCAAAAGAATCACTGATGTCGAAGAAAGGGTGCCACATTTAGAAAAGACAGTTGACACCAAAGTGAACGATTTAGAACATGACCGTTGCCACGAAAGTGAACTCGTAAATGATGGGGAAAAAAGATCACCACCCTCCAGAGCCAGCGACCACAACCAGAGCGAGTCGTGTCAGAAAGTACCGGTAGGATAAAACCACCTTGCTTGAATAGTAGCTTACTACTATGCTTGTTCAAATTCCAATTCGGGACAGTAGCCAGAAGAAACGGATGGGACGATGGGGAGATGGCTTTGGAGCTAATCTTGGCGTTAAAAGAGATTATAGAAACCATGCCAGACAGCTGTAGAAAGAACTACAACGACGACTGATGAGCACAAACGAGGATAATACCGCATGGTGCCGGACGCAAAAGGCTAATGAATCACTTCAAGCCTTTTCAATGGATGTCAAGAGATTAGGTGCAGCTTACCTACCCAGGAAAAAACCACCCGTTGATAGACAACTTTAAGACCGAGGCGATTGTTAATGGCATACGCGACCCTGACATCAAACTTGTGGTATAGTCCACACAGAAGACAACATTTGCATTAGCCCAGGAGACCGCTCGTACGATTTCTAGACCACAAGTGAGCAAAGTGCGAAGAATGGAAGTCGTGGAGTAACAAGGATGCCTAGTTAAATAAACTTAAAGAGGTGTTGTAGCAAGTTTCGGAAGAAAAATGACAGCTACTGGAGAGTCTGCCACCGTACACGGGAAAACCGAGGCGAAGGTGACTATAGTCAACATTAGAGTTAGTCACGTCCATATTGTTGCCGAGGACGAGGTTATCATTGAAGTTAACATGCTCTATACATTGCATGAAATACCATTTATCCAACATGCTGACACAACGATCATTGAACTTAAACTTGGATATGCTGATGCTGTAGCAGACTTGTTGTTTGCATACATACAACAAATATGCTATGATATTGCATTATCAGCATTTCCGATTATTTATTAAGTTCTTCTATTAATTGCTTGGTAAGACTGATTTATGTATAAATAGTGTAGTGTATGTACTTGTTCCAATTATACTTGGTAAAATTCAAAAATTATAAATCGTAGTTACCTTTGTTTAATATATTTAAAATATAATAATTTATTTCGTTCTTACAAGCTACAACTGGTGATAATTCTCAACAAATAGTTAGATTTTCTTCTGCTTTTGGGACACAGGTAAGAAGCTTTTGAATTTTATAACAAGGGCCAAACTTAATTAATTTTTAAGTGTTTCCTTTGGAAAACGCTTTAACTGTGATATTGATTTTATGATAGATCATGGCATCAATTTAAATATGGTGCAACAGATAATAAGTTGGCGTAATGTGGAGATACCTCATGACGCCGGATATAAGCATCAAGTGAATCATTGATATGGGCGCATATGGAGGGAGATTGTGCGAAGAACAACTTGTGGGTTGCTGAACCAGCAGAAATTCAGACGGACTTGTTATCAGCAAAAGCCCTCTTCAAATCCAATGAACAGAGAATAGTCCCGGTGAAAGTAAAAAATCGATCAGGCCATGAAAAAGTCATCTGGAAGAAGCACAGAGAAGGGATCCTATATTGCCGAAGATTATAGCAGCTAAGGAAGAGCACAAACGGCGTACCAGAAATGAGATATCCTCTTAGAAAAGCATATTGGGCCCTATGTGACAGTTTAAAGCTGATAAACGGGACAAACGGATTATATCGACATTGAGAAAGCACTGATGGCAAGACCTGATCCAAGCTAATAGTGGTGCCTTCCTCCAAAATGAAGGAAGTGTTAAACAAGTATCATAATGGAGCTAGCGGAGGACATCTTGGAGCAACAAAGACGCTGGAAGGACTGACACAACGTTTTTATTGGGTCAGATGTCCACAAGCAGTTGCGGACTGGATAGCAAACTGTACCCAGTGCATCACAGGTAAAGAAATCGAGGTCAACTGCAACAGTAAAATTCGGGCGAACCTTTTGAGCAGATAGCGATGGACGTAGCAGGCCCTTTTCTAGTCAGCAACGCCGGAAACCGATATGTTCTTGTGGTGATGGACTATTTCAGCAAATTGCCGGAAGTGTATACCAAACCCAAAGAAGAGGCGATCTCAATCGTAAATGTTTTTGTAAACAACTGGATATGCCGCTACGGGGTTCCAATAGAACTACATTCTGATCAAGGCAGAAATTTCGAGTTAGGTGTATTCAAGGAAATGTGTGAAGTATACGGCATTAAGAAGACTCGAACGACGCCGCTTCACCCATATTCACATATAAAAAGGCAAGACAAAGTAGACAACCAGTCAGTTATAATTCAGGCAGCCTTGCGTGAAGTTGCGTGCGAAGTAAAAAATCAGGCTTCGAAGATATCCGTTGTGAGCAGTATAATTGTGTGTGAATAATATCGAACAAGCAATAAATTGTTGTAGTTACTGTTGTGTACGTTGTATAAGTGTGCGCGGTAGCACATAAGATAGTGCCGGCAATAAAGAGTTTAAGTGAAACTAAATGCGTATACGTTTTTATTTTGTTTGCAATTAACGAACTCAAAATTAAACGTTTTTAAAAAGGTCAAAACTCTCCACCGTTTTAATTTTGAATTTTTGTCGGAAATTGAAAATGTGAGGAGTTGGTTGTTAGTAAATATGTTGAGGTTGTTAACCCCATAGAGAAAATGCGTAAGGCTTTTTAAAACCCACACAATAGCGAGAAGTTAGCGGACGTTCGTGGCATAGTTTTCTTCAGTTCTCCACTACTGGTTCGAGATACCATTGTGACAGGGCGTCCATTCTGCGAAATGACCGCTCCAATTGCATGGAAGGAAACGCCCGTTGTGCGATCAAGGGGGTTTTTCAAAATTTGGATACAAGAGCTTGACGTTTTCTCAGGATTTCTCTTTAACTTTTCGAAAGAATCTGCGGCGTTTTTTTAAGACTATTTTGACGTGTATTGAATGTTTAGTATCGCCAAGTTCATTTTCGGCTCGTAAAAATATAGAAGAGAAGCTATGCCGTATTCCTGACTGAAGGGCTGCAATGGTCAATTATGTATGTTATGTAAAAATATAGAGAGCGGCTTCACGGTGGGTCTTGACGAATCTTCTGTAATACTCTGATAAACCTTAAAAAAGACCTTAGGGTTCTCACCGTATTAGGCACTTCGTAATTTCGACTTCCAGACAGGTCTTTATTCCGTCGGTTGAAACAATAAACCCCAAGTACTCCACGGAGGTTTTGAAAAACTTTGACTTTTCCAATAAATTCCTAATGTTAGCGTGAATGAGCTTCTTCAGTATTCTTTCGATATCATCGATCTGTTTCTGCTCAAAATCAGAAAATATTATGATATCATCACATCGATATCATACATAAACGTGACAGGATTTCCCTATTTTTTCACGCTCTCATTGCTCTCTGAAAAACTTTAGGTACTTAAACCCGAATGGCAAACGGCAAACCTCTTCTATATTCTCTGTATTCCAACAAAATGCAATGTATAAATAGGAGACATGTTCTAAGTGTTGTAGAAGGAAATATAGGCCGTAGTGAATAACATTAGAACCTGTTGAAAAACCGCTACATTTTTGGTTTCTCGTTTGGTTTATTAATAATTTATTTTTTTGAGCTACTTCAGACGAATTTATACAGAGTAATCAAATATTTTTTTAAAAATATTGCGTTTTTACCCTTTTAATAATGTTAAAATTATGAGTTCGCAGATTGCAACAAAAAAAAAGAAAAAAATTAAATATAATTTAGGGCTTAGTTTTAAATCAATTTTTTATTGTTCGCACAATTCCATGTGACATTTTTAACGATTTGACTAAAACAATAACAATTTACTTTAATTGCTATTATTTCCTTTACACTCGTGTGTTAGAACTTCAAACCACGATCCTCTTCACACGCAACGCAACGTGTCTTCACACAAGACTGACTGAATTCTTTCTCAAGTGTCGTTTTCACACACGACTGACTGAATTCTTACTGAACCTCACGTGTTTTCACACGCGACTGACTGAATTCTCACTGAATCGCCGTTGCCTGATCTGTCTTGTCTTGTATATCACAACGGTCAGCAGTCTGATGAATATGAGATGTATAAGAATGTCTTCGTGAAATTTCTATAAATGTAAACAAGTTTCTTGGAGTGTTGTTATTGCCTCTTTTCTGTTTATCTGCATTTTTATACTGCACTTTGTTGTTGCTCGTTTATTTCTTAATCCCATTCCCAAATTATATTTATACAGGTTGTAGCAGCATTACAAGAAGTCTAATTATATAATTTGGGAATGGGATTAAGAAATAAACGAGCAACAACAAAGTGCAGTATAAAAATGCAGAATTTTTTTGAATTTTTTGTTGTTTTTTGGTGACCATAAATATGAAATGGAATTTGCCGTAAGCCAGAAATGACAGAAGCGAATCCATATAATGACATTATATTATATTATTAAATTTGCGCTGATTTGCGCTACAACTGAGGTCGACACGCTTCAGAGGGATAAAAGCGCATTCTACAATAAAAGTTACGCTAGAACATGCATTAGTTATAAAAAATAATTTTAAAAATAATCAGGTATGTGATGAAAAACGATTAAGAAACAAAAACGATTTGAAATCGATAAAAGATGTGATGCATCTGTTAACATCGTTTTGTCTAATTGGTTTTAAATTCCATTTCGTTTCAAGTAAAAAACAATAGTTTTGCTATGTGATGAAAAATGATTAAATCTGTTTGAAATTGCTTTTAAAACAAGATCATACCATCGGAATTTTTCATTTTCAAATTGTCATTTAAAACTTAAAAAATGTAAATAGTAATAAGCGTTCAAAAAAATTAAAATTTGAATATGTATTCTAAGGGAATGCACAAAAATGCACGACAAGAGGACGAATTAATCGAATTTATGCAAGCTTTCACAGATTTGGATAGAGGGTTCATACAAATAAATCGTAGCTGCCGCTACAACAAACGCCATTATAATTTATTTTTAGTTTAAGCACATTAAACAAAAATAATTTGAATATGTAATTTTTATATTTTTCAAAAATTTATGGTAAACTAATGCAGAGTTGTATTTATTGTTTATATTGTTCTTGCATTATTCAGAGGAATAATATGGTTTGAAACAAAAATTGGAATATGAAACTAATCAATATTCATCACACCCAAGTCGTTTTCAATATTGATTTGCTTTTTCAAAACGATCGTTTTTCATCACATACCTGAATATCTATATTAACTGATACATACATACATAATTGGTCATTACAACCCTTCAGTCTTGACTATTGACCTAGTTTCTCACGCCACTTATGTTCTGTGTGTTAATTTTATACATAAGTGGCGGGACCTACAGTTTAAAGTCGACTGCGAACGACATATTTATTTTTGAGAAACTTTTCATGGCATGTTTTTTTTTACTCTCAGAGTTTTTGCCAGAAATCTGCTGAGAGGAAATCGCCGAAGAAATACATTTTGTATTTTTTGATGTCTGACCTGGGGCTCGAACCCTGGCTTTACGTCTAATAAGCCAAAACACTACCTACTAGACTACGGCGACTTCAACATGCAGAGTATTTAAATAAATTGTGTAGAATACAAATATAAAAGGAAATAAAAAATAAATAAAGAAGATGAAAATAAATGAAAAACTAACATATATTATTCCACAGAATTTTGTTTTAAATACTTTCTAGAAATTGATTCATGTTGAAATTTCTTAGTTTCGATAATTATTTTCTTTATATGTTTGTAATGAGAATATAGTTTTTAAGTTTTTTTAGTCTTAAGAACAATAATATTTTTTATATAAAATTTTTTTTTTAAAGTTATTTCGAGGTGGTAAGTGTAAGTTTTTTACTCACTGTACGCAAATAAAATATTTGGCATTTATGTGTACTGAGAAAAGCACTCACATGGTTTGAAAACACCACCTTATATGAATTCGAGTTGCACATGTACTTGTTGCCAGCGTTGCCAATTAAGCTCTTTTCGCGTTAGATTTAGCGCCTTTTAACAACCCAAAAGTCGCATTTTTTCTTCTTAGTGCTTTTTTTGAAATGTAAAGTGACAAATACACCAGCCTCCCCCAATCAGAATAACATCATTTAGATGATTTCTATATCAGTAAAGTCGGAGGATAATGACATCGAAATCACCAATGTTTACATTCCACCAGTAAACACTATTGGAACCCACCACCACCCAAACATCACGCATCTCCTCCAAGGTGAAATAAAATCTTACTTGGAACGATCAACGTAGCATTGCAATAGCGGAACAAATAGACGAGTCAGACTTCGACACGATAAATCAGCCACATCCAACCAGGGTCACAGCAAGATGCTCAAGCCTCCCAGACCTAACCATTGTTCACTCCTAGCCTATACTACCTGGCAGACACATACGGCTCTAAGCTCAGACCACATTCTAATCGTGGTCAACATTGAGAAGCATGAAGATTTTCTGGAATCTGACCGACACACGTTCGTAAACTACAATAAGACCAACTGGGAGGGTTTCAGTGGCTTCATTGAGGAGAACATCGAACTACTACCCGCCCACACGTGCGTCAGAAATGGTGAAAGGCAATTCCGAACAATCGTTCAGACGGCGGCGAAGCGCTTTATCCCTGCCACAGCAGCGGGATAATATAAGGGCTGAAAACCCTGTGGATGAAAGACTCGAATCAATGACCGCCAGAATTAACCACTTGGTGAACGCGCACGGACGCTCCAAATGGCTAGAGCACCTAGAACAATGCCAGGAAACTTTGGAAGACCATCAAACATCTTTCTGGCTCCAAATCCTAGAATAATCTTACAGCTATCGAGTTTGATGATAGGCAACAGATAGAGGGTAGGAAATGTGTCAAAGAATTCTGCAGACAATTTGTCGAACACCCTACTGAGCAGAACAAAGGCAAGAGAGCGACTTTAAGGACAGTAAAGAACCTAAGCAGAGATCAATCGGAACAACTCTTTAAACAAACCGAGGTGGCCAACATCAACAACAACGCCAAACCATCTTAGGCCTTAGGACCGGACGGACTGTCAATGCTCATTCTGAAGAAGCTAGGTTCAAAATCTCTAAGGTTCCTTTCTAGATTGATAAATTTATCAATACACAGCCTGGGGATACCTGACACTTGGAAGGTTGCGAGGATCATCCCGATCCTAAAACCTAACAAACCCGCAACCAAGGGAGATTCCTACCGTCCAATCTCCCTACTATCACCGGTAGTAAAAGACCTTGAAGCACTTCTGCTCCGTGCTTTCAAACGCCACTTCCCACCGGCAGAACACCAATATGGCTTTACGGAAGGTCGTAGCACCACCACTGCCCTCACAGAGATAACATCGTACATCGCTAACGGACTCAACCAACAAAGACCATGTCAACGAACTGTCGTTGCAGCCCTTGACCTGTCAAGGCCTTTGACACGGTCGACCACTCCAACGACCTAAAACGCTGGACCTCCAACTACCTTGGACGTAGGCAGGCTTTCGTTGAGTTCAGAGGACAGAAATCCTCTCACAGGAGGATAAAGATGGGAGTGCCACAGGGCGGAGTCCTGTCGCCATATCTACCTTAAATTAATCCCAGAATCACCACCGAACATCTCCTTGGTTTCATACGCAGACGATTGCACCGTCTTTGCATCAGGCATATACGTGGATGACATATGTATTAAAATAACTGACTACCTTATGTCCCTGGTAGATTTCTTTCGAAATGGGAAAGTAGGCCTGTCGGCTCCTAAATCGTCAGTACCTCACGACATGGACGAAGGAAGTAAGAAGATCATTAAATGTCGAAGTAGAAGGCAACATCATCCCCACGATACGATACCCAAAGATTCTCGGTGTCACCTTCGACAATTTGGTTCACTTTGCTGCACATGCGACTAACATCGGCGCCAAGGTGAGAAAGAGAAATAAGGTTCTAAAGATCCTAACAGGCTCCACCTGGGGTATGCAAAAGGAAACCATCATCGCCACCTAAAAGGCTGTTGAAACGTCACTCCTCAACTATGTTGATCCAATATGGACATCATTCTTGAGCGACACACAATGGCGGGCATTACAGACGACACAGAATAACGCCCTGTGAATAGCCACTGGGTGCCTGATGATGACCAGTAGCGACCACCTCCATTAGGAGTCTGAAATACTAACAGTTAGGAGACATAACGAATTGCTGTCCAAGCAATATCTTACTACTTGCTACCTACCTACCCATCCCAACCATCGTACAGTTATGAATGGCCCTTCCCCTCGCAACATAAGACGAGACTGATACCATCAAACAACGGTCGGGACAGCCAGACATCAACTCAGCTACAATAGGGTCATAAACCGGCATCATCCACCTATTTCCGATTCCAAAAAGGCGGCTGCAAAGACTTACCGGGACCATTCTTGCCCAACTTAGATCAGGCTATTCAAACACACTGAATAGTTATAGGGCCTCAGATAGCTGCCCTTCATGTAACCAGGCACCACACTACACGGTGCACATTTTTAGCTGTCCAGCAAAGGCGACAGCCCTACGACCAATTGACCTATGGCTGAATCCAACGCCTACAGCGGTCTTCCTTGGACTACCAAACACCTAACATCAGGCAACGTTGTTAAATACAACTATATTTACAAACCATTTTTTATCTTACATACAGAGAAAAGCTTCCGGAGACAACAGCCGAACTGCTACAACAACTACCTATATAAATACATCTTGGTCATCCCTGTTTCGCAGTTCTCGCTTCAATTTAGTACTAACGATGGTTCTTTCTCGACATGGTATCCGGGATTACGAACTATCTTCTCACTCTACTTATATCGTGTGTGTTAATGTAATACATGAGTGGTGGGACCTAGAGTTTGAAGTCGACTGCGAGCGACGTTTATTAACAGAGTTTTCGCTAAAAATCTTCTGACGTGCTCGCCGAAAAATTGTTTCTTCATATTGCGTTTTATTAGAGATATCTGATCAAGGCTTTCAACTGTTTCACGTCTAATCGTAAACCTACGAGATTGGGCAGAATGAAAGCCATGAGTATTTTGAAAAAGGGACATCAGAACTGGATCGACGCCGTGGATAATAACGAATGCAGTCCATATAGTGAATATCTCGAAACGATGGAATACTTTCTTAGTCCTTATACAGCTTTCTTACGTTTGAGTTGCTAAAATTCTTTGAGAGACACTATTCTAGATAAAACTCATCTCAGAAGTTTTGACTGGAAGAAGACAAAGAAGTTCGTATAAGTTACAGATTTTCTATGGTTAGCATTCCTAATGGTAGGCATGCAGTAAGTCTACTTGATGGCTTAGGTTTATGCCGATATACATAAGATCCTTAGTTGGAATCCTCTCTTTCAAGTTACCATCCTGAGGGACGAAGTTTAAAGTGATACACACGTTACGACTCGTAATATATTACAAATTTGGTTTATTTAATAAAGACAACTATTTGTTACTAATTGAAAATAATTTTAAATAGAAATTAATTTATTTTCCTAAATTATGAAATCCTTAACCAATCGAAACATAGATTAAATGTTTTACAATTATTTAACTCTGTAAATTTGTAAGCTTTTATCGAAACAAATTTAATACTTACATAGACAGGTATTGTTATAAAATACACTCGTATCGATTATTAATACTATGTACACCTTATGCATATGGCATAGTGCGTGGAGCATTTTTTTCTACTTACTTTTCTATAAGAATGATAATTAATTTAAAGTATTTTAACTATGGATTTATGTATGTATACGATCATAAATACAAATTTCATACAATATGGAAAATATTCTAGCTTAAAAATAAAAATTCTTTAATTAACTTAATATTATGTATTATTAACTCATAGAAATAAAAATGTATTATCTGTCATCTTAATTAGCTATACGTACTTACATTTGAGAACTAACATATTCAGAAATATACGTATAAAATTGTGATCATGCTCTTTCAAATACATTGTATATCTGTTAATCACATTTATGTATGTATTTACGCACATTTATGTTACTTAATATACATACATACTTACAAATATTTACATATACATATGTATGGGGAGAAAAGTACATATTAATTACTATTAATATTTTATAAATAATTAATACATATCTAGGTTTTAATATTATAAATACTAGAACAACTCCGTTTTGAACGTTTGAATACGTATTAAAATACAATTGTCTTATCATTTCTTATCGCCATCCATTTTATTCTTGTCAAGAGATGAAGACACCATGCCACCACCATTTGATGGGTACAGTTTCTCTAGATAATTAACGGATTCGTTAAGAAAAGTCTGAAATTTTTTGTAAACCTTAAAATACTGTGAAAATATATTTGTTTATATATGGATGCTTACCTGAAATGCGTGCAAAACTGCCATTATTGCTGGTGAACCAAAGCCATGAGTTATCAATGAAAAGTGTGTGAGATGACGTTGCATGGATGGTTCTAATAAATGCTGAGACCTCGTCCCGTATTGTGTTGTGCGATCCTGACTCAGAACTTGCATGAGTTCCTTCGTGATCTGTAATAATGAAATCTAATTTTATTTTTTATACGTTTGACTTTAGGGTGTACTCGTTGATATGTAGCACGAAGTTGTTAAGTATCCAATAGTGGAAGAATTCGCAACAGTCTAACTTTTTTTATTTGTACAAAATATTAATATTCATAAAATTCGTCCCAGGGTCTCTTAGACATTATTGGGACAAGTTGACAAAATTTTACTATGTACTTAATAAACACAAATATATCATATAAAATCATTAAATGGGTTTTGGTTTTTCGAAATAAATTTTATAAAGATAAGAAAATAAGTATGTATATAGCAAAGGAGAAATTAAAAAAGGTGTTTCAAGGTTGTTTAATAGGATTTGCTTACAAGATATTTTAAATAATGATGTACGAGTGACAGATTTTATATCACGAGGCAAATTTTTAAATTTAGTACCACCAAGATAATCAATTCTTTGTTTTGTAGTTTCAAGTCTGCATCTAGGAACTCTTATAAAATCTGGGAAAATGTTATTGTATTATTACCCGATTTGGTTCATACATTTAAAAACAAACATCAAAACCTGGTATTAATGCAAACCATAAATTGGTGAGATTATTGTGCTAACGCAATTATACAACGAGTTAATTGAATATATTAAAGGTAATTTATATACAATTTTCAAGGCTTTATTTATTTTGAAAAATTTGTAAGAGTTTCAGTGAGGTTGTTTTTATTGTGAGCATATACAATGGCAAGATAGGTCAAACGCGATTCTATCAAAGTCCCATATATCATAAGTTAAAAGTATATAGAGTTCCAATTGTAAGAGATATCTTCATATTTAGAGTACCAATATGAGACTCCCAATATATGTTACACTGTAAAGTAATAAGATACATAAATTATTTTTCCATCAATAAAAACATTAAAGCCGTCCATATTTACAGTGTGGGGCGTAAATCGAATGACTTTTATTTTGGTGGGATTAATCATAACACGGTTCAAACGTGCAAATCCCTCTCAACATTTGTCTTCAAGGCATGGTCATATTTATATGGATAAAATATTGAGACATCGTCAGCAAGCATGAAAAGTTTTCCAGATAAATTTAAATCCATGAGATCGTTTGAACACATTGGAAACAATAATGGTCTTAAACCATTAACCTGGGGAACACCGTAGTCAACAGATCCAATAAAACTTTCTTCGTCAACATCAGAGTAAACCTCAGCAAGCAAACTAAAAATATACATTTAAAACGGCATCTTCTGTACTATATCCCTTCATAAATTCGAATTGCTAGTTATATAAGAAGTTATTTTCTTCTTAATATGTTGAAAGATTGTATATGTATATAATTTAAAAATTTTATCAGTTGTAGAAGGCACAGCAATGGTCCTATATTTATCTACAGATATCGCTTTTGCCTGCTTTGGTATTGGAATTATTTTATGTATTTGTTAATTATTTTCTTAAAAATATCCGCTAAAACAGGAGATATCTTATTTCCACATTCCCTAACAAACTTTATGTGATATTTTATTATATCCCGGGCTTTTATTTATTTTAATATTCCAAATGATTTCATTAATGAAAGCCTCAGTAATAGTACCAAGTCCAAAACGGAGCGAAGTTGTATTTAGAGATCTAACCATATTAAAATGATCTCCAGATTGTATTCACTACTTTCTCTAATAACAATTAATATTTTTGAAATTATAAGTCATGAAACTTTAATTTTATGGTTTCCCCTAAATTTCATCGGTTAAGACGTGCCCCCTTAACCTCAAGCGATTGATCTGAAACTTTGACAATATAATTTTTTGTCAATATTCACCAAACTGGAGGGTGAGACTAGAAAAATTTCGACAAAAAAAATGTTCCATATAGCTAAAAGTCACCCTAATGTTCATAGATGGACACATTTACACTTCTGCTGAGATACTGTTCTATGTTGTATCAGAACCCCACGAAGTAGCTCAGTACCTGCAAGATTACATATTTTAGCTAGAAAAGTGGTTAAATATTTTTGAAGATAAAGATGAAAGAACAAAAAAGTATACATTTACATTACGAACGGCTTTTAAAAGAGCCTCTGTCTTATTTTAATCTGCAACAGAATGTATTTTTGTAGAACTGTTCAATATGAAGGCGATACATTCGGTGCTATTTTGGTTTTCCGCTTTTCAATACATTTGTATTCGTATCCAATTAGTTTCTTTCGCTTATTCGTCTTTATCCGTTTCATAAAAACGTGTTTATCAGTAATAGATTCTGGTTGCTCCTTATTTAGAGAAGAATAATTTAATTATTCATTTCCAAATTTTAAGGACAAATTTTTCGGTTTCAGAAAATATATTCTATAATTAGATTCTTAATTCAAGTATTATCTACCCAAAAAAAACTACCGAAATTGTACAATCGGAAGAAATTACTTCCTTACGCATAATTAAAAATCAAATTATGATTGCGGATTTAAATATGAGGCTACATAAAATATATTTCAAAATAAAACATATTTTTATAGTTTTTTAGGTCGAACTACACCTAGGGTCTTAGGGTTGAATTTCAAAATCGGGAATAAATTTGATTACAATCAGAAAGTACTGGTACGAATCTGTCGGTTTTTTTTAAATAACGTAGGCACACTTTTGAAAATGTGTTTAATACTAATTGCCAGCGTTGTCAACTATAAATTATCAAAAAGCACCAAATTCTTAAAAAAAAAAACGCGCAATTTTGACAAAAAAGCACTAAAACATTATAATATTTATTTTAATTTCACCAGCTATATAATTGTCCATTATAACCCTTCAGTCTGGGTTATTGACCTAGTTTCTCACACCACTTATGTTTTTGTGCGTTATTTTTATACATGAGTGACGGGACCTCCTACAGTTCAAAGTCGACTCCGAACGACTGATTTTTGAGAAACTTTTCATGGCAATTTTTATTTACTTTACTCTCAGAGTTTTTAGCCAGAAATCTGCTCAGATTGAATCGCCGAAGAAATGGGGATCGCACCCTGGCTTTACGTCTAAGTCTATGTATGCACTAATTCGATTTATTAAGACTGTAGTTTTACATGTAAATGAAAGTATTTATGTGTGAAAGTTAACATACATTAAACATAATTTTTTTAGACGTATAAAATGTAAATGATTTTACCTTCGAAAATGTATCTACGTAAAATAGTATTATTGTTAAATATCTTCGCCCAAAATTGTTTTTAATTTCCAAAGTGACAAATTGATTCCTTATTTTTTTTTCTCTGGTGTCACTGACATGGAAAGAAAAGCACTTGAAAATTTTCCGCGTCGGAAGTTTTAAAAAGCACTAAAAACAGTGCTAAAAGCACTGAGTTGACAACGCTGCTAATTGCTCTAAAAAATAGTAAACCAACAGCGACAGTCGAAAAACTGCCATATGGACAATTAAAGCGAGGACAAGAACCAAAATATGTTATTTGGCAATGCTAGAATGTTGAGCAAATTCACAAACAATTCAAATAACGGAGCGGAAATACCAAAAAAAAAAAAAAACAATGAATATTCATATTAGAAACAAATCTGAGAAAGCACTTAACGTACGTCAAATTTTTTCGCTGCGTTTACGAAATAGTACTGAATGAAACGAAATACGTAAGAAAACATGTATTTTGTCCTCCTTAGAAAAGTCAAGACAAAAAAAATATAATATGTATATAAATGTGATGAATTTTGTAAACATAATTACTTTTTATTATTTTAAAATAATCTGAAGTGGAAGGATTGTTGCTAGAGGACAACATGATGATTAATTTAAATTTTCCTCTTCAGTAGCAGACAGATTTTTGCCGTTAGTATTTTTATTAAATTAGTGTTTTCTTTAGTATATAAATATATCGCTTTAAGTTCTAATTAGACATAGCTTTTTGTTAAATTAAGTCGGTTAAAGTAAAATGGTCGATTTTATTATCACTGATTACTTTATAAATTATCATGCAATTACACTTATAATTAAATTTTTTATTATTAAATTACTCTTTTATTTCTGAGAAACAAGATCATTCAATAACTTAGCCAAACATAATTGCAACTTGGTATTCAGGCGAGATGACTATGGTTCAGATCAGTAGCTCTAATTGATTTCCAGTAAAATTTTCAGAATTTTATCTTAACTACTTCCACTTATTGTCTAAAAGAGTTAATGTCTCCTTTCAAAGTTACGCTCGTATTCTATTCTTACTAGGCTTGAGTAGCGCACGAATGAATATCTACGACTGAATCATTCTTCACGTGAAAGACATGGAAAAGAATTGGCGTTTGACGATTTTTTCCATACAAAATGACATAGAGTTTAATTTTTTGTTGTATTTGGCATTATAAGTGACGTATTATAGCAGACTTAATTTGATAAAGTTGTTATAAACCTAATGTTTTTTGAAGTAAGTTAATTTAAGACACCATTTGAAATCAAAACACCATCGAATACCTTTGAATTTCGAAAGCAGGCCCCTACCCCTTTAGGAGTAAATGTAGATGACCATATTGAAGAACAACCTTCAAATATTACTCAAGGTCTATAGACCTTCACCGATTTGTAATTAACACTGTTTAGACGATTTAGTTTTAAAGATGATTGCAAAAGGACACCACCCATTGCGTCTTATGAAAGAACTAGATTTTAAAAGTCTAATTTCTGAAGTAACAACTTATCCAAGATACAGCTTTCCTTCAAGAAACACATTGTCGAATAATTAACTTTAAGGTTTCGTATGTCTAACTACAGACGACTGGACATTCATACCAAATATTTGGTTCGTACCATCAACTAGGTACACGGTAAAAAACTTAATACATTTTTGAAAAAATTTATTTCTGCTTTGAAATACTCAACAAAGCATACATCTGCAATTGTAAGTGATACTGTTTCCGACATAGTTTCTGCAATCAGTCAAGAAGGACAGTTTGAACTTGATTGTTTAAACTGCAACTGTGGAAATTTCAAATACAAGTTTTGATTCGTCAAATACATTATCGCACAAAAGCAAATTAATATTCCTGAAGTTTAAGCTAAAGCAAAATGTTCTGTTGAGGTGGTATTTAACATATGAAATGTTACAAAGGCATTTTTAAAATTAAAAAAATCTTTTATTTCTATACTTTCGCTTGACCGCCCAGAACTACTGTTGTCTATTGAGGATTGTGAAATTGTTACTGCAGTAATATCCATTTTATTGTCTTTTTATGAAGCAATTTTTATGAAGGTTGTATTTCCACATGCCACCACTCAACTGACAAAGTGCAAAATATGACAGACAGACTTCAAAGCCTAAACGGTTTAGAAAGAAAGTTGTTGTATGCAGTAAGTACTATTTTAGACCCGAGCCTTAACCGTAAAGAACTTTAAGGAGTAAATTTAGTACGGTAAGACTTTCAAATACTGAAGAGATAGCGCGAAAACCAACTATCACCATGGTAACAATGAATGGGACAGTTAGGCATATGACTTGGATTGTAATAAACTCGTAACAACAGACAGCTGTGTAGCTACTTGCACCCGTGAATTCAAGTAGCAGTAATGGGGAGTATTTGGAGAGAACACGGAACTCAACTACTATGGCTAGAAAGAAAACGCGTATATCTAAACATATGTATACTCGTGTGCCCTGAAGTATTAATATATGAATGCAGCATTTGTTCCGCACAAACGAATATTTTCGGCGATTCTTTCCAGAAGAGAATTCACTTTAAGAATATCACCACTTGTTTTATAGTTTTTAATTAAATTTTGCAATTTAGAATAGCTAAACTTGAAAAAATAAGAAGAAAATAATATTTTCCAAGTTAACCCCATCAAAACTCATAGCATAAAAGTTTGAACAAAATGATTAAGTATACCGTTTTAAAGGCAAATCTCTCCCTTTTCTAAAAAAAAGATTTGGAAATTAGAAATATGTTTGCATATATATTACCCCAATAATTTTCTGTGAAAAGATCTGAAAACCGTTTTTGTTAAATAAAACAAGTTTGGAAGGTTCGATAAAAATAAAAAAAATATTTTTGAATTATACTCAACCTAGTGAATAACTTAGACCATGTTTAATATAAATTTTGTATATTTTCACTGTCCCACCGTCTCAGTCTAATAAAACAGTTAATGAATTGGTTGTTCATCTTTATGACAAAATAAAGTTATTTGATGGTACTAACATGGAAAGGAGGTTTATTGCACCTTAGCAAGCATTGTTTGATTGCCACAATGCTCATGCCGGAAAACATTAGCATAAGAGTTAGGCGAAAATGGAGGTTAGGAGAAAAAGTCTCAAAATATGTAACGAATCGAAATTGGATTTGTATAAGAAAAATATAGAACAACTAATCAGAGTGAAATGTAGAAGTTAGTGGTGGAGATTATTTAAATATATGGGATCTCATTATTTCCTGCGAAGGCCAGATTAAATGCTGATAATTTGAGAACTCGTTTGAGCACGTTATTGATAGAGAAGAACAATTGTCAGACTGTCGTGTCTTGTTGATACCCTTCTTGACTCTCTTTTGTAGTTTTTTGGAATCTCTTAATTTTTGAGACTAAGTAAGGATAAGAAAGCACATGGCCAAGATGGTATCGCATATGAATTTTATAAAAATGCTCCTAATATGTTTATTAATGAAATGTTAGTTGTCTTAAACAAAATATACCTTCGTGAAATAATTCAATCTATTTTCTGAAAATCGAAAATGATACCTCTTCTTATAAGAGGTGATCAAATTATTATGGGTTATCTCCAACGAAAACGTTTTGCAAATTATTTAGTAGCATTATATTAAACCGTTTCATAGAATAAATGAAACGTAACAAGATTTTAATTGTATTTCAAGCCAATTTTAGAAAGAATTATTCCATCGTTGGCGACTTCTTCAGCTTTGTTAACATTGTGAGTTTGCATAAGGCCAAGGAAAAGAATAATTATGGCATATTTTGTTGATTTTTCAAACGCTGCCGATAAAATTCCTCGCAATAGTTTATTTCGCAAAATGTCGTGTCTTGGTATATCTCCACTCATGCAATTTTGAGTATGCGTGAATCAATAGAATTGAAATTCAACTACTCTGATTCATTCGTGCCCGCTACAACATTGATTTATAAGTATGAAGTAGCAATGAGTATGAGTACAACGTTGACATCAAATTCACAACATTCGAAATATCTTTAATTCATACGCCTATTCATTCTGATTCATAAATTTAGAAAAGTACTTATAATACTTATAAGTAATTCGAGTGGCTCGAATCTTTCATCGAAATTTACAGCCTTTGTTGTTGTTGCATATACAAACAAAGAAGAAAGGAAAGACAATGACAACAAGCAAAGCATACACACAGTCTTCTTGTGAGTGTAGTAGTGTTCGTACGCGAATCATACTTATTTTGTGCTTCGTGTAATGTTAAGTAGAGACGAGTTGAAGTCAATAACATTATACGTATTGTTAAGTCTGAATACGACGAGTACTTCCAACTTTGAGTATGAGTATGATATTAAAATTAGTATGAATGCGTATAAGTATCAATAAGTATGATTTGAATCTACTCATCGTTTTGAATACTCGTTGCTGATCTGTGATTTGAACTGAATTTTTTTAATTTAAATCGTTAAAATTATGTGTTTATTAGTTGAGGGAGCCCCAGCTTTAGGTGCACATACATATATGTCTATGTATATGTTAGTACATCTGCTTACATATTTATTCATCATTTGCTATTTAGATACTGTGAAGAAAGTTTGTGGAGATTAAATTATAAGATTAAATTATAAATAATGATTTTTGTTTAAAAGTTGTTTTAAAATTTTCGGTATTAGGAAATGTGAACAACGCCGGTTTTAATTAGTTCACATTAGCGCGCGAGCACTGTATACCTAATATAAAGGTGTTTATAACTGGTATGACCATATCTACAAACTTAAACAGGGTGCTCGGTAATGATAATATAGAGGTTGTAAATATTTACAAATATCTTGGTGCTCATATCTCGTATATTTCGTTTAAAAAACATTTAAACAATAAACTAGCTGCCTCAAAATTTACACCTGATCGAAATACATAAACAATCAGTAGTTATCAAATAATAAAATGGATATTTAAAATACAACGAATATACCTATCTAACTATCAGTTTCCTTATCTCCGGTAAGACTTCACCTTTGATATATTATTAATGTTTTGAATACGTATCCTGACAGGTTGCTTCGCACTCGTGCACAATAAAACAAAATTCATATGTATTTATTGGACTAAGGAATGAAACTTGTTGTCAGAACTTACAATCTACTCCCGATGATTTGTTAACATCTCTAAGCATACAATGAAAAACTATATTGAACTACCAAATGATCAAAGAACGAAATTATGATGTAAAAAGTGCTTTGAGCACACAATTTCATCGTATTTATGCAAAAATGAACTACAGTACGTACTGCTTTTCAAATGATCCATGAAGGTTAAGGGGATGTGTTTTCAGTACAGAAGTAGTTAATATATATTTTATAGAGGGTAAAAATGTGAAGTAAAGTGCACAATAAAAAATGCTACGTATTATACCTCATTTTAAAAGTTTTTAATGAGCTACAAATATTTCTATTAAAGTGGAAAAATCAGCAACTTTAATAAAATAATTTAAAAATACCAATTATACGTTTGAGGAGTTCTTTAATATATTATACAAAAAAATATATATAAATATTTAACAAAATAAATCTATCAGACAGAGTTAGAGAAATTCATTCAGATTATAAAATTATTTCGTCTACTCAATATATGTACCTTAACCTATTAATAGAATCAACGGCATTATTTAGCGTTCTTTTCGTTTTAATTCTATTTACCTAAATGCCGTAAGGAGTCAAATGAAATTCAGTTATTTTTTCTTACCTGTTGCGAATGCATTAGTATCTCTTTTCTCCTATAAGAATCCTGGGGTTCGGTATTATGTCGCACAATATATTCTGCAAGCTGCCGAGCTGGAAATTCTGTTTCACAAACGAAATGGAAATCCTTGGCCAAATGAGCTGCTTCACCTTCAACTAATGATGTAAGTAGTGTTACATTTGCTGCCTTTCGCCTTCCGGCTGGTAAATTCAATCCAATCTTTTCAAGTTTTTCCCTTAACAGCCTTCCACCATTTTTACTCTTTGCACTAAGTTAGAAAATTTTAATGTAAATCGCTGTATAAGCATTTCATGAAAACATTTTCTACAAACCGTCGCAAAACACCACCAAGTAGTGAAGCATTCAAACATTCCGGGGGAGACAATCTTCTTTGAACCTCTGCAATTGTAACCTTGTATTTTGAAGTACTAGATAAAAGACTTAAACGACCAGGAACAGCGCAAAAGACTTCACTGGGAGAACCTGAGCTAATATTTCCAACATCCTTCCCACTTTTCATGCCTACAAATAATAACACACAACAAGACGCATCTCACAATATAATGTAATTGTACATATTTGTCACCACATCAACACATTATATTCAGCAGCGCAAGGCTCTCACAACGCTTGTTTATAAATTTTGTTCAACACTAATAATTAGTGAGTTTGTATTACACAATGCCATGATTTATAATTTTTGTTCTCTTTGGAATAAAAATTCACCCTGCATCCAGGTGTGTTTTTGTCAACACCCTGCCTTATATTACCACATTGAACACAGTGCAGCCGTATATCATAGCGAAAGCATAACAATGACGTACTGCATACATAGAGGCCTTGCTTAACGGTGATGTATTTTAAGAGTATAAATAACGTTTTTGAACTTTACTTACTTTTTATAAGAGGCAGATCTGACATGAAACCGACATTATCATCTATTCCGGGATTTTGACCATCATCAACAGCGTTTTGAAGCGCTTGATGTAAAGCTAAAGGATCGTGATCATGCGTCAGACGTCCGCCATGTGATGTCCCAGTCGCTAGCCCGCCTCCATAATCGCTTCTTCGATCTGAGTATGGAAATCCGTGTGATAGTTGTGTCTGAAGTACGATAAATAACATAAAAATTCATTAGTCATACACTTTTGATCAAAAATTAACTTCTATTTCAAAATTATTATATAAAATATAACAAATGTTTGACAAAAAATATGTAAATTAAATTCTAATAAAAATTAAAAAAGTAAGTCGTTACATATCATTTAATTTTATTAAGATTAATAAAAATTTCAACTATTTATATATGTATATATAGTACAGTATATATACCTATATAGTATATACATATGCATATATACAATAGAGCGACTCAAGTTGTATGGAAGCAAAATTCGTGCAAAGTGTACCCACGTTAAAATGACCATTGGTATTTTTTATGACAACATTTAAAATATTTCGGCTCCAGCTTCGATCTCTCGTGAGCTGGACCATTTTGGAAAAGGGTCTATTTTTGAATATTTTGTTAATTTGAGGATCTGTTTCCTTTCCAACATATACAATATGTATATCATAAGAAAGGTTTTTTTAAAGCGCGTCCAACAGTGTATACAATTTGTTCAAAGAAGACCATTCATATCCTTTTTTTAAGGACAATCTGTAAAAAAAAGGTTTTTGAATTTTTTGTTTGTAATAAAAATGACAAATTAACATATTTTGATCTTTAGTCGAATTACCAGCTTTTTTTAAAATTCGCACAAGTTCGCGTTTTGTAGTGGTTGCAGTTTGTAGTTTTGTAAATATAAACAAGAAAATTTTATAATTTTTTTTTTAATTTGGTAAACAGATATGCCGCCAGAAAGTCGTTGATCATTTATTTTTTTCTTTATTTAGTCCTATTTAAATCCATACATGATCGAGGAACTAAATCCGCTATCAAATTACAGTTTCCACAAAATTGTATTTTTATATATTCCAGAGCACCATGTAAATTAAAGATTAAAATATGTTAATTTGGCATTTTTATTACAAACAACCCTCGAACAAAAAACTCAAAAACTATTTTTATTACAGAATGTCCTTAAAAATAGTACATGGATGATCGTCTTTGGACAAACTGTATACACTGTTGGACGCGCCTTAAAAAAACCTTTCTTATGACATAGATATTGTATATGTTGGTAAGGAAACAGATCCTCAAATTAACAAAACATTCAAAGATAGACCCTTTTTCGAAACTGGTCCAGCTCACGAGAGGTCGAAGCTGGAGCCAAAATATTTTAAATGTTGTCTTAAAAAGTCTAATGTTCATTTTTTGGAGGGTTCATCGAGCACGTGATGTTCATCTGAGTGCTGAAAGGTCTAGAGCATCCATATCTAGAGCTGCTGCGGCTCCAGTTCAACATGATGAATGTTTAGAAAAGAATAGGGAAAGAATACGATTGCAAAGAGCAGTAGCTGCAGAAACACCAGATCATCGAGTTGTACGTGTAGACTACGAGCATCAACATCTAGAGCTACTGAGACGCCTATTAAACGTGAGGCACATCTTACAAGAAAACGATTCAAATCATCCAAATCAAGAACTGATGAGACACCGGATCAACATGATGTAAGCCTAGAAGGAGAGAGACTACGAGCACCAACATCTAGAGCTGCGGAGACACCAGATCAATGTGATGCACGTGTAGAAGGAGAGAGGATACAAGTAATAACTTCTAGAGCTGCTGAGGCACCTGATTAACGTGATGCACGTGTCAGAAGAAAACCATTCCAATCATCAAGATCAACTGCGATGTACGCCTAGAAGGGGAGAGACTACGAGCATCAGAATCTAGTGCTAGAATCTAGTCTAGTTAAAATTTCAAGAAAATCAGTCCAGCCGTTTAGACGTCTATAGACTTCCAACAAAAAACCCACAAACAAATAAACACGCATTATTTTTTATATATATAGATATCGATTGGAGTAGCGAAGCACACAGGGGTTTAGCTAGTATTTATATGTATTGTATATTTATGTTTTATAGAAATTACAGAGGAATTATTGAGTTTTGTCATTTACTTCCTTAACAGCATAACAGCTTGGATTCATAGTTTAGTGTTATATAAAAAAAACAAATTGTATATTTTATAGAAAGTGTAATGCGTTAAAAAATGCTTAAACTTTTAATATTTTTAATCCTTAATCGCGCATGTCGAAATATGAAATTTAACTGATCAAATTTGCATATGTATTGGTAATATTTGTTTTGCTTAGCACAGCAACATACCAGAATAGAATCCTTAAACTGCATTGAGTAGTTGTTGTGAAGATGATAAGAACTTATGGTTTAAATTGACAGGACACGCATCAAATAATGGATCAAAGTCGCCTTTTTTGTTGAAGTGTTGGTAAAACTGTACTCACGCATATAGACTGAGAAGGGTTTAAA
This sequence comes from Sarcophaga peregrina, assembly GCA_014635995.1. Classification (NCBI taxonomy): domain Eukaryota; kingdom Metazoa; phylum Arthropoda; class Insecta; order Diptera; family Sarcophagidae; genus Sarcophaga; species Sarcophaga peregrina. Next base: position 28,788,814 of record CM025792.1, on the reverse strand, counting down.
GAATATCAAAATAACTTTGATTTTCGCTAGCATTGAAGAAACGAAAGAAGTAAGAAGTAAAAGTATAATCCCATCAATGATCAGGACCGTGTCATACTGTAGTTTCTACAGTAACGCTACGAAAACGATTAATGCTATAAAACTAAAAGTGATACATTCTTGAATATACGATAAATTAACGATAACAATGCCGACCATTATAAAGACTGCCTAGTGCACTCTTTCGTTAAAAGATAACTAATCTGAAAGATTTATACGATTTCTTAAAAGACCATTCCCATGTCTTCAACAACCTTTAGCTAGTTAAGCTACTACAGCCAGGAATAAAAGTATTTCAAACGAAAAACAGATGAAAGGCACGAAAGTATCTGTTGAAGACCCCTTTTAAATTACAATCTGGTAGTGATAAGTAGAATCTGATATTGATAAGTTGACGCAAACAACGGTATTTGATGAAAGAGATTTAGTAAGGCTCGACAGCTGAGGTAACAGCTCCTGGCCTGGAATAATCCCATAAAAAATTTCAGTGTGGAATATATCTACAATCAATGTCAGGAAACATAACAAATTTTTGTAACAATTAACATTCTTCTGTATCGCCTGACGAACTTTAACTCTATAATATAAAAAACAATAGGGTTACTCAGTAATACCTGTAAAATTTATTTAATCGGATCCCGGAACACAGATGCGCTGTTGGGAAGCCACAATGATCATTGTTAAATCTGTCTCAGGCATCTATGGTTCTACGATATAGGCGCAGAAAATGTGGATTTTTGTCTTTCACTTCAGTATGTCGCCGTAGTCTAGTAGGTAGTGTGTTGGCTTATTAGCCGTAGAGACAGGGTTCGAGCCCCAGGCCAGATATCAAAACAATATAAAAAAATATTTCTTCGGTGATTTCCTCAGCAGAATTCTGGCAAAAACTCTGCGAGTAAATAAAATTGCCATGAAAGGTTTTTCAAAACAATCTGTCATTCGAAGTCGGCTTTAAACTGTAGGTCCCGCAAGTTAAAATTAGCACACACAACATAAGTAGTGTGAGAAACTAGGTCAATTATTAGTGAGAAAGAATGTGTCGACATTACAAAAGGAAAAATGGCGTTACCGTTCGGTTAAATAGCCGAAGAGAACACTAACATTGATACACAAAATATTTTGATGTACACCTTGTATGGCAAAATTGTTGATACCCTTTTCTTGGTTGAAAACATTATTTTATTTAATGATATTGAATCTTAATATGTTGCTAAAGGAATATTGCAAATGAAGTATGGACCACAACTGTCCGAATCTTAAAAATCTGATGTGATGAAAGCATTATGCCAGAAAGTTGGGCTCAGTAAAAAATATTACATTTCGAAGTTCATACAATATTTTCCATTAAGTAAAGGTGTTAGTGATATTGCCACAGTTTCTTATAACAAAATTTTTTACGTTAAAACCTCGAGCGTGCATTCGATCAAAACTGAGGTTGAAAAATATTCTGACAAACACTTGGAACGGTTCTACTCTGTTAGCATAACGTGTTTCTTAGAGGTTTTAATACAGTGGTTTCAAAAAATCGTCGAGATATAAAAGTAATTCTCAATTAAACAACTACGGGAATTAAATTATAAACAAATTACTAATTGTATCTCGTGTAATTATCAAGTGTATGTAAAGGAGACATATTGCTCTAACCTTATGACATACTGTATTGCCCTCAATGCATATATTTGAATTCTTCTGTATTAAAGTGTTTAAGATGTACAGGGTTGAAGCGTTTGTTCTGATTATTCACTCTAATCATCACATCTATTCTGAATAAATGTTCTCTTAGTTTGTAATGCGCAAACCTCGGGTTATTTCTGGATAGCATGATGTCTAACTCAAATCTCTTGTTATTGTAATTTTCAAAAAAAATGTTTGATTCTATCTAACCCATCCTTTTCGCAAGGACATCCTTATGTATTTCTTGTACGATTGCGGTAATACCTAATATAAAGCGGTTCATAGTTTATTTCGTGTGCCCAATTTGATGTAGCAGATTAATCTCTATTACTTTTGCTTATGATGATAGATAGGAAATAAATGATTTATATTTTCACTAAAAAACTTAAGTCAAATTTAATATTTGCAATTCGGCACATAAAATAATCTGTGAGCCACTGAAGAAAAAAAGTGCAAACAAGTGCAAACAAAAAACTGAAAACAGAATCGACAAATCAAAAGATATCTTTTTTTTTTTTGAAGCGAATGGTATGTTACAAAATCTATAGAACTGATATCAAATGAAATAAAATAAAGTGTATTCTTCCACAAACCAGTGTTTCACTAAAAAGCAATGGACTTATTAATCCGTCTTCGTATTAAACACAGTAAATAATATGAATACTCCTTTTTTGGAAAAATATTTTTTCGCATTAACTAATTTTGTGCTTAAGTGTACTTTTGTATTTTTGTAAGTATCTGTGTGCACATGAATTGTTTTTGATGAGGGTAGAAGCGAAAACAACGCAACAAATAGTTTAAATTTTTTCCCCATGCAGCAAGTACAAGTATAGTCTTGGAAGAATATCTTCTTACTCTGCTCTAAAAGTTTCTTAAAATTTAAGGGTTGTAAAAGTTTGTTTGTCTTGACATAGCCAATCATATAGTTCGTCAGTGGTTCTATGAAATATTACAGGGTAATTATAATTTTACACAACAATTTGAAGGGAAAAGTTTCACTCAATGTCTTTCAATAACCCTGTTAATAAGTATGTTTTGCATATTTTTTTATTTCATGCTTTACAAGTAAAATATTTGAAATTCTTTTTCTTGAGATTATCCCAACAATATTTTTAGAATGTTTGTTGGAATTTTTGCCAATATTGTTAAGCACTAAAAGCACAAATAACAATAAAAATATACTGATTTTGATGTTATTTATAATATATACGTACACGTATTATATGCCTCATACATACATAAATTTATCACAAAAATTCTTATCCATTAAAATTTAATAATAATTTTATTGTGCGGCAATAATTTACTATCATTTTAACAAATTTGTCAACAAAGGTTTTATTTAATCAATCACGAGAGTGCTCATTTTCATTCTTATACAAAATCCGAAGTTTTAGCTAAAATTGTCTGCCCATCTGACTCAATATTTAGAGAGTCTCAAAAATGCCTGTGTGGTACTCGGAAACATTAATTGCGTTTGAAAAGGGGTCAATCACATTTTTCAATGTTTTTCTTTTTATTTATTTATAACAATAAAATTACAAATTATATTCTAATTACATACGAACTGAGTAACTTAGACCATGTGCTCGGTGTTGTGTCAACAGACCAGAGTCTCTGGTGGGAATCGAACCCACGACCCTCACGCTAGCACACTACCCACTAGACTACCAGGGCACTCGTTTTTTTTTTCTTTTTATTAAGCTCATGATATTAAAATTTATTTACGTACTAAAGTTATTCGGACAACTATGCTCTATTAGTTTATCTGATCAATTAATAATAAATAATTGAGATACAAGTAATCGAGTATATCCTCTTGAAAAGCCAGGTACATATACAGTAGTGAGAAAAAAACGCAACGCTATATGATATTCAATCGAGACTGGAAACTTATAATGGTCTCCAATTCCAATTGACTTATGTTTTTATTTTTAAATTTAATAAAAAGCATCAGTGAGCTTTGTTTCCTTCTCTTTCTACTTAATTTTTTAGATTTATAAAAAAGATAACAAATTTAGCGAGAAAAAGAATGCAACGCAATGTGTTAAAGATAAAAGTAGATCAACTGATTGATTAAAATAAAAGTTTAATGAAAAATTTGAAATTGTGAATTTTAAAATAAAAAACAACTGTCAGCAGATAGCAAATTTGACATTATAAGGGCTTTTGAAGAAGGCAAATCAATGATTGAAGTTGCTCATCAATTTAATATCAACTAATCAACGGTTTGTCGGTTTTCATCGCGATATCGTCAAACAAATAACGTGGAAGGAAAGCCAGACAGCGGTCGTCCTCGTAAATTTACTGCTCACCAGACCGTCAAATAGTAAAAATAGTAAAAGTTGAGCCTGGGAAAACGGCACTAGATGTTACTAATTATGCAAACTATCAATTAGGGGCTTCCATTGGCGTCCACACAGCCAGAAACCAATAAAGAGAGGCAAATTTATTAGCTAGAATACAAGCCAAGAAGCCACTTATAAGTAAGATTAATAAGAAAAAAACGGCTTGTCTTTGCTAGACTGTATCTACATTGGTCAAAATAGCAGTGGGCCAAAGTTTTGTAGAGAGACGAATCAAAGTTTAGCTTATTTGGCTCTGATGGGTTAAATTATATTCATCGGCCTCCAAAACAAAGATATTCACAATATTGTAAATAAACAACATTCTGTAAATAAGACAAGACACGGTGTTGAACATAAATGGCATCGAGATGCATTTTTTTCTCGCTACTGTACATTAGAGCGACTCAAGTTATATGGAAGCAAAATTAGTGCAAAGTGTACCCTCCTTAAAATGAACATTGGTATTTTTTATTGAAGTCGCCGTGGTCTAGTGGGTAGTGTGTTGACAAAAGGCCCGGGTTCGTATCCCAGGTCAGACATCAAAACGAAAAATATTTCTTCGGCGACTTCCTCTCAGCAGATTTCTGGCAAAGACTCTGAGAGTAAAAATTGCCATGGAAAGCTTCTCAAAAATCTGTCGTTCGGAATCGACTTTAAACTGTAGGTCCCGCCACTCATGTATAAAATTAACGCACACAACATAAGTGGTGTGAGAAGCTAGGTCGTAATCCTGACTGAAGGGTTGTAATGGCCAATTATGTATGTATGTATTTTTTATGATGAGTTGTTATGTTGTTGTTGTTATGAAATGTTGTCTTAAAAATACCAAGGTTCATTTTTAAGAGGCTTCATCGAGCACTTTTTTTGGTGAGTCGCTCTACTGTACATACATATGTATGTACATCTTACATTACGTACATTTTACACGAGTACTGACAGCATGGATGTAATAGCGTGAGTTTTTTCTTGTCTTCTACATGATATTTAGTATCAATAAATACCAACGGATATCAGATACCAGAAGATATATGTAAAACTATATAAAAATTTATGACAAAAGCAATTGGCATGACAAAAGCATTCACACAACTTTGTATCATGTATGTTGTTTGAATACAGTTGGTTGTTTGTGAAAGCTCAAATGCTACGCTCATTCACACAATTTGACATCAAGAAACTAACACAACTTTTAAAAGTATATTAAAAAATGTGTAAAAGTGTATCGGATTTTTACATGAAAATTATCAACAACAAGCATACACTGCTATATAATCGTCTAACAATGCACTTAATACAATATTAGTATTCAGAGATACACAAATTTATTATTTAACTATTTATATTTTATAAGAGCAAATAAGAAATAAAAAATCATTTAAAGTTTATTGTTTGTATTTGAAATTAATTACTCCTATTAATACGAAAAGGACAAAATATACAATGTTTATGAATGCACATAGTGAGGTTAATAGATAGGTTGCGATATTTGAACTAGAGATGCCAAACGGGATCGATTTTTAAAAATCTCGGGATAATTCGGGATCTCAAAATCCGGAAAATAATAAAAATATCTTGTTAACAAAATCATTTATATTCCAATTACGTACATCAGAATTATATGTTATTAAAAATTAAATATAAAAACAACAAGACAAAAATTAATAAAAAAGCATAAATTAACAAAAATAAAAATTATTCATACATATGCAAATGCATTAGTTTTAAGAAAATTATTTGACTTCCAACAAAAATATTAAAGCATCTAACATGTGATCTGATAGGCTTGAACGAATTTTGTTGTCAACAAATGACAAATACTCCTCGCAATCAACTTTTACTGGTAAAATAATTGCAAGATAGATGTATGCAGCTTGTAAATATTCACCTCTACGACCTCCTGATGTAAATAAATCTATTTCTTTGGACAGCTGAGTCCAAAGTTGAGTTGATTTTGTTTTCTTCGATGGCATCAAATAAACTTTTTAGCAATGGAAGTAGGGTTTTCCTCATCTGAGATGCTATTATCGAAGTCGAGCGCTATAGAATTTTTTTCTCGACCTTTTGAAAGGTCAAAATACATATAAATTCACATTCCCGAAAATCCCGGGATTTGGGATTTTCCGATTGGCATCCCTAATTTGAACTATTAAAATTTTATGTAAGAAATATAAAAAAGTTTACAAAACACTTGTTAGTATTTTAACATCCAAAAAATTATGCAAAATTGATTGAAGTTTTTTAGGAAGACATGTAATTTTAAGATAAATAAAAAAAGTGTTAAGTCGCCTTTTAGACACCACTAGGATTTTTGACATTCACAATATTTAGTCTCATTTAATTGTTTTAACACTATCATTAACGAATATTATTAACTTATTTTATTTGAAAAAAAGAAAACAAAATAATTTTATTTTTTAATTTTGATGTACTTACTACATGACCTTGAAGCTCAGCTTCTCTGTGAGATCTATGAATTCCTAACTGGTCTTGGGTGGTCCTCAATCCGGCTAACTGGTTATAATGGTGCAGGGGAGTGTGATGCAATGTTGGTAATGGTTGTCCGTATGGATCCGTTCCTAGATATTCTAAAGCACCGTGGTTCTGTAAGTACGCAGGTATCTAATCAATATTAGTACAATTTTTAGATTAATTTTCAACATTTATCTAGTTCTTTTACTGAAAGCGTTTATAGATTAAGTGTACATTTGTTACCTGTTGTTGAGGTGGGCTTTGTGTCGAGTGATGAAAAGGAGGCGGAAAGTATGGAGGCTGGAAATCAGACTGTAATGATTGATGGTGCATAGTTGCAGCTGAACTATGAGTGCCGCCATGACCGCTATGGCCAGCTGTAGGTCCACTTCTTCCAGCATGGCTTCCCGTGTGCGTTGTATATGCTGGACTATTGCTCGATAATCCTAGGCTTCCATGACTAGTCAAACGTTCCTAAAATAAAGATTGAAATTTTAAATAACTGTAGTAAATTTTTAGCTTATATCAAAGAATATGGATATAAAGAATGTGCATTACGTAGAAATAAAATTTCTTATGGCAGGTTGTAACATTACGACCTGCTCTCACAATTGTGCAGAGAGATCTCAAACACATTCTTGTGCTTTTTGATTTAGTTGTCGATCAGACTTAAAAAATATTTTATGTTAAAAATGTTCTATATCATTAGAGAGGCGTATTTCATTTTTTTTTTATTTTCTCACCTTTTTCTATTAACGCAAAATTGTTTTTTTATTTTTATTGATCTATCACACATGGTCTAATTTTTAAGCCAAAGATGAATAGCTTTATGTAATTAAAAAAAAAAATTGTTTTATTTTATTGATCTAATACTATTAAGTCAAGGATACATAGATAGCTTAATGTATGTTGTTGAAATGAAAATCAAAATAGGTTATATCATTAACATTTCTCTCTCTTACATACTAATCACAACCAGAGTTGTCGTTCTTAGCTATTTTTAACAAAAATTTCCGGATTTGGTTATTTATTTTTCTTATAAAAAGACCGTTTGTTTGTAGAAATGAATTAATTAGTAAGACTAAAATTTTGTTTTTGTATTGTTTGTTTCTTTACTTACTATGTTGTATTAATTATAATTTATATTTGCAAAAAATAAAATAAAAAACTGTGAATTTATTTTTGGTCATATTTTTTTTGTTCATAATTTTTGGTCGTGGCAACCACTGACCAAAAGAACAATTAATAAGATGAGAGATGAGAAAAACGCATTCTTATGCCCTTGGTTTCTGTTTCCTTCCCTTATATCTTTCACCCCCTGGTGAGGAAATGGCACTTGTTTTAGCATTTTTAGCATAAACAACAAAGTTTTATCACTAGATGTACTCGATTTTAAACAGATTTTGACGAAGTCTCCTTAGTAGTAGATAACGTTCAGATATGAACAGGCTATTATCTCAAGTAATTTCCTTAGATTTAAAAAAAATTTGTCTTTAATTTACCCATACTTACTTTATTAATAGTTCGAATTTAATTTCTATTAATCAAGGCAGCTAAAAAATTTACTTTTTTAAATTTCTTTTAAAATTTGTTGCGTTTCTTTGTACTCAAAGTATATCATGCGTTCGAACTCGTCTAATCTGATTAGTAATATATTTATTATATATATGTATATATATTTATATACAGTGGCTCCATCGCATAATCGTACAAGTATTTGACTGATATGTATTGACTTAAAACTTAAAAAGAATATATTAAATATATTTTTTTTTTGTTTATATTTACACTCTATATTCCAGACTATCAGATTAATAAAAAAAATTACTACATTTTTGATGATAACGGTAATTTTATAAAGGAAAAGGAAATTAACTCAATTTTTTGCGCTCAACGCATAATCGGACAAGTAAGAGCACCTTTGCTAAAAATGACAAAAGACAACAATTAATACTTTGTGACATATCCTTTATTCTCAAATATTCCCGTAAACGTTTTGGAATTGATTTTGCCACATTGTAGCATACCACAGGTTCTATGGAGCTTCATGCTTCCAGTAAAACCACCTTAAGCTGATTCAAAGTTTTAAATTGTTGTCGGTATAGTCTTCTAGCTAATTCTTCACAAAGATGTTCAATTACGTTGTGATCTGCGCTCTGTGCAGGAGTTTCTATAAGTTTGGGGCAATTATGAATCAACCAAAGCTTTGCGAAATGTGCTTGGTATGATTGTCCTGATACAAAGAAAAATCGTTCGCTATGCCTAATTTCTCGGCATTTTGCTTTTTGCCATGAAAAGTTTCTCATAAAATCTGTCGTTTGGAGTCGACTTTAAACTGTAGGTCCCGCCACTTATGTATAAAATTAACACACACAACATAAGTGGTGTGAGAAACTAGGTCAATAATCCTGACTGATGGGTTCTAATGACCAATTATGTTATGTATGTAGGAATTTCGACCTACTGTGACAGACTTTTGTTATTATGGTGTTGTATATACGGCGGACAAAGAACGGTGTACAAAGCATCTTTCCTATTAAATTAAACTATGTCCTCATCCGCATTCGCGGAAACGTGCAAAAGACGTCTTATTATCGTTTTTTAAGTAAACAACAGAAGTTGTTCAGAGGTTTTTGGCACCAATTTGTAAACCTAAAAAACTGAGCCAAATATTGGAGTGTTAAAGTAACTCCAAAAAATGGGAACACTTTTTTCTATTATACAACAACTGTTAGAGTTAGAATCTTTTAAGCTAGTGTCAACAAAGTAGCAATCTTCTGAGCCAGTCATTGTATTGTTACACGTAGGGATTTCAATTAAAAATGCAATCTCATCATGTATGGAAATACTTTTCTCTAATTAAAAAAGAAATACAAATATGGTAAAAATAAATGTTATGTTTTATTTGGAGAACCGCCGCTGGGCGTAAAATAAATGTGCAATTTTTATTACTTCACTTCTATTACTAAAATTATTATTATTATTAAATTATATTATTATTAAAATTCCTATTCTACAAATTAACGTGATAAGATAAGTAAATAAAAAGAAACTTAATGGGCGGTTGACCTTTCTTATCGTCATTAAAATCCTCAAGATAATCATTAAACATTTTCTTTATACTAAACGGATAAGAGCTATAGCAAAAATTTTGGAACATGTGTTTATTTTACCGTATCTAGATAATAATAATTAAGAGTTTTGACATTATTTTTGATACAATTGAAGAGTTTTACATACTACTCTATCTGTCCAGACTTCAAGTCATGTATACTATCTACGCGAATTTTATCTGTCAAACTTCAATTTTAAATATCGTTCGTTTACGTATATTTGGTAAATACGCCATTTATTTGTGACCCACAACATGACGGCGTTTAATTTCACCTTGTTAAATAAGAAGGAGAACTGCATATTATGGACATATAAATTTGTGCGTATAATTTTGATAGCATGTAACAGTCGCCCATTGTATTCAATACAATCTCAATATTACAGACAAACTACATACTCTAAGCTATTTACTAGGTTAAGTAGAATTCAAAAACACCTTTTTTATTTTTCTCGAACCCTCCAAACTTGTTTTATTTGACAAAAAAGGTTTTTTGACATTTTTGCACAAAATTATTAATTACCCAAATATGTTGGAACCTATTTTAAAAATCCAAAGGTTTTTACTCGGGTTTAAGAATTTAGTTCAAAACACTATAAAAATTGCCATATATCTTAATACGATAGACAGCGTACACTCACAAGAGTTTCCCATATAAAAAACTTTTCCAACCGCAGGGAAATCACTGCCGCTTTCTGAATTAATAGCTTTGGTCATTACAGCCCTTCCGGTAGGATTAACAATAATGATTATAGCAGTGGAGCAAACACAGTTTAATTTAAAAATTATGCAAAAGTTTAAGAACTATCATACCATCTTAAAATCTTTAAAATATCTAAAACAATTTTTGAATTTAATATCGCATAAAACGAGACCCGAGTGTATTTATATGTTCGGCAAATATTAATATTTGTATTACTGTAACCTTATGTATGTATTTTCTTCTATTTTGGTTATTATTTCTATTATTCAAATAAAGTATTCATCGCATGATTTGTTTCGCGAAAGATTCTTAATTGCCCAAATACTGATAACCTTGTCAATACAACGCTGGTTGGCGAACAGACTACGACAAGCATGCATGTAAGCGGATGTTATATTACTTATTTTTTTAGGATTACAAACAAAAATATTTTATGTTAAAAAATCCTTTTTTTAATTTAAAGTCTTATATTTCCTTAACACATTTTGATTGTTTTAATAGTCAAGTAAATAATTTAGATGATGTGAAAAGAGAATAACTTTTTTATAGACATAAAACAATATTTTTACGTCCAAATTTAAAGGTTGGCTATTAGTAAGAGAGGCACCAAAATTAGTAGCCAGCAAATATCTGAAAAACATTACCTAATTATTAAATCAAAGTTGTATAACTTTTTGTATGGTGATGAATTGAAAATAAAAATATGGTATACTAATAACATTTTTCAATGACTGTAAGCTCTCAACTTATTTTCTCTCTTATTCACTTATACACAACCAAAAGATTTTCGGTAACCCCTGACTTAAATACAAGTGCTTTACAAAACGCACAACCCGATGGTCATTATAATAAGTACAACAAATGAAATTGAATTGTAAGCACATATTTGATTTTTATTAAATTTCTTCATGTAAGAAATTTAAATGTTAAAAACGTTGATTTGTAATTATTAGGCAACTAGATATTAATTTTATAACACTTACATTTGTCAGTTAACTACATTTTATTTTTATTTTTTTTATATTTTTTTAAATCCTTTAGTTTGTGATTACAATTAATACATTTTAACATCACTGTTGGCACATCTTTTTCGTTCTTTTAACTTTTCTTTGTCAGGCAAATGAAGTTATGATTATTAATAGCGTTGATATCAATTCGTCGACAGACAATGATGTTTATGTAACATTAGTGCCCTCTGTAAAGCTATCGTCTGGAATCTAACTTGACATGCTTATTTTATTGTGTATATATTTCGTTTTCCTCTAACGATTTTCAATATCATTGCATATATCTGGTAAAAACTCTGAGGGTAAAAAAGGTTCTCAAAAATCTCTCGTTCGGAGTCGCCTTTAAACTATAGTGTTCATAGTTGTATGTATAAAATTAACACACACAACATAAGTGGTAATGTGAAGCTAGGTCGTATTCCTGACTAAAGGCATGACCAATTATGTACATATGTAATAATACTAATACTAATTATTAATACCATTATTAATCGAGATGGCGATCTTACAGTATTTTTTCATCCTTTTTAATTTTCTATGATAACAATTATGGGTATATTTTCTATTTAGAATGAAACGTCCAATAAGCTATTTTGGTTTTTTTAATTTCAGTTCCATAAAAATATTGTAATAAAAGCTATCATCTTTGTATCGCAAATACCGATTTCTAACTTTATTAATTATGTTTCAGTTTTTTTTTTCTTTAATTTTTGATCTCTTCCAAAGTAAAATGTAAGAATAATATAATAAAAAAAAAAATCTAAATTGTTTAGTTTTGTATAACGGAATTAAACATTTGATAAATTTGATGGATGAAGGGTAAGATGGTCTTATAAAGTACGGGTTTGAAATAAAAATACGTCCAAAATATGTATAAAAACAAGTATAAAATTAATGCACACAACATAAGTGGTGTGAGAAGCTAGGTCATAATTCTGACTAAAGGATTGTTATGACCAATTATGTATGTATGTATGTAAACAAATTGGGAGATACACTTAAAAACGATCAGCGCCTTGTTTGCGAAGGTTATGGTAATACGAAAAACTATTTCTAATTCCCCGCAGTATGCGTTGAGTGTAGCGAAGTTAATATATTCTTCGGTATACCATTTGGCTTTCACACTGACACTTTCGTCTTTGTCGACGATCATTCCTTTCACAGCTAGCGGGAGAACTAACAGGAACTCATTTTTTAACGACAGAAGCCTAACTACTCATCAGGTAAAAAATATGAATAATTTAAAGTGTGTTCGACAAAGAGAAGAATGGGTTCTGTCAGAGTATGTAAACATAATGGTATTGGATCACAATTCGTACGCGAAATATCTTCACTTACTACTTAATATACGCCTGATATAAAAATTTAACACAGAATCAAAAGAAAGCACAAATTATAATTAAACTATAAGAAATATTGTTTGGAAAAAATACTTTTTCTTGTGTTACAATGATGTATTCCGTATTCGGTAATCATAGTACCGTTAAATTTCTAAATGTATAACGGTACAAATATAGTACATATTTATTTTAATTGCTTTTAAATATCAAAGTTTTAATGCTTAGATGCTCAACATAGTAAGATCAAAAATGTTTGCGTAAGTTTTTCCCAAAAACTAAACATAGCAAATAAATTAGTGAAATAGATTACTTTTTATTGAGTTCTGGTTTCTTATTAGGTCAGTTAAAAAGAAGTGATTAAAAAAGTCTTGGAAAGTACTGTATTTCAATTGAGACAAATCTTATTTTGAAATATAAAGGGCGAGGACAATCTATGAAAGAATTAGTCAGTGTTCAAAAACAATGGTTTTTCATCATTTTACGATATAACAAACAGATTCTAAGAAGCTGGATTAAATGCTTGTGGTGTCAAGAAGGTTTCAGTTTTGAATAAATAAAACAACAAATAAATAAGTGTTGTTCTGCAAAAGAAAAATTAGAAATATGTTTTGGTTAAATGAAACCGAGGTAATTTATTTTTTGGTCTGATGGAAAACCATTTATTCGTGGACCAAAAAAGGAAGCGAAACAGAAAGCTGTGGAGTATGAAGAGGTAGGGTTGCGTTATGGGAATGTTTCTCATATTCTGGTTAAGGTCCATTTTAGTGGATAGATTGAAAAATTAATGCCGATGAAAACCAAACTTCAAATTGCAAAAATAAAATATCACTGAACTAGAAATTTCTGGGGGATAATGATTTAAATCATGTTTTCAAGAAAAAATAATCTCCATATTACATTGACTGTCCAAACCTCTGGACTAGAAAAACTCTATTGGGTGTACAAACAAATAATTGGTAATTATACGTAAAAAAGTCTTGCAAACATCCGGAAGCATGTCACGCTAATATACTTAAGAATTTCATTATTACATAATGTTGGGTGGTAATCCATGGTAATTTCCATTATTCAGAACACTTCCTAATTTACATTATTCGGAACTTTTGCTGATAATGCATGTAAATGAATTATTGTAGTAGTGTGAGCGATAGCCATTTGTAAAAAGTTGAGTTTAGTTTATGAATTTAATAAAAGAAGAAGTTTTTAATGATCACAATATTGGCGACGAGGATTCCGGAAAAATATATGATAATAATAAAAGAGCATAAAGTATCTATGTGTATTTAACTTGTTTGTAATAAAAAAAATACAATAACGCAAAAATGGAAGCGGCCATAACTTCACTCCTTCAACAACTAAAAGTCCAACAGCACCAAGATCATTTGGCTATGCAGGAGTTAATGAAAAAACTCACTCCAAATAAGACGAAATCAAACATGAAAAGTGATAGTGTAGAATTCCTGATTGAAACACTTGCATCAAACATTACGGAGTTTCATCATGATAAACATAACCTTACTTTCTACATGTGGTACGCAAGGTATGAGGACTTGTTTAGCGTAGATGTTGCCAAATTAGACGACTCAGCTAAAGTTCGTTTATTGCTAAAAAAAAAACTTAGTCCAATGGTGCACAGCAAATATGTTAATTTCGTTTTGCTAAAACACGCTCGTGATTTGAAATTTCAAAAGACTATAGAAAAACTCAACACTTTATTTGGTCTCGAAATCCACAAATGTGAACAATGTAAAGTAGTAGGATACACTGAAACCAAAACAAAAAGTGGCAAGTTTGAAACAAAAACAATATCAATTGTCAACGGAATTGATTTAGAAAGAAAATACATTTCTGTCGAAATTAATAACATCATGGTTAAACTGCAATTAAGCACCGCTTCTGATATATCTAATATATCAGAAAGCACTTTTAATAAGTTGTACGTAAATAATGCTACAGGAGTAACAATCGCTGCAAAAAGCGCAAGAGGCTAATTACTACCTTCTTCTCAATTCGTAAGTACCTTGAAATTCGCAACGGTAACTTGCTACGTAACACCAAAAGAAGGTTTAAATTTCGTAGGTCTTGATTGTATGGATGCTTTGAAGTTGTACGATTTTACAATCAACAATCTATGCAATACCGTTAAAGCTAAAACAAGGGAAAGTTTTTATAATATTAATGATAAAATTTCATTGTTAAAAAGTTATTTTACTTCATCCATGGCCAAAGCCATCGGAACCCTGGCAACGCTTGCATATTGACTACGCAGGTCCAATTGAAGGTCAGTATGTTTTAGTTATAGTCCACGCTCTATTTAAATGGCCTGAAATAATATCAACTAAATCAATAACTACACAACAAACTATTCAAATACATATTACGTGATGTCTTTGCTCTTTCCGGGTTACCAGAAGTTGTTGTGTCAGACAAAGATTGGTCACATTACGTAGATGTGTATGAATGAAATTCAAAACACAGCAAATGCAGCAGTTAGCAATTTTGCAGAAATTCAGCAGTATTACCTTCTACAACATCTAATATCTATGCAGAAATAGCTATTAGTTCAACACCTATAAGCTCTCAGAGACCGCGCTTTCCAGTGAATCGTTTTAGCCCAAATTGAAAAACTAAAAAGGGGAGGTGTTGGGTGGTAATCCTAATTTCCATTATTCAGAACATTTCCTGATAATACATGTAAACGAATTATTGTAGTAGTTTGAGAGATAGCCATTTGTAAAAAGTTGAGTTTAGTTTATGAATGTAATAAAAGAAGTTTTCAATGATCACAATACATAATATCTTCAAAATAATCGGTTTAATAATTTAATATTACTAGTTAAAATTGTTATTAGGATTAAAATTTGTTAAATTTATAAAATTATTTACTAATTTATAATAAAAACAGATTTTTTTAATAAATAAAATATCATAATTTGAATTTTTTTACAATTTATAGTCACACATAGTAGGTTCTATATACATACATTTACGCAGATGACATGACATCTGTTCATCGCCTTAAGTATCAAGAGTCAAGAACCAATAACCGTTGCACTCAGTACAATTTCAATACCCGCAGCGACCCATATGCCTCAACCCCGTACCAGAATAATGAACTAAAACGCTCTTCCAAAGTAGTAAAATATAGGTTTTGTGAGAAGAAGACTAACGTCTTTGACCGCTAAACCCATAAGTCAGACTTTAATCCCATAGGAAACAATTGAAACTATAGGCGAACCTTAGTTAGCAACACAGTACGTAATTCATATATTCAAGACATTCTGTCAGAATTATACTTATTTATACTAATATTTTCGAATATACTATGATAAAAATTTTAAATATTAAACTGAATTTCGAAAAATGATTGGCAAATTTTAATTCCCTACTTGATGAATGATGATGAAAAAAAGACTTGAAAAATATATTGTAATTTACTTTAAACAAGTTTAAAAATTATTACCTGGACGTCAATAACTGTTGCCATATCCATATAAGCGAGTGTCATGATCACAAAAAAACGTTTAACAACTGATAGAACATTTTCACTTATATTTAATCTAATTTTCTGAATATGTTATTAATGTATTTATCGTATTATTATTATTCTTACTATTATTACAGTTTCGTCAACTGTGTACATATGTATATACATATGTATATTTTAATGTTTTTGTTTAAATAAGGGAATTTATAAAAAAAAATATTGTAAATTATAACAGATTTTCGAATCGGCTTCGTCATACGCACGTTACCTAAAACAAGTACACAAACACTTCTGTTAGAACTCTCGAATCTAGAGATTAAACAACGTTGATAGCTGAGCAAGAACTAAACCATTACTGACAATATTTGCCATCTAACACCAACGGTATGAAAGCTGAACAAAACAAAAAAAAAAAAAAAAGGAGAACATGAGCAGAAGAAAACAGTACAAACCTGCAGAAACAACAAAAAAAAAAAAAAAAAATGAATTAGAAGAGAAATAACGCAAACACAACAAAGCGGATTCAAATTGAACAAAATTTGCTTGTATAACAGAAATGTATAGCAATACATAGTAAAAATATAAAATAATTCGTACAAAAGAACGACAAGCGGCCAATATCGAGATGTGATCTCACGGAGGGTTTTTAACACGTCAAATCGTTATTGTTTGAGGAGCTCGTCGAACATAGCCAAATAAAACAGCATGTGCCCGGTGTTCGTGTAATTTTTTCACGTCTTAATGTTTATAAATACAGTATAATATTTAATACACAAATACGAATGCATGCATTGATTGAGTATGAGTGCGTTTAGTGCATGTTATGATTTGTTTCGTCACCTCATCGTATAGTGGCAAAGAGTACGAATTAAATTGCTGCCAACAGTTATAATTATTACGACTTGTAGAGAATACAATGCCTTTAGCTTCTTCGGTAGCCATACGATTGGTGGTTATAAACACGAGTCATTTGTTTTTTAAAAATGGAGACATTAAATAATTCTATCACTATCAGTGTGACCAGATTTCAAAATAGAATGAACTAAAAAATAAAGCAAAGCACCTTTGTTCGTATATTTAGTGACCTTCTTTCATGTCAGTAAAATTTTTTGCAATAAGCTAAATTTGATTTGTAAAACAAATAAATTATTAATAAAATTATTTAAATAAATTAAGGAATCTAAATAAATATAGGGTTATACATTTAGTGTACTGGCATGGGTGTCAGCTGATGTGTTATCATTTTTTCTAAAATCTGTATTTTAATATCTTTTATTTGAAATGTTATGTATTTAATGATAGGTTAGCCATTTATGATTACGGGCGTTTAGCAACCGAAAAACATTTAAAAATAGTTAAAACTTGTCACAAAAGAAATGATTCAAACATGGCCATTTTTCGAGCATATTCGAACTGCTGCACAAGTAGCTCGCAAGATTATAAAGAATGTATGCACTTTCGAAATTATCGTTTCTGTTAAAGATACTCTGATGGATAAACGGAATTTTCAACTGCTACGTTCATTACGGTTGCATTTCGCATTAAAGTTTGCAACCCATCAATATAAACTTCAACTTCTCCAATCGTCGAATATAAAAAATTCTTTATTTTTAAGTTTTGACAATAAAATTAACGTTATGAAATCCAAAAAATATTATGAAGAAGCGATTGAATTGGAAAAATTGAATGTTTTTTCTTGCACTTCTATAAAATAAAATGGAAGCATCCCACGTCAGATACAACGCTTCAATTTATTTTACAATTCGTCCAATATAATAGATTGTAGGTATTTAAAGGTGAAAAGGATTCCATGTTCTTGCATGGAGACTATGTTATTTTATTATTTATTTCAATAATCCACCTGGAATACTATATATTATTATTGAACTAACTTTTTCATAAAAAAGGTAAATTTAAGTGTAAAATAAGGAATATTATTTTCCAAAGGACTTTTTAATTGAACATTGTAAGCCCGGTATGAAAAGCTAAATGAATTAAAGTAAACAACAAAATAAAACGCGATAATTAAATTTCAATCCAATCCATCCAATCCAATTTTTAAAAACTATTCACCAGATTTAAATAAAGTAAAATTGTTTTAAAAGCTCAATTTATGCTTATAATATTCAGATATAAAAATTTTGTTTAAAAGTTTAATTTGGGTTTAAAAAAAAACGATAAAAAAAAATGCTAAGTCAAAAAGTGTCCATACAAAAATGAATATTTCAATTCTTTTCAAAGTTCTTTTTAATAACAGATGTGAAGTCCCTTGGCAAAAAACTTCTTCTAAACGTTTTTCCATAGAAAAGGCCAGGTTTTATGCGATTTTTGTAAGAATATTCAAATTTCAACAACAATGGTAACTTGTGGTATTTGCTTATTAGGAATTGAGGGCTGCGAAAAAAGAAAAAAAATATACCCCATAAAAATTAAATGGACTTTGAATCTGCGTTCTAGGTGATGACATGTTACATTCAGTCCCCCACAATATTGGGATACGTAAGCCGGATCATTATTGCGAAGTAATCGAATATCATATTGCATGTCTAAATTTAAAGAGCTCATTTTAAAATGAGCTTTTAAAACCCTTTATATAGCAAAACCGTACCATCATTACAAATCGTCTGCTACCTAATCGAAAAATATTAAATATGCTCTCGTCAGTAAGCAATTTACCAAAAGTTATTGAGAGAAAAGGCTTCTTATTTCGAAAACATGACTTATATTTCTTCATAACTAGAAAATTCTGTAAATTCTACGCTTAATATAAAGTTTTCGTAAAGTTTTATTTTTAATCGAGCTACCCCTTCGATTTTACTTCACAGGGAAGAGTCTTTTATTCCTGCTCGCCCTATTCCGGAGAAAATTAAAACCCAACGCGTACTTTTGAGTAAAGTTTATGTAACATATTAAACATATTGAACTAATGTTATTAGTCTAAAATTTTTAGCAATACCTTTCTTTGTTTGTAATTTTTGTTATTTCCACTCACTTTGATGTTAATTTTTATGTACCACGAAACCGAATGACTACTAATAACGTAGAATTCTTAGTTTTTTTGTAAACGTAATAAATTACATAAAAATCGCCAATATTAAAAAGGTGCTGGTTTGTCTCTATCGAAGTTGTACGGAGACTTTTTGAGTTAATATTTTGAAATGTTTTTTTGACTTCTTTTTATATAAAATGAATTCAACTTTTTGATCAAAATTTCACATATCGAATTATATTTCAGCCTTGTGCTTAAGGCATTTAAAAAAAACTACAGCGGTTTTTAAAATTTACAGACAATTATTAACGGTCCGATTGCATAGGAGTGAGAAGAGATATTGTATTTACTTATATAATACGGAAAAAGTATACAAAGATAATTTAATGTTTTTTATTTTTAAACTGTCTAAGCTTAGAACCGATTTCTCAGGAACAAATTTCGACACTTCTAACCAAAAGAAACTGAATTTCAATGAGACTTTATCAGTGCTAATGAGAATGATAACAACTAGATATGCATAGATTAGGATTCCCGACTTATTTGCTTTAGAATTAATGTAAGGCAACTGTTGCAATCTAAGATGTAAAAACCTAACATTCTATAGTATAATATGTAAACAATTTTATAAAATTTTAACCAAAAATTTTTTAAAATAATTAATGTTTTTTATATTTATTTCATTAATTTATTTCTTCTTAATAATAAAACAAAAATTGTTAATCCATTCAACAAAACAAAAGAAAAAAATGTTATATTTGAAATTGAAAGGCCCAATCTTTTATAATGTTATACCCAATATTTAGTAGGATATTCTTTAAGGTCAAGTCCCTTAAGGTAACCTACTTACAGGTGTTCAGATTGGCAAGTTTTTATTTGGGTATTCAAATACATACGAATGAAACAATATCCATTTGTGAAGCCAACTGCGCAGTTGGGTAGCATTGATTACTTCATTACTACAATCCGCATAGGGTTGGATTAGTACCATTCCAAACAAAAGTGTAGTGAAACGTTGCCCAACAACGTTAATTCCAACGTCTTAATTTAAATGTAAATTATGAAAAAGTTCTTACAACAAACCATTGTTGATAAATGCAGGCTTAAACGTATTGCAATAGAATTGATTACGGCAAATTTTAAAATTTAAAATTAAGATTGTCGCAGTTATTTAAGAGCGTGTAAAATACTCAAATAATTATTTATATTTATCACAGAATATCAATTTAATACGAAAGAGACGATTTTCTAAGTCAGACTTTGGGAGGGTTATTCGACGGCCAGGTTATCAAATCTTGGAAATAACTGATATAAATACATTATTATTTTGCGTAAGCCTATTATTCCATTCAGAAAAACTAAAGTGGTTTATCTTTAAGCATATGTGTACATACATAACATAATTGGTCATTACAACGTTTTAGTCACGGTTACGATCTAGTTTCTCACACCAGTTATGTTGTGTGCGTGGCTGGAACTATAGTTTAAAATCGCCTCCAAACGACAGATTTTTTAGAAATGGCAATTTTATTTACTCTCAGAGTAAATCTGCTAAAAATCTGTTGACAGGAAGTTACCGAGAAAATATTTTGTTCATATTTCGTTTTAGTGTGAGATGCCTGACCCGGGGTTTGAACCGAGGCCTCATATCTAATAAGCCAACACACTACTTATTAGACCACGGTGACTTTCTTTAAGGATATGCGGTCACTTAAACAACTGTCTTAAGGTTCATCTATTGTTAATAATTTATACTCAATCCTCTGATATTTGAACTATTTGCTTATTAAACTTTCATTTACAACATATTTATAATAATATTTACCTTTATTAAAAATTAAGCAAACTTTAGTAATTAGCCAAACCATAATCCAGTAATGAGCTGTTCGAGTTCGGTTCGGTTAGAAGATGATGTTCCGGTGATACGGTTATATAATGCGGTTATTGCTAAAGGACCAAAATGAGAAAATCCTGTCAGCGATTAGTGTGACCAATTGACATAGGCTCAGGTAAAGCAAGTCGAAATCCGATAAACGGGTTGTAAGTAAGTCATAAAATCGTAATTTAAACGGTCCAAAGTTATAGAATATTTCATCCAAAAGTGATGTGATGCATAAGTACATCAAGTATTTTAAAATGACGCTTATTGGATTTACTTATTGTATTACTTATCTAGATTAATTACTGAGGTTATATTTCAGTTTCAAAATATCATTAATCTATATTCCCTTACCCGGAGATCATACTAATAAGGGGATATTCTCCTTACCATGCACTAGTTTTAACAAATAATAATTCGTATGCCAAACAAATTTTTTAAATTAAAAACTACGCTATCATAATTCACACATGTCACAACCACCTCAAAAGGTATCCGTACTTAACTAAGAACGTTTCTCAATAAGACATTTTTTTAAACTACTATGTACTACTGCGAATTAAAGATGTATACATATTTATTTCTTTAGTTTCAGATTCAATTTAAGGTATATGCATATACATATGTATTGTCGGCATATTTAAGTAAATTTTATGAATCATAGTTCGCAAAATTTTAAATGTTAAGTAAAATTCATATTTCTTCCTTTAAATGCTACATTGTTCAGCCCTTTTTAAAATATTTATACAACACCAAAGGGTTGCTTGTCTTCCATTACAATTTATGGAAAGAGAACAGAAAGAAAATTAAATAAACGTTACGTAACTTTCTAAGCAAAACTGTCGTTAATGTTATCGAAAACCCATTTTGGCATCCGGTAAATTTGTTTTGTTGCTTTTCCCTACGCCCAGGACAATAATACAAATTTTTATTCTGTAGTAGTAGTTCTTTTCACACAGAGTCTCTTGATGAGCTTAGTTATCACCGTTAAATGTTGGGCGATTATTGCTATTGTCACAAAGCGTTCAGACTCATGGCAGCTCGCAATATAGTAACATTCTGCAAATACTTACACGTTTTCCTAGCCGTAGTGATTCAAATTGAATACCGATTATTAAAAAAATTTGTATGTACAAGTTATAAAATCTTACCAAATCCCATTATTTCTTTAATAACCTAAGTAAGTATTAACAAAAAAACGCTCTTAAATTTTCTATCTAATTCTGCTATATGATATGAAATTCTTATTCATTGAATTATTTTATATGTATATACGAGTATGTACATATTTATGTATTGCACTCAAAAAGAGAATACCTACATGTTGATAAGCATAGCGTTTATGTGCAAAATTGGTGACTGTAGATTTAATACTTCTTCAGCTTGAGCCTATGCTTGTAAAGTTGCCGAAGGGATTGACATTAATTTGACATAAACGCTTGCTTTTACTGATGCAGTAGTAGTTAAATGCAACAAGTTTATTATAAATATTGCTTTTATTATTACTATTATTGTTATTATTACTAGTGTCCACTATTGAAATGCATTGTAATCCGAATATGGTGCGTTTCTTAACAAGTGAAAACCATTAAGGCATGTAAAAAGTCGTTATACAACATTAACTACAAAACAGGATCACAACAATAACAATAGGAGAAACAATATTGTGCAAAAGAAAAGTGTTGACAGTTGTTGATATTTTCTTGGCTATTTTTGCATATAATAGTTAAATTGTTAGCCCATAATATTAATCACTTGACTTACATACTCACTTTGCGCTTTAGTTATTTAAAAAAAAAAAAAAGTGTACTACGAAAATACCGTACATGTACCTACAAGTACAATAATAATGTAAACAATTTCGATCATTATTTCGCATTATAATCCAACTAATTTCTAAACTTAAGGTTGAAGACCTTAACAAAGCCAGTAAATGGATGGATGTTCCTTTCAAAGTGCTTAAAAATCACCGGCGTGCTATACTTTTGGTGGCATTAAAACAAAAATTTGTTCAAAATAAAGTATGCAATGGATCACCATAAATTTAATTTCACAATACAAAATTAAAGTATTGCAAATTTGGTATACGTACATACACATGTGGTGTGTAAAATTGTAACATATTTTTATTTCTTCATCATATAAGGTGTGCTTCAAAATGATAAGGTCAAACTATACAATATTATGTATGGTCAATTTATTCAAAAAAATTCAACGTTGAAATAATTGACTAAGAAGCCGATTTTGCTCTGTACAATGTCTCAAAAAGATAAGATCAGTGATTCATTTATTAAAAATTTTTAGTTATATGCATACATAATAGGTAATTACAGCCCTTCAGTCAGAATTATGGACCTAGTTTCTCACACCACTTATGTTTACATAATTGGCGAAAACTACAGTTTAAAGTCGACTCCGAACGACAGATTTTTTTTTAAGAAACATTTTATGGCAATTTTTTTTTATTTACTCTCAGAGTTTTTGTCAGAAATCCGCTGAGAGGATATCGCCGAAGTAATACTTTTTGTATTTTGTTTTGATGTCTGGCCTGGGGATCGAACCCTGACTTTACGTCTAATAAGCCAAAACATTACCTACTAGACTACGGCGACTAAGCATTAGCCTTAAATGTATTTAAATTGGACAGAGAAGGATGTAGGTGTTTATTTTTGCAATAAATATGCAAAATAAATGAGACTGTTAAAACTTAGCAATTAAAAAAAGGTAGAACAAAAAGTAAAATTAAACACAAATTACACACGAAGCTAATTAGACACATAATCAAAATTTACAAACAATTTGTGTAATTACACACAAGGTGGCAACACTGTTTTACTCACAACCTTCGTGCAAGCAGAACATGTCTGCTCGCGTAACACTAACAACTGTTTTTTTTCACACACAACTTGTCAGCACACCAGACTGATAGAATTATAACTCGATCTCGTGTCTTTACCTACAACTGATTGAATTCTCACTGAATCCAACGTAATGTCATCACACACGACTAACTTAAGTCTTGCCCAGTGTTGTCAGAAGCCGGTTTGGAAAAAAAAGCACAAAAAGTGTGTCAAAAAAGTGCAGTCCTGAATAAAAAAGTGCCAAAAGTTTAAAACCCGCATTAAAAAAAAGAATAAATTATAAATTATATAAATTTTTCATTATAAATGATTTTTTTTTTTTTAATTTAGGTTAAATTTTATTAAAAAATTTTAAGAAATTATGCTCAATCTATAATCACTTTTTATTAAAAATCGATAATTTGATGAGATTAAGTTAATAATTTGTACAAAAATGTCGATGAAACCTAAAAACCTTTATAATACCCTAAATACGTTTTTTTTTTTTTTGTGAAAATAAACTCAATCTGTGATCACAAAAATCGATATTTTGATATAATACGATGTTTGATTTCCATTGGTATACAAAGTTCATGTAAATCGGTGCATTTTTTCTCAAGTGAAAATTTAATACGGCAATAGTTTCGGAAAAAGTGGGCGTAAAAGAGGACATTGCATCCGATTAGAAAATCGTATATACCCTATTGTTCTTTTTGTACGGTACGATCCGTTAGTGTTACAAATTTCAAGTAAATCGGTTCAGTAGTTTTTCCGTGAAAGAATAACAAACAAATACCCTACTGGAGTAAAAAGAAGACTATATGTATATAGATCGGAATGACATCTAATCTATAGTTTATTCTATAGTGTAGCCTGTTATCAAGTCTATAGTCAAATCTATAGTCTAGTCTATAGTCAAATCCATAGTCTAGTCTATAGTCATGTCTATAGTCTAGTTTATAGTCTAATTATAGTCTAGTTTATTGTCTAGTTATAGTTCAGTCTATAGTCTAGTCTAATCTGTAGTCAAATTCACAATTCTATAACAAAACTTTTATATTTTCTTTACAATACAAGAGAGTTGCACAATTTCGTTTGTCACAATTCAAACACTTAGAGAAATTTTGTGAAAAAATATTTAAAATTTTTTATTTAAAAAGAGCAAAATGAGTATAAAAATGCACTTTTAATGCTAAAAAATACAGAAAATGACAAAAAAGTGCTAAAAAGGATCTAGCATCTTTTTTTTTAAAGTGCAGCAGGCGAAAAAAAGTGCACTTTAAATACAGTTATGGCAACACTGGTTTTGCCTCTTATATCGCTAGATCAATAGTGTGATGAACGCTCTCGAAGGAGGATGACTGCCTTCGGAAAGATCCAAAAATGTATACAAGTTGTTTAAATTATTGTTGTTAGTGTGTCTTATATGTGCTTGGCTTTTGCTTGTTTACTTCTGTGTTCTCTGCATTTTGTTGTTGGCTGTTTACATCTTTTGTCCCTATTATGTTTGTTGATATATTTTTACTTTTTTGTTGATCACGTGAAGAAGTCCATTGTTTTGTTTTTCAAGGTTTTGTTTATCATTAAATACATGATCAAGTCCATTGTGTTCTTTTTGTAGCTTTTGTTTATTATTTTAATAACCCCATTTTCATTTTTGTAACGTACTTATGTTCATATAAAAAGAAAAAAGGAATTACAACTCATCTGCTTTTATAAACATTTGTCAAGCTTTTAACATCCGGCTTTCATTGATCTCCCACAGTATTTTCAGATCGAAATCATAATCCTTATGATTCTTCGCAGATATCTAGTTTTGAAAACCTATAGTGTCTCTAACACAGCCAATGATATGTTCAATTTTTTCACAGAATGGCGAACTCAACGCCCGAGTTAAATAGCCGTAGTTTCTTCTGTCAAAAGATGGGTTGGGAGCTCAGCATTTTATCTAAAACACTAAAATCCCAGCGTCCTTTCCTGATAGATTGTAGTATATTCTCTTTGGTTGTTGCTCCATTACATTCCCATTAGGAATGCCAATCGGGAAATCCCGAAATCCCGGTATTTTCGAGATTCTCAAATCCCGAATCCCGCGAGTTTTAAAAACTTGTCCCGGGATTTTCGGGACTGTGAATTCATATGTATTTTGAACCTTCAACCGGTCGTGAAAAGAATTCTATAGCACTCGACTTCGATAATAGCATCTCATATGAGGAAAACCCTACTTCCATTGCTAAAAAGTTATTTGATGCTACCATGAGGTGTCTTTTGACACCTTAACGATTTTTCTTACAGCAATAAATAAAAATATAAATAAACTACACTAACATACATTTGGACTGTTTTTTTCTCTTCGTATTATTATATCAAGCCATGGAAATTCTGTGCAATTGGAAATTCTGCGAAATGTTGTACCATGTAAATTCCAGAAATGCCGGAAATTTTCGGTACACTGAATTCCCCTTTATTTTTATATTCGATTGTTTTTTTGAGAACAGTAGGACTAGGAATAGGATATTTTTTAAAAATTATTTGCATTCATTCGAAATGGGTATACACAAAATCGTGGTAGAAATAGTGTTAATTAATCATACCCGTAATCTAAGCCTTTATGGCAGACAATAATTGTAACACTTAAGGCCATTATTACAACTTCCCGTTAAAGTTGGGATTAGTTAAAGGTACCTTTAGCTAAAGTGAACGGCAAAGTTACCTTTAACATATTTTCGTCATTACAACTACAATTAACTTTTCCAAAATATGGCAATGCCGATGCAATATCGATAACTTTTGTGACATTAAAATACATAGTTTTTTAAAAACACAGTGGCAACGACGTATTTCTTATTTTGTTTACAAAGTTTGTGTGTCCTGAATTTAGTTTATTTTTGTTATAAATTGTGATTTTTTTGTTAAAAAAAAGTACGCCAATACTCTGACGCTAAAGATCGAAAAATTATTCAACAGAGGAAGTGGTTTTGTTGGTGGTTTTGAAAATAAAAAATTTAAGTTGCCATATAGAAAATAGTATATAATATGGCAAGTTCAAACATAAGGGGACCTCTGAATGTTAAAGGTAGGATGATCCTCCCTTTACCTTAGCGATCACTTCTATCTTATTGAGTACTCATAATAATGAACAACAATTTATCTGCCCGTTAAAATCCTCCCTTTAGTTAACGGCAAGTTGTAATCATAGCTCTTATACTATTGATAAATAACTTTAACAGTGTTGCCAGTAGTAGGGAAAAGTCCATACATGTAGGTATTTTTAATTCTAAAACAGAAGCGTAGTACAAACCGGACAGATTTTTTATATTATGTCGGGTCATATTTTTAAATGTAGGGATTTTTTAATTATTTTTGAAAGAAATGCAAAAAAATGAATTTTTATTACCGTTTATTTCTTTAATACCTTTTAATAGAATAGATTTGAAAAAGTGAATAATTATTTTTAATGTTTTTTGTTATAAAAGTTTTAATATACTAATGCAAATAAATTTAATTTTCCTGCATTATAATAATTAAAATGCGTAGGGATTTTTCTAGGAGAATTTTTTTGACATGTAGGAAAAACGGTGTTTTAGGTGGCATATCAAACAATTTGAGCGGTATGATGCAGCAAATGTTAACAATGCAATCAATCTAATTAACAAATCATAAATTGCGTAAAAATCAATTATATTGTCCACCTATATATCCTACTATAGAAAGTCATTAGGACAATTTTTTCACTCACTGAAGACTATAATGTCAAGCACTCCTATTGGGGTTAGCGATTTATTTCTCCATAATGGATAAACATTTAGTTATTTTGTCCACAATACGTTCTACGGGGGTGCAAATGATAATTTTTTCTGTCTAATATCACTTCAAGGTACTTAACAATATTACTTACATTCTCAATTGGAAGTGGAATAGAAAGAGAACGTTTATGCGACTTATAAAAAGGGAATAGTATAGTCTGGGTTTTGGCCATATTAATTTTAATATTCTATTTATTATAATATTTGTTGCATTTGTGCAGGCTTTTCTCCAGTCTTTTTACGACCACATTTGAAAGTTTATCTGTAACTATTATACCCAAATCATCAGCATATAGTCCTATTTCTGTACCTTTTTTAGTGACAAAATCTGATACAAACAGCGAGTACAATGTGGGAGAGAGTACAGCTCGCTGAGGTACTCCCACGGGTATATTTCGTGCAGTGGATGTGGTGTTGCTTAAATGAACTTGGAAAAGATCTGTTTGCTAGAAACGATGTGTTGTACCTTTCGTTGGTATTGAAGATTTAGCTATGTTTATAATATAATTAAACGTTTTTAGGGCATTTTCAATTTGTTGCGGTGTTGCAACATTATTAATGTTTATATTAATTTGTGATAAAGACTGTTTTATATTATCCAATCAACATTCTTAGTTGGTAAGCATTAAATTAATAGTGCTTGGTTGCCCAATAGCACCTTTAGGGTAACGAGTTGGTTCAGATGGGTAGTGTGTCCATAGCTGCTTATCGCATGAACAAGATAATTTGATTGGATGAAACACACGAAGTAGACACGGTTCAGAAAACGTTTAAGGATTGCTGATGGCTTATATCAGACTATATATAATTTTGATAGAACTCTCATGTTAGCTACTCAATGTGCAAAAGGGGAATTCCTAAGTTTCTGGCATTAGAAAATAATTTCGCGATTCAGAATTTGCATTCGACACTACACTACAGCGTACATACAAATGCAGTACACTTGCGGTAACGTGAACACCATCTAACGTTAACAAGCTTCTTATCTATAACGTGAACGTTTTTTTCACACCATATGCTTTTAAGCTTGAAGACAATACCAAAATACATTAATTCGCATCTTAAAGTTTAGGGAATCAACTTAAATAAAAAAGTATGTTTTTTAGGTTGAGTTTTCATTGCCAATGGTTCAAGAGTGGAATAATGATTCTTGTTTTGATGATACGAGTGAAATATAAGAAATTGGCCAAAACGGAGGAAGTTATAACGATGATTGAAGACAATTGAAATTTTTAACAAGTCATTACAATGGGCAGATGCAATTGAGGATCAAAGTGATGTCCTGAGTGTACTGAGTCGTTTAAGGGATAAAGCAGTATTTTAGTATTGGAAAAGAAAAAGCAGCAAAAAAAAAACAAAAAGATATCGGATTTCTGTAATAGATTAATGGAATAAGTAATTTTTGTTTAATATGTGATTTTTTTCAATGGATATTATTTCGTGATCTCGTTTTGTTTTGTAATGTAACATAATGATTTTTAATTAGTAATACATACATAATTGGTCATTACAACTCTTCAGTAAGAATTATTGGCCTAGTTTCTCATACCACTAATGTTGTGTGTGGTAATTTTATACATAAGTGGCATTAAATTTAAAGTCGACTCTGAGCGACAGATTTTTTTGAGAAATTTTTCATGGCGGGTTTTATTTACTCTCAGAGTTTTTGCAAGAAATCTGCTGAGAAGAAATCGCCGAAGAAATACTTTTCGTATTTTTGTTTTTGATGTCTGGCCTGGGGCTCGAACAATGGCTTTACGTCTAATAAGCAAACACACTACCTACTAGACCACCGCGACTTCAATTCAATTAATAATACTATTTCTATATTTTAACAATTTAAATAATAATAAAATAATTTCTCGTTCAATCGTGTAAAACACATATATTTTTTTTCATGAAATTCGACCCTTGGTTTTAACTAGTTCATGTTACCGCGAGTGCACTGTAAAAACAAGTACCACGTGGTACGTATGCTAACAAATATTCTCACTGAAGGAAAGGTTGGAAACAATGAATTAAGGTAAACGAACAAAAGTGTACCCTTGTAACTTTTACCTTGGAAGCTATATGCTTTAATAAAAAACCAATGCAACAAGCCACACATGTTAAGTACTTGGATATTCAGCTCGATCGTTGTTTAATATCGAATTCACATATATGGTAGACGCATAACTGGTACAAATAAAGACGAAGATACCTCAAATAAATTGATTTATTGGAAGGAACTCAAAGCTTACAAACTAAAGTAAGTACTGATATAGAAAATCTGGAAAACGACTGTAAGGCGTTTAGTGATCTTTGAAAAAAATTGGTAAGTGGCATTTGTAAAATGTATTAGGGCAGGAGTAGAACTTTTGAGATGACTTTCCAAATGTTTGTTAACACTTCGTTGCGCCATATTAAGACCTCGTGCATATGGTCTAGGAACAACACGGCTTCCTGTTTTACAGTTAATTATTTCGAGAAGTCTCTCTGCTTCAATTACTTTTTATTTATTTTAGATTTACAAATTATATGAAATATAAAATAAAAACAAATATAATAGTATAACCGAGGAAACTTTAACTATATACATACATATTATTTGTAAATCCCGATCCCGGGATATTTTGGGATAATTCGGGATCCAAAAGTCCCGAAAAATCACGGGAAAAGCGCGATTTTCTCTTAATAATAAAACTATTTTGTTAACAAAATCATTTGTATTCCAATTATGTATATCAGAATTATGTCATTAAAAATAAAATACAAAAACAGCAAGACAAAATGTAACAAAGAAGCGTAAATTAACAAAAATAAAAATTATTCATACATATGCAAATGCATTAGTTTTAAGAAAATTATTTGGATTCCAACAAAAAGATTAAAGCATCTACATGTAATCTGATAGGCTTGAACGAATTTTGTTGTCAACATACCCTGCCGTTGAAAAACACTTCTCGTAATCAACATTTGCTGGTAAAATAGTTCCAAGATAGCTGTATGCAGCTTGTAAATATTCACCTTTACCACCTCATGATGGAAATAAATCTATTTCTTTGGTCAGTTGCTTATCTAAATCAGTTACCCTATTAATTCGTTTTATAGGGCTTTTGCATTCTTCGATGCCGTCAAATAATTTTTTATCAATGGAAGTAGGGTTTTTTTTCATCTGAGATGCTATTATCGAAGTCAAGTGATATAAAATTTTTTTCAGGTCAAATACATATGTGTTCACAATCCCGAAAATCCCGGGACAAGTTTTTAAAAATCCCGGGATTTCGGGATTCAGGATTTTCCTATTGGCAGTACTGAGATAGAAAATCTGGAAAAAGACTGTAAGGCGTTTAGTGATCTTTAAAAAAAAGTGGTAAGTAGCATTTGTAAAATGTATTGGGGCAGGAGTAGAACTTTCGAGATGACTTCCAAATGTTTGTTAACACTTCGTTGAGCATTTTAAGACCTCGTGCAGCTAGTAACAATGCGGCTTCCTGTTTTACAGTTAATTCTTTCGAGAAGTCTCTCTGCTTCAATTACTTTTTATTTATTTTAGATTTACAAATTATATGAAATATAAAATAAATATAAATATAATTATATAACAGAGGAAACTTTAGCTATATCCATACATATGTATACGCGATTGGTTTGACAGTTTTTCAATATAAAATATTTAGACATTGTTTGTAGAAAAAAATTAAAAATTAATTAAAATAATAAAGAGAATCATATGACTTAATTAAATTCGGTTGCTAATAAATTTTCTGTTAAATTTGCTCGATTTTTGTTTTAGAATATATATGATATAAAGATGTACGACCGTTATAGGAACAGAAAGAGTTACTGTATATTTTGTACGTGTAAAATATCAGGGTAAATAACAATAATTTGTTTTACGAAGTTTATCTACTAGAGGCCGTACAGTTAAGCTAAAAATAATAAAATTTAAACGTGGCTCATAAGCTTTTGCAGAACTTGATTGTGGTTACAAACTCAAATAATTTTGATTGATTACTTTGAATTATCTTGTCATTTACCAGCATCAAATAAAATATTTATCAAACTTGAAACTGGTTCCATACGTTGGTATTTTTTTTGTTTTTTTTTATTTTTTGTTTTGTCTTAAATTTCTCAAATACGAAGTGGATATGATAAAACTTAACTGAAATTTTTATTTCAGTATGGTTTGTTCTTTAGGTCTAGACTAAATTTAAAGATGCTTTTTTATTTTTTCAGTATTTATACATATCTATAGAGAAAGAAGCGTTAAGTTAAAATATTATATTTTTGATATTTACAACTGGAAGAAACCTATACAATAATTTTGCATCTACAGTGTTGGAAAAAATAATGAAACGCATCAAATTTTTATTATTAAACTCTTTATTGGCAGGGCGATGTACAAAACATATTCCGTCTGATCGGAACAAATTTATCTTTGTCTCATCGGACCACAGCGCGGTCTAATTTTTGCGAGTTAGGTATTGTCTGGCAAATTATAACCTTTTCTTTTATATTATTTTTACTTAAAAGAAGTCTTCGAGACATAAGTCCAGCCGCTTTGGTATGTTTTTAAGCCCATTGGATTACTCAAAATGAATTTTTTTTGGAATAACGTACTAAAATTTGATCGAAATGTGTGGACGTTTTCCTCTTTCTTCCTCTAGTTTCGATATTTTTTGTGTAGTGATTCACGTTAATACTACATATATGTCATTATTTGGGTTATTTTTCCATCAGATTTTAACTTAATGATAATATTTTTTTCAGCATTAGTGGAATGAAGACCTCGGCCCATTTTTTAAAAGATTTAAAACATAGACTCAACACAAAGATTTTGCAAATGTTCTAAAACAAATTAAATTAACTTAATTTTTACCACTTCTAGATATTTCATGTAAAAAGTTTATTTATTTTAAATTTAAACACGGCTTTAAAAAAACGTTTCTATTAATTTTTCCAACTAAATTACGTATTTTCTTACTTTTTCCTGAAAACTAATGAATTAAAAGAGAGAAAGCAATAAAGTAAACAAATAATAAAATATCCTCACATTAGCAAGAATTTGATAATGATTTCCAACGTTTGTAACTTTTATACAATATTTTAATGACTGAACTAGCAAACGTTTCTATTATTTTTCCAACACTGTATGTACATATATTCGCGCTTATACACAATGCTTAATTTTTGTTTTAAAGTATGTTCGTACTACGTTATTAATTTTATTTTTCATATTTCGTGTATTTATAAAAATAGGTTTACATGTTTGTAATAGTGTGGAGATAAACCCAAATATTTATTAAAAATAAATATTGGATTTTGTTTGACCTCTTCATTCGAGCTGTTTGTGTATAATTAAGTGCGTATAAATATGTATGTTTGTAGTTGCTACCGTGTATACAATTATCCCTCTTTTAACAGGTTGTATTTATTGTTTTTTTTTTTTTTCAATAATTTACAGTCAGGATTATTGACTTAGTTTCTTACTTCAGTTATGTTGTGTGTGTTAATTTTATATATAAGGGACGGGAGCAACAGTTTAAAGTTGACACCGAACGACAGATTTTTTTGAGAAACTTTTCATCGTAATTTTATTTACTTTCAGAGTTTTTGCCAAAAATCTGTAGGGAGAAAATTGCCGAAGAAATATTTTTTGTATTTTGTTTAGATGTCTGGCCTGGGGCTCGAACCCTGGCTTTACGAATAATAAGTCATACCCTACCTACTAGACTACGGTGACTTCAATAATTTAATTAATGAAAAATGTTAGAAATACAAACTACATATGTATTTCTAACATTTATACTCGTGAACTGAACGTTAAACATATGGGAACATATTTCATATTTTAATATATTTCGAGTCCATCGTCCCTAAATAGTCACTGATTCTGACTGCGATGTCACGTATGGTCGTTACAAGTTATAGAGTCATTTTTTAAGTTCATTAATTCGAGGGTGAACTGTAAATTGGATATTTTATATACATAATTTTATACTTTATTCTGTTTGTAAAAAACATATTGAATTAATTTTTTTTAGCCAAAAAACATAATGAATTTTTAAAATAAAGCTGTGGTCAATACTCCCGTAATTAAGTTTTTGTTCTTTAGCAATAGATGAAAAAAAAAAAACAATCAGACGCAAGTAAGAAATTGAGTTAAAATAAAAAAAAATCTGCCTATACTCAAAAGTTGTCGAGCAAGTACAAAGTTAATTCAAATACGTTGATTATAACGTTGAACACATAATGTCGTGCAAGTATCGAACGGTCTTATTTATTTTTTTCATATGTTATCTACAAAAAAAAAAATGTTAAACAAAACAAATAATGATTCGATAGAAAATAAATATGAAAATCTATTCAACTACCATCAAAAGTACTTTGACTTCTTATTACGATCACTTTGCTTGAAGTACTTATACATAAATTCGCAAACGTTGGAACCTTTTGAGTAAGTGTACTACGTAGTTAGAAGAAATGTAAATCACTCACAGTTTATTATCAGTTACACTGTCCACTCTTTTTCGGAGGTCCAAGAAGAAATGGTTGTTGAAATTTGCATAAATTTGCCCAATTACAGTAACTCAGTTGCACTAAAATTTTATTTTCGGAAGATTCAGAGAACTACTGCTTAATTTAATTCATAGAAAGATTCTGAAATTTAGAAACTTAACAATATTTAGTACTCGGACAAACTCATGTGTAGCGTGCTAATTAGAAAATGGGGGCTATAAATTGGTTACTTTAATTTTTGGGTTGTTAAGAAATGATATTGATATAATTTAATTTCCACTATACTTTGGAACTACATTTGCAGCAATAAGCGTATAATCTCTATAAGCCCCATTATTATTTTATTTTGAACGCTTGATTTAAAACTATACCTAAGCCTGACAGGGAAAACCGCGTCCTTCAGGCCAATAAGTTTATTACAAACTGAGTTAAACTTATTTAAAAAATCGATCTGTACACTAATATCAATATTAAATGTGAACATATATATTTCAGATTACTAATAAAGCTGGATTCACCTATTCAGTTCGATTTTTTGAGAGTTTGTTCCAAAACGATTCACCCACTTTGAACAATTGTTCTGTAAAAACAAGATTACCATAAGAAATATTTTTGTAAACGATGAAAAAAAAAATGAATAAAAAGTATTAAACAACCGCTCTGTATTTTATTATACATACATCCAAATAATATGATGTGGCAGCTGAGTTCAAATTTACTTAAAAAATTAAAGTAGCTGGCAGCACAGTTCGATTGTCTCGGAATAAAAATTAAAATTAAACCAATTCGCTCTCTTCGTCTCAAAAAGAGAAAGAAATAAAGTCGGAGCTGGGACTAAACGTAACCAGGAGACAGATTAATCAAATTTTAAGTGAAGATCTAGATGTGAAAAAACAAAAAAATATACTCAAACCACGATTGACCCCTAGAGACAAGGCAGCCATATTGGCTTTCGCTGAAAATACAAATTTTGGTAAGTGGAGTATTATATTCAGTATTGAAAAAATTGAACTTGATGGATACAAATATCATTGGAGAGAAAAGGGAGGTGATAAGCGGACCAGGATAGCACGTAATTTTCAGAGAGGATCTTAATGACATGAGTTGATTTTTGATAATAAAGTACGTTTTCCAATCTGTTTTATTTCTCGTAAAATGAATGCGGAGTATTATGTGGAATTACTGTAGTAGAATTTGCTGAAGAAAATTATGGAAATAATTTTACTTTTCAGCAAGATAACGCCCCAAGACATGTAACCAAAAGGACCAAAGCATTTTTTGAAGAAAAAATATAGCTGTTTTAGACTGGCCAGCACTTAGTCTCGATCTAAATCCTGTACAAAACCTCTGGGGAATTTTAAGTGTCGAAATATACAAAAGTGGATGACTGAATTATAAGAGCTGAAAAAAGTTTTGATAAAAAAATGGGGCGAAATTCCCCAAGATAAGTTGCAAAAATTAATAAACTCTATGCAACTTCGGTTAAATGAGGTAATTAAAAGTCTAGAAGGACACACACATTATTAAAATGTATGTCTTATTTGAATATATTTAATTAGCTTTAAGTTCTGGATTTTTTCTTATTTTGTACCTTATAAATATTTCCTTTAAGAATTTGAATTAACTTTAAAAAATATTAAATAAAAATAGACAAACTCCGAAAATTTTTATCATCCATTTTTTTTTTTCTCTTTAGTAAATATAAAAATATATAAACTTATAAATTAGCTTTAATACCGACGAGATTTTTAGAAAAATCCCATGTACCATATAATTTTTTCTGCCTGTATTTATTAAGGGACATCGAGACCAAATTTCTTACCAGATATTTGGATTTAATTTTGATAATCTATTAAATGCATTATTCTCCTCCACAAGATTATTACTTTAAAGCAGCCAATAAAATTATTTAGTGTTTACGCTGGTCACCCTAATTTTAAGTTAATAGTCTTAAGTAGTGTAAATACGGCATATAATGAAGAAAAGAAAAGAAAAAGAGAAAAAATAAAAGAGAATTGATCTCATTCTGGATCAACCCCCAACCGAAAAGGTATGTGTTTTATTCGTTAAAGCATTTATGTGTATATTTTTCTAATACTTTTTGTGACTCAACTAAATATTTTATTTTGGAAATTATATCCCAATTCCCCCCGAAACATTTAGCAAGACTAGATTTGCTAGATCCAACCGCGGTAGGAAAGTTCTCCAACATAGACATACGACTCGTTTATCACAACGCCAGAAGAAATGGACAAAAATTAGTACTTTATACATAAATGCTGTATTTTATCTGTTTTAAAGGTATTTTTTACGATTTAGCTTGGTTATGTTTGCCAAATAGTATTGGAGGTGTTCCGTTGGACCAAAAGGGGTCCAAAAAGGAGAAAGGGGCTAAAAACAGGCAAATTATGTGCATAACTACTCACGCCTGGACCGATTTTCTTGAAATTTGGAAATATTGATCGATCTTTTGTCGGTACAGGTTATAGGCTATAAATCTTTTCAAAATTATCCGAATAATTTGAAAAATTAGCATTTTTTTAAAAACCAAAATTTTATTTTTGTTTAAAAGGGTTTTTACGCACTCCTTATTGTTTCTTTTATTAAAAAATTTAATTACAGTACTGTAGAAAGGCTTTTTCATAAAAAGAAAGTGTGAATCATATGCGATGCACAGGCATTTTTTTTATCATAGTCTTAACGAGACGGTCTGTGCATCACATATGACTCGCACAGTTTAAAAAGTAGCGGAAGTTTTTTTTTTTTTTTGGCTAAATAATGGACCCAAAAGTTTTTTATGGCCAAAAAAAGATTAAAAACCGATTCCGATGGTAAAGATTAGGATCCCTTTCACGATAGCGGTGATGACTCCGATCCTTCTGATCTAAATAATTCATCATTTTCTAAATATTTCGAAATAGAAGTAAACTATGAAGAACATTGTACATCTGAAGATGAAGAATTGTTGCAAAATCTACCTACATCGGCAGTATCAAGAATTCCTTTAGTCCCACCAGGACTCCACTTTCGAAGCAAGGGAAAGTTTAAGTTTTATTGAAAGATCATCTGAAAAAATTCCAGAACTAGATTATTCTGAGACTATTGTCGCTTCACTAGCTGAATTAGTTTATTGAATGAGGGAAGACTAATAGTTTCTGATAATTGGTACAACAGTATTTCTCTGACAATGTTTATGAAACACAGATTACTGTGAACATTGCGATCAAATGAGGAGGAGTAACAAATTTGAAAACTTGTTGAGTTAACGAAAGGACAACCCTTTGGAAAGAAAAGTATTTCTGGTATTCGAGTGATGCAGTTGCGGGATAAGATTTCAACTTTGCATGGCCTCGATATGAAAGACACTGGAAAAAATCCACAGGCAGAGTAGTTGTTAAAGCATTATGTAATGTTAGATTACAATCGTGTGAAAGGTGGTGTGGATCTTTCCGATCAGATGATATTTTCTTACAGTCCAGCCCTTAAAAGAGTTAATTGGTATCGTAATGTGATTTTAAACACCTGGGTCTTATACAAGGAGTTTTATGCGAGAACAAAATTAAATATGCAAGAGGTTTGGTTTAATTTCTTAAATTGATTATTTTTCTCAAGTCTATTAAAATACAAACCTTAAAAAAGAATACCATTTGAGAATCACATGTGATGCACAAGCGTATGAAACCAACTTGGAAATCACTATTTCGAATGAACTCCAACCACAGAAACTGAGTCGTACATTTGTACTACGTTATATTACACAAATAATGTTATCAATACGTCTTCCAAATGAAAAAAATCTCCATGATGTTTCACACACTTTGTTTTATTTAAATTTAAAGATAGGAAGTACGTAATGAAAGATACATATTTGTGTGGAGATAAGTGTTGCGAGTCTGAAGTTTGGTAATAGAATATTATTCCAAATGTTTTCCGACATCGGTGAGAAGCAGAGGGTGTTCATCATAACTTAGTAATAGATTTAAAATGTAAAGTGTATAGCACAACGATACACTTGGTCAATTCACACAAGCCGTTGTATCGTTGTATTGACTTATTGTTAGACGATTATACAACACCGTTTGCTTGTTGTTGATAATTTTCATGTAAAAATCCGATACACTTATACATATTACTTTCATATGTTTTTGAAAGTTGGATTAGTTTCGTACTATCAAATTGTGTGAATGAAAAATATGTGTATCCCTGTAGGAAATCAAACTAATTTTAAGGTAACTTCAAACTGGTTTTTTAATACGCACATCTAGTGGATTAAGTGACTTTTCTCCTTGTCGCCAACTCATTATTTTAACATAGGCTTGTCATAGGCGGTAGTCACCGCAGTCTAGGTGGTAGTGTGTTGGCTTATTAGACGTAAGGCCCGAGTTCAAATCCCACGTCAGACATCAAAGCGAAAATATGAAAATATTTTTTCGGCGTCTTCCTTTCCTTGTCGTGATTTAACCACTCACGGCGAAATTTAGGCCCCATTCCTTAAGTTGTTATAGTTTTTGATAAATTATTAAAAGCTTACAACTTAATTTTATACTTTAATTTTCATTCACTTAAACACTTGTCACAAAAATACAATAGAAAGAATTCGCGTTCTTTGTTTATGTTTTTCTTTTCTTTAGAACCCGTTATTAGAGTGTTACTTTGAAGCAGCATAAAAATCGCTAGGTTTATAGCTAATGCCTAAATCATATTTTTCCCCGCAAATTGAATTTAAAATCGCTAAATTTGACGAGAAAATTGCTGTTGTATAGAAAACACTTTTTTCGTATTTCAAACGTCAAAGGCGATAAGAAGAATTTCAAGCAACAAAATGAAAAATATTGCTGCAAAAAGTAAATTAATTATTTATCTGTGCGAACAACATAATTTTGAAATGTTAATTTTTAACTCAAGGTATGTATGAAAATATTGTGTATTTTTACTCTTCTTCTTGATTACTGATAGCACGCAACCAATACAACTTTTAACAACATATGAGAAGAATTGTGTAATGAATCGAATTTTTACATAAAAATTATTAGCGAGAAGTGTACACTGTTATATATTAGTCCAACAATACAACCATACAAGGGCTTATGTGAATAGCCCAAATATAATTAAACTTATTGCTTAGGCGAAAGAATTAATTTTACTGCCTAATAAATCTAAAAATATCATACATATCTCACAGCTAAATACGTTTCAGTGGTTTATCGGCCGGATATGAAATAATATGATAGAAATAAACAATTTGCTACTGCTTGTCTTACGTAGTTCTTTTGCTAGATGGAGCAAACGTTTAGTTCAGCCTTAAACCACAATAGAAAAGCAGCATTGCCATAAAGCAAAATTAAAGTGCAAATAAACTGCTTTGAAACAACTAAAAATTGCTCGCCCTCTTCCAGCCAATAATTATTTTATTGTGTTCTTACATACAGGGTTACCGTTTCCCGACGAAAGTCGTAATTTACAACTGTTTTAAGGCCAACGACTCTGCGTGTAACTTTTCAAAATCCCCATAAATTTTTTTTTTAGTAAATTTAATAATAAGTACAAGGAAATATTTCTATTTTTTAAAAAAATACTCCTCACCATCTCAATATGAGGAGGTCTATAAGAATTTAAATAAAAACCAAAAGCAAATGTTAATTACGGATTTCAGTACGAAGTCTTGCCAATATAAAATCGTTCATAATCCATCTAACACCGAAACAGAATCGCATAAAGTATTTTCGAGTGACGAATCTGACATCATATCAATCAGGAAGAAAAATTTGTACATATCCTATGGGAAATTTTTTTAAATACAAATTTTTATTTTTGGTTTCTGTATGTAAAATGAATAAAATATCGATATACAGGAGTACAATTTTATATATTTGTATTTTTATGAATAGATAGCTTTTATGTTTTTAAAAATAAGTATATGTATGTACATGTATTTGCTATATATTTTTATTTTACGTTGAAATAAATGACTGAGTTATGTCTATTTTATTTTGTTTTCGATTTACACGGTTTTACATAGCAAAATCTACGATTTCGGTTTACACCGTTTTTTAAGGAACTTACCCTCAGTTTAATCGGGGGTTAGGTGTAATGTGCATTCTATTAGTCCCGAGTAAAAGAAGCGAAGAAAGACCAACAGAGAGCACCGGGCTCCGGTGTTTCTTTTAATAAATTTAGTACTTTTGTAGAAAAGAAGTATTTTTTGTAAAAAAAAAGTTTTTTTTTCCAGAAATATAAGGTTTTTTAAAAAAAACTTGGCAACTCGCAAGTAAGTATTTTAGTGTTGGTACGCGTTTCATACTTATTTTGCTCTTCGTGTAAATCTTGATTTATGGAGAGTCGAAATCAACAACAAACATGTACATGTATGGTGTTAAGTATCAATATTGTGAATACAGGTATTCCGCAAATTTATTAAATTTTTGGGATGATATAAAATTATTCTCTTAAACAAATTCCGACTTAGCTAATGTAATGTATTGTATCTGTATGTAAATAGAATTTTTTTAAGTTTTCTCATATATTTTATGGATTCCCCGCAACTACATACATATAAATTTGTCTTCTCTAAGTATTTTCTAAGAAAAAAATTAAAAAAAAATGGTCGTAAGTCGAGCGGTCGTTAGTTGGGGACTACCTGTACTTCAAACTTTGAACATGATATTAAAATAAGCATGAATGCGCATAAGTATCAGAAATATGAATATAATTCGATTCTACTCATCTTTTTAAATACTTATTGCTGGTGTTTGGTACATCTGAGAGCGTGCCTGGAATTTGGAAGCAGTCTCAGGATCTATATTCGAATTTGTAAAAGTGGTTTAGTAAAGCAGAATTTCTAATTACTATGTATCGGACTTTAGAATACTTATATCATATCGACAGTCATAACCCAACTCAAGCAAGTGGTCGTAATATGAATTTAATGAATTCTTTTTCAAGCGAATCGAAAATTTTGAAATTTTGATACAACTGTCTTTCGACATATTACTTAACTTACTTAATCGTAGATCTAGCCTCAAAAAAACTTCATAATTCTAGCTTATGTATCACTTTTGATACATACTTGTAGTCTATAAAATTTTCGCAATTATTGTTATGTTTTGTTAAGAAATTTTAATATTTTGATTTATTTTAATTCATTTTAATAGAACTATTTTATATTATAACATTTTATTACCTACTTTTATGAAATTTATGCCAAAATCTTCCTATGAATTCTAAAAATATCTGGCATCCACTGTTTTCTGAATTAAGGTTATATAATTTCAAAAATTGGTAGAAAGCTTGATCTACGGTTAAATAGTCATTACAATCTTTGTTGTGAGTTTATTTTATCCACAAGAGGCAGAACCTACAGTATAAACTCTATTCTGAAGGACAGATTTTTGAGAAAAATTTCATTGCAATTTATTTATTTTAAGAGTTATTGTAATTTTGCGTACTCAAATTTTGTTGGGTGCACATGCATCCCGATGAATTACCATACGTTTTAAAATCCGCTGGTTCCTTGCTTTTAAAACGGAATTCAATTGAGAGAAGCTTTATTCAGAATACACTCCCAAACACTTACTGGAGTTAAATTTTTTGAAATTCGTATCCGAAAATAGTAGCAGTTATAGATTTACGCTGAAATGCAATTTGCCAAACTTTCTGCCTTTGCTCAAATAGCCAAAGTATTTGATCCTGTTGGATGATTGTCGATAAAATTATTATGTAACAAATTTGGAAAGGCAGAACTGAATGGAACGACTGTTTGAAGCAAATGCCCCGTATCTGTCGATGATTATAATTTCATACAACGGATTTTATTTTAATTTCTAAGTATTAAGTACAATTATATGCATCTGACCTTTCTACATTACTGTATCTTACCAACTTGGATAATTGGACTAATTGAACTATCGTTTTGTTCTGAGTTGGCATTGACAATTGGAACAACGTAGAATTCCAAAGTAACCCTCATGATCTGGCTAGTCTGATTTTAAGTTATTCGGCATAATAATTTGCCACCAAGCGAAAAAAAGCAGCATCGCTCGCGTTTACGCCGGCTCCGGTTCCAAAGTACAATTGGACTAATAACTCAGCCTATTGTTAAACTTGTATTATGCCCTAACGTTTCATTTTTGTTTTTCCTCTTACTTATAGATGTTAAAAGCTCTAATACCATAAGCCTAACGTAATGACTATTGGTAGCGGCTCAAAATTTCGTTTATGTGAAAATTCCCACACACTGCGTAAATATCTGGAACTCAGCCTCTTAAAACATAGTTGACTGAGCATACAAATATTAAATTTACAGCCAAGCCTAAGCGCATTTTTTGAGGAATTGTCGTAATAGAGAGTGGTATTTGGAATGCCTGTGCATACTATGCTGCACTTCCGACAAAGGGACAGTATTAAACAGAACAGAAGGTCCAACTAGGTCAAGGGCAAACACAAGAGCGCGACCTGCAGTTCATCAATGCTCCAGCAGTTTCTGTAATGAGGAAAATGAAAAGGCTAAAAGGTTGCTTCTATCAGCTCGGCTTGGCGCGCGAACGTTATTAATGTCCTCGGGAATGAATCATATTTCGTTTTTAAATATTTTCCTTTCTTTTTCTCTTTATTATTATATTTTTTCTTTGCTACTTTATTGAAATTATAACGGAACTATTGAATATCTTAAATTTATTATTTTTTTTCGCCAGATAGTTTGCCGTTTCACTTTGTTGTAATCTTGAAAGGGCGTGGGATGTTGACGCTGGTCATCCTAATTTTAAGAGGATCTCTCTCTATTCTCGATTGGCCTTCAAAAGAAAAGAAATGATTTTTTATAAATTACTAATACATACGTATTATATTGTGGGGGTTATCCTCATGAAAACATCTGGTAAGACTAGAGATATCAACGAGTATGGCAACTCTGGCGATCAAAAGAAAAGAAAAACGCGCGTTAATTAACACATTGACCACGGTAGATTTATATACGGTAGCCTCGAGTCAACAGCTGATGAGGTTTAAAATGTCAAAATGTTGTTGTTTTTTTAGTGTTTGTTGTAACTATTTTTATACATTTTTTAACATTTTTCTTTCTATTGTTATTCGTCAGTCAGTGATGAATACACTTGGTCAGCTGTTTTTGACATTACGCATACTCTTTAACAAAAACAAAATCCCTGTTGTTTTTGCATTGTTGTATTTGTTGTAGAGACGTACCTACCTGTCATATAAATCTACCTTGACATTGACATTGCATTGGAAATTTCTCGATCATTCGTTCTGGTACAACCGTAGAAAAAAACATGCTATATAAAATTACGCTAAACAAAAAGTATTTGCAAGAAAGAAATATATTGGCATTTTTAATTTTTCAAGTTTTTAATTTTTTAATTGGTTGCTTTTGCTAACAACCAAAATATCTTCTCGTTGGCTTAAATTAAAATATTTAATTTAATTAATGAAGTCGCTTTATTTTTTGGCTACTTCCTGTAAGTAGGTTTCTAGCAAAAACATACATACATGATTGGTCATTACAACCTTTCAGTCAGGATTACGACTTAGCTTCTCGCACCACTTATGTTGTGTGCGTTAATTTTATACATAATTTGCGGGACCTACAGTTTAAAGTCGACTCCGAACAACAGTTTTTAAGAAGCTTTTCATGGCAATTTTATTTGCTCTCAGAGCTTTTG
Organism: Sarcophaga peregrina; assembly: GCA_014635995.1. NCBI lineage: Eukaryota > Metazoa > Arthropoda > Insecta > Diptera > Sarcophagidae > Sarcophaga > Sarcophaga peregrina. The sequence goes on along the minus strand of CM025792.1, from coordinate 28,744,946 downwards.
CTAGAAATCTGCTGAGAGGAAGTCGCCGAAGAAATATTTTTGAACTCAGGCCTTCAGCCTAATAAGCCAACGCACTATCTACTAGACTATAGCGACTTCTAGCAAAAACTCTGATAATAATAGCATTGCCATGAATATTTTCTCAAAAATCAGCGTTACGACAACATAATTGATGTGAGAAATATATTAATATTGAGATCGTTGGGCTATTACTTTCTCATATTTTCATTATCCCTTATATTCATTAATATTGAAGATTGACTTAACTAGTACCGTAATAAGGAATTCAACATTTATAAATATAATATAAAACACTTAATATTAACTAAATTTAAGCTTAATAAATAAATAATAAGTGGAGGAATGGATATAATTCAATGCAAGCAAATTCAAATGTTAAGTAATTATGAAATAAAGAAATTAGTTGATAAATAGAATTCGATCGGTGCACTCATTTTCGCTCGTAAGTATTTTATGGTCTTAGCGCTCACAAAGCTAATGGTGCAAATTATTTCGTTTTAAATTATAATTTCTTTAATTAAAACAGATCCTAAAAAATAATGAGAATTAACAGAAATGCTTTGGCAAAACTACAGTGACGAGCAGAAGTGAGTGAATGTTCACAATACTGAGTTTCGTCATCCACAAAAACAAAACCATACAAGCAAATATAAAAAAAAAAATTACTTTTAATTCTTTATTTTATTCTTAACAAATAGCAATAAAAAACAGTAATTAATGAAATGAATTCAGTGAGTTTGAATGAAAAAACGAAAATAACTCATATAAACTCAATTTTGCACGTTTCAAGAAAATTCAAGAAACTAGCCCAATTTCAATATTTGGTCCATAGACCCTTGTTAGAAATAGCTTGATTTACGCAGTTTGAGATGCTTTCTATCAAATGATCAATAACATCTTTCGTAATTCGATTCCATTTCGCACTTATACGATCCCAAAGTTTGACCATCTTTGTTGGGGCTGTTTCGTACTGTCCGAACCGGCTTTTCATGAATAACGAAAGATTTTCAATCGGATTGAGGTCGGGACTTTGTACCGACCATTCCGTCAATTGAAGATATAGTTTTCCTCTCCATATCTTTCCAACTTTTGCTGTGTGCTTCGGATCGCCATCCTGTTGGAAAACAATTTCTTATTCGGGATAAGCACATTTGTCTGTAAAATGCGGAAGATGGGTTTGCAGAATCTTTAAATAGTATTTTTTCGCATGATACCGCTTTTTATATTGCTTTTTAATTAGTTGCGTTAATTAAGATTGCACTGTACGAGTATAAGAATAAAGCCTCAGTTATGCTACCGTAATGGAATGTAACAGTAACGTAATGTAACGTGTACGGAAAGTAAAAATGTAAGTGCAATTATAGATCGTACAAACGTGTCATAAAAATTGCAAAAGCTAAAAGATAAAAATTGAAATATGGATATAGAAGACATATTTTTGGGTTTGAGTTTTTATTTTATTTTTTTTTATTAGCTTTTTTTAAGCAAATTTAATATTAATCCCAAATTTTAAAATCCTTGTTTTCACTCCTCTTATCACTTTCAATGTGGCGTCTTTTGTTTTTCTTTTATTCAGTTGTTAACCAGTGTAACCTCTAGAGCGTTTTTTGATTAATTTCACACCAGTTGACGACAGGACTTTCTCTGTTTCATCCTTCCCATGCAGAAAAGATTGTCCTCTATGAAAACTTTTGTAAATTCTCGCGTCTAATACCCGTTTTAGCTGGTCGAGCCAGCACACCCATTGGATCTTTATGCACTGCACAACGTCCATGTCCTTGAGGAGCTAATACAGCTTACTATTGGATCGAATGCGAATGTCAACGCCAACTCACACTTGACCGAATACTATTCTCGTAAACTTTCAAGGCTGCTGCATCGGTATTTAATAGTACATAAGCTTCTGCGCCATAAAGAATCATGGGAAGGATGAACAAGTATAAGTACAAGGGGCCATAAAAGCACTTGTTGGCAAGAGTGGCCCGCGTTTAATGTCCAGACTGATATCTTTTTTCCTGCTAACGGCGGAGTCAAGATAAACGTTGAAGATATGGTTATGAGCTATGATGTGGGATTCAATATTTCACACGTCGCTACTTGTCGGGAACATTTAATTCGATTTGTCGCATTTATTGAATGACTCTTAATTGATTCCGATTCAATAGTAAAATCTTACTGGGTAGTCCTATGATGTAAATATCGTCGGCGTACGAACCAAGGAACTGGACTATTTTGTGAAAAACAGTGCCATTGCGATGCACTTTCGCAGAACACTTTTCATGACGAAGTTGGAAAGTTACCAAAACCTCGCGCAGTTCCAATAGGTTGATAGATATATTTCTACGATATATCGATATAATTCTACGTAGCTTTATCAACTTCCCTACAGGCTATCGAAAGCCGCTTGTTGATTATAACAAAAATATGGTGGAGTTTTTTCATGGGTCTTCTCAAGGGTTTGACTTCATGTGAAGATCTGGTCGATGGTGGATTTGCCAAATCGAAGCCGCTCTGATACAGTCCTATCAGTGTTTTGACGGGTGATCTCAGTTGTACTTGTAAGAACCGCCTATGCGAGAGGAAGAAGATTAATACAATTATAGATGATGGCAACTTCTACATCGTCGTTGTCTAATAGGTAGTGTGTTGGCTTATTAGACGTGAGGCTCCCGTTCAAATTCCAGGCTAGACATCTTGATCAAATCGAAATAAGAAAAAAATCTTTTTAGCAGATATCAGTCTTTCGCAGTAGACTGTAAACTGTAGATCCCGCCACTGATAGATAAGATTAATACACACAATATAAATGGTGTGATGCTAGGTTGTAATCCTGACAGAAGGGTTGTAATAGGCAATTATGTGTGTTTGTATTTGGTACATGTAGTGTGGTCACTTTTTTGTTCCTTTTTTAGGACTGCACTGAAAACACTGATTTTAAAATCGTTGATCGTATGCTCTAGGCATATTTTATAAATAAGGCTGTGCATGAATCTAACCAGCTTATTACCTCCTGTCTTTATCAATTCAGCGGGCAGACCATCAGAGCCTGTAGGTTTTTTGTTTTTATGTTGCACAATTGCGAGTTTTACTTTTTCATGGCTAGTCTGTGGAATGGATCGATTTTCTCTTCAGCTGTGTCGAGACATTCCTCAACCTATTTTGAATATCATTAGGATGAGCGCCCGAAATCAAGGACTGTTGCCGCGGTAGTGCGCAATGTATTTACTTGCTTCTATCCCGCTTATATTTTCCGTAATAAACATTTCCCATGATAGACAGGTCGAATAAACGATCAAATTGTGACTTAACGATCTTACATAAAATATCTTGGTAATCGCATTGAAATCTATCTATCAATCAATCATATGGAAAGAAATTAGCTCAAGTTAATTTGAAATCGTAATATTTTTTCTAACTACAGTCAAACTCGGTTATAACGAACTCTTTGGGACCAGAGAAAATAAAAGACAAAGTTCTTAATAAACGGGGTGAAGTCATAGAAGAAAATATAAAATATTAATAATTTTTATCTTTTATTAAAAATAAAAAAACATAATTTTTTATTAAAAACCAAAAATTTAACAACTGACGTTTTAATTCTTTTTATCTATCAGCTGATTAAAGATGTTGAGTTGTAATTTAATGCTGCCATATTAAATAAAAGTAAAGACTATTGCCACACTCCAAAATTATTACTGAGGGTTCGTTATAAAAAGGCAAAATGTGTGAAATTTAATTACTGGGACCATTTGAAGTAGTTCCTTTTAACCAAGAATTCGTTATAAACCAGTTCGTAATAAACGATGATTTCTGTATGAAAATTGTTATTAAAACGTTGGGACTTGAAAATATGTTCGTTACAAACGAGTTTGGACTGTATATACATATACGGTGCTATACAATTACGGGTTGAGATAAAAAAAATTCAGAAACCGTATAACAAGATGCTACCACGTTACATTAGAATTTCGAGCCCACATAAGTATATTTTAAAGAGCTCCAACTTCCCTGGCTACTAACGTTCTGGTTTATTTGTCTCAAAAACTTATATCTCTATACATGCTGGCCAACTAAATTAATTTTAATGAAGATCCATATCCAATGAAATGCACACGTTAAGAGAATGAAACCATACCTTATGTTTTGTGACATTAAAAACACAAGAATTTCCAAATTTCAATAAATTTAGAAACTATAAATGAACAGAAATGTCTTTGCAGCAGACTGGCAGAGTATGATATGAATTTTTACAATTCGAATAATCAAACACCTTCAAAAAGCAATTAGCCCTTCCAATTAATATTACTGAAAAATTGTAGCTCATCCAACCATCAAATTTTAGAAATTTTAATACTAATTCATTTAAATATCAGCTAACTCACAGATGATCGAGAATTCAAAAGCTTTAATCCATGCTAAATGTATGAAATATCAAATAACATTGTTACCAATTTTTGTTAAACTATAAAAACAATCAAAGGCGGCTACCAAAAGTTGGACATTCCGCGATATAGTTACCCCCTTAATAAAAGTTTGCACATACTGTAGGCCTTTATTTAAATTAAAAAGGGTTAAATACAAGGCACAATTTTACGCTATAAATTAAAACAAAACGAAGCAAAGCACAAGCAAAAAAGAAAAACTAATCAACACAAAAAAAAAATTACTTCCGACGAAATTAATTTCTGCACCCACTCGCTGACTTCAAGGAAATTGATACCAGGGCTCAATATAATGTAAAACATTAACATCTTATGGCATATTGCGTACACACTAGCACTATAAATATACATATATATATATATATATATATATTTTTTTTTTTTTGTTGTTGAAAAAGCAACCGATAAAAGGCATCACTCAACAGCTAAAGGAAGGAATAAACAACTAACCAAACATTTCAACGATAATTCTGTAAAAAAAAATTGTTAAATGCGAATGCGTTTCGCAGATGCCGTATATGATTTAAATTTGCAGATCATATTAATATACGTACGTACATATGTAAAATACAATTTGTGACCATAGAAATAATGTGGTTTCTATACATACATACATATATACATATGAGTATTAAGGTATGAATCAGTCTGTTTTGTTTTTAATTTTTTCATCCGGCAAATCAAGGCAACCTGACTTGAAAAACTTTAAAATGAATGAACTTGCCTGATCACAAACAAGTGTGTACGTTATGATACTAAAGCTCATCTGCATTCATAGCTACTACCTCTGAATCAATAGGTACGTGTGTATATGGCTATAAATTAAAGAAGTCGAAAGGAGAATTTTATGAATTTATATATTGTATGTATGTATGTATATGCAGCACAAAACTCATAACACTAATAATAATGAAAGTAAAAATTTTTGAAATAAAATGAACAAAAGTCCAAAGATGCAAAACAGGAACACAAATAAATTAAAAAACATACCTTCAGCAACAATAATCGATTTTTGTTTATTATGCTTTTACACTTGAATTGAATACATATCTTAAATGTATTTATTCATTCATTTTGAACAATAGCAGTTTTTTTCTGGTGGCAGTTAGTTAGACGTCCTCTATCACTCTGGTATGTCTAAAGTTTAAAAACTGTCCGTCCGACCATTGTACGTACGTCTTGTAATATTTAATAAAGTAGTAAAATTCATTCAAAAATGCAGTCACATTGCAGTCTCCATAATCTCTTCTGTTCCGTGTCGTATGTTTTCGTATGCATCTAGATTCTTGTATTTGTCTGCCTACAAAGCCGTTTTGGTAAAATAGTAAAAAATATTAAAAATTATAAAAGGAGAACACAGAAAACACAACTAAACAAAACTGAAACAACAATAAGAATATCTCTACAATTTACACCATACGAACATAAATATACAATACCCAGCCATGCGCTTTTAAGCAGGACTCAAATTTCTACACTTTTCTTCATGCTGTTTTTGTAGTTTTTAAAGAAAAGATCATTGGTAAATTTGTATGCACATACATACTTACATTCACATTTATTTATGAATGTGCATATGTGCACTGTTATTTGATGGGTTTTGGGCCTCATGCTTTAAACCTTTTGTAGCAGTCAGTATGTTCTGACATCATGGTATGCAATAGTTTTACCTTGTTTGATGCACTCCTTCCTCCATTCATGAACCATCATACAATCATTTAATTCTGTACGTTATTCTCAAAAACATTAACGTAACGATCGGTCGTTTTCTCATACTTTTACGCTGGCTACGTTAGTTAGTACTTGTGTTGCTGTAGGACGCACTTACGATTGGCACGAGCCCAACACACTTCTGATATAAAAACAGTTTTCTTATACATTTACTTGGAATTTGTGTCTATTTGGAGTAGCTAATGTTTGTAAGAGAATTATAAAATGACGTTATCTCTCCGAGATTAAGTAGAAAACTTTGACTTTTAAATTATATTATAACACATACATATATATGTAGTTTCAAAATATTTAATTATTACAAACCCCAAATCACTAATTAATATTCCATTACTTTTCTCTTTGCTTTAAAACGCCAAACAATACAATATTTTTGTAATTTTTAAAATTGATAATACCATCACATTAAACAATAATTTACAAAAAATTGTTTTTTTTCTGTGTGTGCGACAGTGAAGATACACCCGACCAACTATGTAGTCTAACTTATTCACAAGGTTGAGTATAACTCAAAAATACTTTTTTTTATATTTCTTAAACCCTCCAATCTTGTTTTATTTGACAAAAACGGTTTTTTCATCTTTTCACACAAAATTGTTCATTTCATCAAATATGTTTGAACATATTTTAAAAATCAAAAGTCCTTAGAAAAGGGAGAGATTCGCCTTTACAACGGTATACATAAACGTTTTGTTCAAAATTATATGTTACTGAAATTTGATGGGGTAATCTTGGAAAATATTATTTTTTTCTTATTTTTTCAAGTTTAGCCATTCTTCGTTGCAAAATCTAATTAAAAAATATAAAATAAATTTTGACTTTCTGAAAGTACATTATTATGTGAAGAGATTAACACTTCGTTTGATCAAATCGGACAAAAATTACCGTCGCTATAATTTAAATAGTATAAGAGTTGTGTAATATTTTTTATAAAAGGTTCGTTTTCTGAAAATGCCTAAAAAAAATTACTGAATGTTTTCTCAAATTTCTTTTTTTATTTGAAAGTACAATCCTTCCTCGGCTGGCCATGCAGTAACCTACACGATCGGTCTAATTTTTAAGCACAATATCGATTGTGTGCAGCTGTATTGCACCAATGTCTTCACGAATATTGTCCTGTAAAGCTTCAATTGTCTCTGGCTTGTCGGCTTAACACTTATCATTGACGGCACCCTACAAATAATGTTGAAACCAAAGGTTGCCAATATACTTCTCTTCAATTTTTGTAAACAAAAATTCAAAAATTCGTTCAACATGGCCCGATAACAATCTCCATTGACTGTAACGGTCACTCCTTGCTCATTTTCGAAGAAAAATGGCCCAATTATGCCTCTAGACCAAAATCCGCACCAAACAGTCACTCGTTTTGGGTGCGTCGTCTTTTCAATGTTCTGTGTCCCAAATGCTACAATTTTGCTTGTTTACACACCTGCCAAGATCAAAATGAGCTTCATAAGAAAGGATGATTTTTTTTGCCAAAATCGGCATCCTCTGTAAGCCGATCGCAAGCCCTCTTAGCGAAACCGCGTATACACAACCATATTCATTCAGCGGAAAGATAAAACTAATAATCTGTCAAATCAGACATGAGCTAAATGTTACCATTCACGGAATAAGCACTAGTTGAAAAAAAAAAAACGTTAGATGGCGGACCCAATATATGTCATTGCCGTAGTCAAGTAGATAGTTTGTTGGCTTATTAGACGTAAAGTCCGGGTCGTATCCCAGCTCAGGAATTAAAACGAAATATGAAAAAAAATTTTCTTCTGCGATTTCCTCTCACCAAATTTCTCTGAGAGTGAATAAACCTGCAATTAAAAAGTTGCTCAAAAATCTGTTGCTAGGAGTCGACGTTAAATTGTAGCTCCCGCCACTCACGTATAAAATTAATGCACACATTATGAGTGGTGTGAGAAGATATGCTGTAATCCTGACTGAGGGATCAATCAAAAATTCTGAAAATATTTGTACTATATATTCATTTGAAAAAATATATCTATGAAAAATGTGAGTCTTTAATTAATAACTGCGGTAATTTTGGTCTAGATAATGTATTTTCAGAACATCATCACTTGTTTCATATTTTTTAATTAGAGTTTGATATTATGAACGGACAAACTTGAAAAAATATGAAAAAGTCAAGTTTACCTCATCAAACCCCATAGCATATAAAGTCAAATAATATTTATGTAGGACCAGAGATAAGACGGACGAGAAGTGGGCAACCCTACTGAACACAGTAGTCTTGTCCAATAATAAGGACTAACCAAATAACAACAACTAATGACTAAACATAATAGTCTTTGACTAACTACTAAACATAATAGGCTTAGACAACTACTAACGAACTAAACTAGTGGGCTAACAAAATGACAACGACTAACGAATAGGACGAGAGAATTAGTCTTCAAACTGAGAGAGATAAGTGACGAAATCATTTAAAACGTGAATTGTCCTTTTAAAATAAGAATTTTGTATAAATTGTAAAAACATTTTCTTTAAAAAAAAAAAAAACATCTTCAAATGTTAATTGTCTTTTATTTATTATTCAATAAGACTATTATTTTTAAAAATTAAATCTATAAAGTGGTTGGTTTAAGGAAAAACCTACATTTATATGTACATCGTTTTAAAGGCCCATACCCCTCCTTCCCAATAAGGTTTAAATTTTGGACATCGGTTCAGAAGTGTTTGTGTAATCAATAAATTTGTGCGTAAAGTCCAACAAAACATTTTTGTCAAATAAAACGAGTTTGGAGGTTTCAAGAAAATAAAAAAAAGTATTTTTGATTTCTATTCAACTAACTGATCAACTTAGATCAACTTAATACATATTATGGTATTCACATTTTGAAATTTATATCCATTTTTTACTTCTTTATATAAAAAAATATGTCAGGATTTCACTTAGGGACGTATTGTAAGTATAAAATATAAAATATATCGCACACCCAATATAAAAGTGACTCAACATAAAATTTTCATTTTTCGAGTTTATATGCTTAAACTATATAGAATACACTTTGTTTATTTACAAAAAAAAAAAAAACAAATATCAGTGTATTTTGTTGTTGTCAACTGTTACTAAAAAAAGATTTTGTTTTTAACTATTTTCAATGAAGTCAAAAATAGTTTTTTCATCGATTTCTAAAAATAGAAAATTTTAAATGCATTTGAGTAATAGAATGCAATTTTTTCATGATGAAGTTAATTTTCGAATATGTTAAATTATAAAGTTAAAATGAAATCTATCTAGAAGCGCATGTAAGTAGTCCCGGTAGTCTAGTAGATAGTGTGTTGGCTTATTAGACGTAAGGTCTCAATTCAAACCACTGGTCAGACATTAAAATGAAATTATAAAAACATTTCTTCTGCGACTTCTTTTCAGCAGATTTCTGACAAAAACGCTGAGAGAAAATAAAATTGCCATGAAAAGTTTCTCAAAAAAAATCTGTGGTTCGGAGTCAACTTCAAACTGTAAGTCCCGCCACTCATGTATAAAATTAACACACGCAACACGAGTGCTAAGAAAAGCTATATTATAATCCTGACTATGTTAGGTGTGTACTTATAAAAGCTGTCTGTCTAAGCAACAACAAAATTAAATCAATAAGAGTTTTAGTGGGTTAAGAAAAACGTCTAATTCTAGAAATCCTAAGCTGTCAAGGAAATATATATATATTTTTTTACAATGCTGAAGGAAATGGAACCAATCCCCTTCTTTTCTATGTCCTTTTTTTTTATACGGGTTTTTTACACGTTTTTTTCTGGAACGTATCTACCGTGTAAAAGCAGAATTAAGTGTATGGCTGACTTCATAAACGCAATTCGCAATGTAACTTTAAATGCATGGTGTTCATAAAAGCAGTAAAATTTGTTTTGGCAATGCCTCATGTTCATTATTGCATTACAATGCTTTTCAGTGCACATTATTTGTCAATTTCGTACATGGTTTTTATTTGTGATTCTTTGTAAATATTTACATTTATTGGCGGCAAAAATTTTGTGGTAAAAATGGCAGATTTGTGGTAATTTAAATTTTTTTATATTGTAAGTACAAATGAAGGGACAACTATTGGTCAATTCCGAATTTATTATTTGTAATGCTTTTTGTAGCGTTATTCCAATATACCTGCAACTCCTTAAAATTTAAAATATAAATTAGTTTTATCAAATTAGACCATTTGATTATAAATACCTGAAATGTACTTTTCTTCATTCGAAAATGAGAATAAAACATATCGACCTGCAGATATCTTCAAATTAGTGAGAAATGTGAAGAACCGATATGCCCGGAATGTATGAAGTCACACATAAATTACCTTTAACACTCAGTGTCCACAAATGTGGACGTTATTTTTCTTTGTGAATTTTTCCCTCTTTTTGCTGTAGGAATTATTAAATTAATTAATTAAAAAAAAGAACAATATTCAATCTTTCCTTTATCACTGTAAAAAAATCGTCCCTGAAGAGGTTAATAATGCTATACGACGACGGTTTCTTTTGTTTAAAATATTTTTAATCAAAGCGCTGATTGAATTTTTATTATTACGAATCGAAAGTAGTTTTTAAAAGAAGACAGCATTTTTTCTGAATATTAATTATAAAAAATTAAGTTATACAAAAATTTTAAGTCACCCAAAGATCAAAATTTTTCGCGTTCATAAATGTATAAAATGTCATCAGCATTATTTGGCAAAGCAGTGTTCAATAAAACCTTGTAAATGAATTTCTTTGCAGTGTTGCATTGCAAACTGCGTTTATGAAGTCAGCCTATATCACAAGAAATTTTAAATATAAAGTTAACATTTCTAACGGAAATGTCATATGGACCTGTTATCATCTTAGGAACCAGTTTCGCTAGGAAAACTTGATTAATGAAACTATCGATATTATTAAGGTTATTAGCCTGACAGATTGTTTTTTTTTTTTTTACTAAATAGCTATATGACCTAATGCCAGAGAACCTAAATTAATATACATATAAAATGTTAATAGTTACATCATTTTTGTAAGAATTAGTTAATTTTTTGTGCAATGATGTTGTTTTTATTGTTTTTGGATACATATATTCGCCACCAGTTTTCAGTTTTCGTGCAAGGTTTCAAAATTTTTATAGCAATTGTTTAAGCAGCAATGTTGAGTCTGATAATGGTGCACCTTTTAATGTGCCTAATGCTAAAGAGAGAAAGAACGAGGAGCGATATATGTATGTATATATATAAAGTGAGGTGTTAATAGCTAAATTAAATTTTAGGGCGTGTTATAAATTTTCTAATATACATTCTATTACTCTTTCTAATAAATTATTTAGTGCAAAAACTAAAAAGAAATATAAGAAAAAACGTTTTTATTCGGTCCATCGCTGTACAATCAGCATTTAGCAAGAAACAACATTTATTTTTAAAAATAACGTATTGTTTAATTGTTTATGTAATAACTAACAGTGTTGTTGTCGAAAAAAAAATATTTATGCAATATTGTTTGAGTATCTACTATGTGTATTTTATAATTTGTTAACTAATTTTTATTAAACGTTGTAATAAACATATACATATACATGTATATATATATATATATATACACAAAATGGGTTTCGTAATGATTCTCGTTTCCTCTCCTTTATATGCTATATATAAGGCCGATACTGGCGACGGGCGAAAATTGGGGGAAGTATCCCTCCCCCGTCGTCAAATTTGGGACATGAGACCGCACAGAGCGGCCGCCGGTAAAAAAAAAATTAGCACAACACCACTGCTAGCAACATCAGTAACAGAAGGTAATTAAAATTAGCCACATATTTTCTTCTCATATTTTCTTATGTGAAATATCAACTTAAATTCTTCTATTCACAAACGAAACGAAAGCATCAAAAAATTTGTAATCAAAGTAATAATATTAAATTCATACCTAAATTCATTAATAGCTTATATAGTACTGTATGTATACTGACGTAATGTTGCTGTGAATAGATTCTTTAGAACAACAATTGGAACAAAATAAGGAAAGTAAGAATTACGGATTTCGCATCCTACACTACAATCAGCTGAAGATGAACCAAACCGTTGGAGATACCTTCTATAAATGAATGCAAACAATGCCTAGTACGCAGACATAAAAACATTTGTATGACCAGACATTTATTCAGAAGGATAAGAAATATTCAATTGAATCAAGTTTTTTCTCAATAAAAAATTTATATTGAACACAAATTTTATTAAAAATAGAAATTTTCTTCTAATTAAAACTCATGTCAACCGTAACTAAGAAATATTTAGCGATTTGTTTTTATTTTAATTTTTTTATTAGATTTGTCCGCGATGCAACAGAAAAGCTAACGAATTAGACAAGTTTTTCATTTACAACATATGGAACTTAACAGAACTTAAAGACTAATTCTGCCGTAATGCCAAGTATAAGAACAAATAAAAGATTGTTTAAGATATTAGTATTCCAATAATAGTGTAATTACGCGTAAACTATTACCCACTCATTTCACTAAGAGCGTAACAACTAATTATTGCAGTTTCGTTTCGATACAATTTTCTCTCTTGTACATTTTTTTCAGTTAATTCCTTAGTTTTGACGATTTTTCTCTTTATAAATTTTACTTTTGTTCTTGATGTGCCCTAAAGAAAAATGTGTTAACAAATATTAAAAATAGAGAATTCAAACTTTAAAACATCGATATCAATAACTATAAACATTCCTTTGTGAAAAATTTTTTGTTTAAATATTTAAATTTAGGTGGTAGAGCATTATACAATTTTTTTTGTTCTATATATACAGTGGCGAGCAGAAGTGAGTGGTTCACAATATTAAGTTTCGTGAACCACAAAAACAAAACCATACAAGCAAATACAAAAAAAAAATTAATTTTAATTCTTTATTTTATTCTTAACAAATAGAAGTAAAAAACAATAATTACTGAAATGAATTCAATGAGTGTGAATTGAAAAAACGTAAATAAATTCAAGAAACTAACCCAATTTCAATATTTGGTCCATATACCCTTATTAGAAATAGCTTGATTTACGCAGTTTGAGATGCTTTCTACCAAATTATCAATAACATCTTTCGGAATTCGATTCCATTTCGCATTTATACGATCCCAAAGTTTGACCATGTTTGTCGGGATTGTTTCGAATTGCTCGAGTCGGATTTTCACGAATGGCCAAAGATTTGCAGTCGGATTGAGGTCGGGATTTTATGCTGGCCATTCCATCAATTGAAAACTTTGTTTCCCACTCCATATCTTTACAATTTTTGCTGTGTGCTTCGGATCACCATCGTGTTGGAAAACAATTTCTTATTCCCTAAATTTCCGAAAAAGAGTTTGCAGAATCTGTAAATAGTCTTTTTTCGCATGATACCATCTACTAAATATAGAGGGATAACATGCCACCATATGAAGCATCCCCAAACCATTATATTTTCGCCGCTTTATTTAACAGTTTGCTTCACATGGTACCTTTGAACACGTTCCCCGGGTCTTAGATAGCAGTACTGAAGTTTGAATGTACCATAAATTGGCAACACCGATTTTCATACGTTTTCATATAATAATATAGTTATAGGAGGATCATATACGACTTTCAGGGCTCTATTTTGCAGTGTTTTTAGGTCAGTAGTTTTTTTTACAACCATATATGATTGCTAAATAATTCAAGTGACTTTGAACTAGTGCATTATAGATCAAAAATTTTGTATTTACATCGAATTTTTTTTGAATTTGTACAATATTCCAATTACTGGGCATATTTTCGACTTAAGGTATTGAATATGTAGGTCCCATACTAGGGTGCTTTGCAAGTTCACGTCTAAATATCTAACTGTATTCACTCCATACACTTCTGTTCCATCGACAAAAATGCAAAATATGTTATTTGAAGGAATTTGCGGCTGAAAACAAATTAACTGCGTTTTTTTTAGCATTTATGACGAGCTTATTTATTTTTACAAACTCCACAATTAATGCTGCATCTCGATCCATATATATATAAATAACAGCGGCCCCAGCACACTGCCCACTGGTGTCCCTCAGGGCTCCAGTCTACCAACAGAACTTTTTACTTATTTATTTGTACACGACACGAATACCATATACGCTTAGCTTTTGCAGTAAAATGTTGTGAACAACAATATCAAAAGCTTTAGTAAAATCGAAATCCAATCCTTTGCAAATAAAATTAATTACATTTACCACAGATTCCTCTGTGCCTCATCCTTTTATAAATCCATACTGATACTCGTTGAGTAGTAATAGTTGTTTATCAAATAGTTAAAAATTTTATTATATTAAATTCGTTCAAATACATTCTCAATACAGCAATTGGACGAAACATGTTTGTTATGGTAGCATTACTAAACTTAGGGATGGGGTAATTTGTTAATTTTCAAGACTATGCAGACGTCTTCCCAAATTTATCATATCATTTAATATGTGTACTAAGTGAAGTGTCGTGACGTTAATTTTTACAATAATGAAGAAGTTTTGGAGCAATTCCATCATGGCCTGAACTTTTATTTGTTTTCAAATTCGATAAAATATTATTAACTTCCTTAGATGTTGTACCACAAAAATTAAGCATATCATTGTACTGAGTCATTGTCCTCAAAGAATAGACACTGTCTGTTGTTTGCTGCTCACTTTGTTGCCTTAAGTCCTTAACTGATTGAAGAAAATAGTAATTTAAAATTTCTGCTTTATTGAAGTCACAGGTAACAAGTTCACCATTCGAATCTTTTATATTTATAGTATGACTGGAATCTCTGACACTGGTTCTTTTCAATTTGTTTTACAGATCATAATTTCTAAGGACTTTATTCTACGTTTCAAAAGTATTTGCTTGTAATCAATAAGCTTTTGGAGATTAACGGTTATCCATGGAGCGATTTCTCTTTTGAGGAATTTTCTTTGAGTTCTTTCATAAGTCGAATTTGGAATGACATTTTTTAAAGAAGAGATTAGTTCTAACGTGTCAGCTGACGGGTGATCAGTTTGGCGTACTATTTGAAAATTGTTTTGTATATATTCTTTTGCTTTGCTGTAGTCACAATTAATAGAGGCTACATCATGTAAAATATTATCCAGAATACCATTTGTTAATCTGCATGAGACAATATTTTATCCGATAAATTATACTCAATAGAATCTATTGTCAAAGAGTCATATATATTCTCAACGAAATTGTCACTATCGCAGACGTTACACGAGTACTGCAAGTGTTCATGGACGTAATTATAATACTTATTATGTATATCTAAATGTATGTTTGTACTATTTTCAACATAACTTTTAAATAATTTTAAATCAGAAAAGTAATGAGGATCTAACATTACAATTTTTTTAAAAACTTACTTATACAAAAACAAATAATAAACTGAGCAATTCATTATGAAGATACTTAAACTTCTTCTTCAGCTGCATCATTTGCACACGTTATTATGAGACCTCCATTTCTTTGGCATATTTGTTGTAGCTCCCAGCAATAAATGGTCAACATCTTCCTCATTTCCAATAAATTTAGATCTGAACTGATTCCTTTTAACGTAAACTTTCCTAGCAGCAACATAGACTGATCGATAACCAACATTCTTTAGTAAATTTGCGTACTTGAATAAATTTAATGTTTCACGACCTAAATAGTCTCGAACAAATACATTTTGTGTAGCTTCATTACCTTTAAGTTTTGGTTTAACAACCATCAACGAACCCTTCGATTTTTTTGAATCAAACTCAACGACAACCATTTGTTTATTAGTATTATTTCGATTTTTAACAAAATAGGCCTCGTTTATAATATCTGGCTTTAACTTAACACCAACATTGCTTGTGAGCTTAAGGACAGCATCTGTTGCAGTTAATCCCGGCTGCGTTTCTAGATCACTGATAATGCAGTCGTTCTTAACACAATGATCATTTAAGAATTTAATTGAGTTTTTACTTCATCTTTTAACCTTTTATTTTCCTTTCGTATCATATCCAATTTTTTTTTTTTATTTTCCGCTGCTACCTTAATAATTTCGTCAAATTGTTTTGACATAGAAGATACAGATTCATTTATATGAGCCAGAGATCATTTTTTTTTCAGTTCTATTTTGATTCCTCTTAGTTCAGCCTTAAAAACATCACCCCTATTACACAAATGGCACTCGAATTCTTCTTCTTTATATGGTACAAAACATTCATATTGTTTTCTACTTAATTTGGTGCAAACTACATGGTAAATTTTTTGCATTTGTCACATTTAATAAAGTCTTTCTTCTCTTCATTTACCACTAATTTACATTGGCCACAGATACTTTGTTTTACTTTAACACTTCTACGCCATTTATTCATTATTTTTTATAAAATTAAAAATGTTTACAGGACGGTTTAAAAAAAAATGTTTTGATAATTATTTACATACATACATATACATACATAATCGGTCATTAGAATCCATCAGTCAGGATTATTGACCTAGTTTCTCACACTACTTATGTTGTGTGTGTTAATTTTAAACATGAGTATCGGGATCTACAGTTTAAAGTCGACTCCGAACGACAGATTTTATGAGAAACTTTTCATGGTAATTTTATTTACTCTCAGAGTTTTTGCCAGAAATCTGCTGAGAGGAAATCGCCGAAAAAATACTTTTTGTATTTTGTTTTGATGCTGGCCTGGGACTCGAACCCTGGCTTTTACGTCTGATAAGCCAACACACTACCTACTACTAGGCTACGGCGACTTCATAGCCACAATTATATGAACCAATTTACTTATTCAAGCTCCAATAGAGGTTGAAAGTCTTTTCAAATATATTTAAAAAATTTTTGCAATCCACTTCCACAATCCGCCTTCCACATTCTGAGGCTTCAGACTGGAGTTCAACTGCATCGTTTTGATAGCAACTTATATTCTATTCTATTCTTATACTTTTTCTAAATTCAACAAACATCTTTCTATTTTCCTCATTATTTATCAGAATACATTCTCGTGCTCGGTTTTCAAAAGTATCATGTTCTTTTAATAATACCTTCTTTATGTAATAAGTGTTTATTATTTGGATATTGTTTCAGTTTCATTTGCAGACTAGTTAGAATCAAATAAAGAAATCCCTGTTCTTCGGGTTTGTTGTTTACTGTCCTCTCTACCCCTGCCACACTTGTAATTATCGATACCCTCATCCTTACAATACTCATGAAACTTGTTAAAAGTAAAATCAATACCTCCATTCGTTTCACTCTAAAAAGGTTTCCAAAAATTTTCAGCTTATCTTAATAAACGATTAATTGATGCACTTGTACATGTATTTTCTGTCGCCTCCACTAGAACTAAAATGTTATTATATTGTTTCTTAGTTGTCTCAATAGTACCTACGTAATCTTTGTAGTAAGTCATTAACGGCTTAGTAGTCTTATCGATTGGAATTAATATCACCTACTTATTTCCTACATTCTTGTTTAAGCATAAAGCATTCAATACAGCTCTTTACAACTCGTTCAGCCTTGCAAAGCAGATTTCTAATACACCCCTACCTTTGCGTAGGGGTTACGTTTTTTTTTTTTTGGAACGTAACCACGACGTAAAATGAATTATGATTTTCTATAGCAAACCATATAAAGATCGGAGATAGGTTCTAGGGTTAGGGAAGTAAGTATTTAAAAAACAAAAATAATATAAAACTTTATTATAAATTCAATTAAAATAAAAAATTCACTTAATTATAACACGTTAATTGAAACTAATCTCTAAAATTAGAAAATCAAGGTGAAAATAAAACGTGGCCTCACGTGTAATAAGCCGACGAAAAAATTTTAAATAAAATTCTTATATTCCATATACAGTGAACTCGAGATAACGTGATCTAATTTTTCCCAAAACAGTTCACATTTTCGAGCCTGTTCACGTTATCGTGTACCCAAATTTAAAACAAAAAATTACCCTATTTAATATGAGAAATTATATTTTAATAAGTAAAAAATCATCGGTGTCATCTTTCTCCGAAACTAAATTTGAAATACTTTTCCAGCAATTGTTTAAAATTTGTTGCGAAATTCTACTCCATACTGAGTCCAAAAGATTAATTGCATCTTTTGTTTTCCAGGCTCTAATGCCAAGAGACTGTTTCTATAATACTGTTTTGTTATTTTAAAAACATTCTGGTCTATGGGCTGAATTAACGATATGACCTAGAGTGGTAAAAACATTGCAAAAATGAATACGTCATCAGAAATCAATTGGAAGTCAGTCGGATGTGAAGGCGCATTGTCTACTACCTTTTTTGTAAAGAACTCAGTAACATAAGACCAAAAATTATAACAAAGTTTTCTGTTTTAAATTTGTCAGTTGAAGTCTACCTCTTTAATAAAACATTAATGATACCAATCATAAAAAATTTTACATGTCATCTATACCGACTTGAAGAATTTGTAATTTACTGGACAAGTAAAGTTTTTGAAACTTCGTGGACTTTTAGATTTCACAATTACCAATAATTAAATTAAGTTTGTGAGTCGTCGACGATTTGAACAGACCGTGAAAGTTTATCGTTGTTTCTCCATTCTTTTAAAAATTTCCTTATTAGCAGTTTTTCTTTAAATCAAATCAATTATCAGCAACAAATTCAAAATTGCAATTTGCTTTTCACAATTTTCTTCAATTTAATTCAATGACAAAACGACATCTTTCCCACATCACAGAGGAAAGAGAATTTTTTCATCCCTGATATTGTTTAATAAATTCTTTTAATTGCCTGTCTTGAAGTCGTTGTAGTCTAGTAGGACAGAAGGCAAGAATGATAAACTAGAGATTACGCCTTGCGCATGATTTCCCGTTAGATGACGTTGTTGGGCTATTTTAAAGGTTTCCAATTCTTTTTCATATGTGAAAATGAACATTTCTTCTGAAAAGTTTATGCACTACGCGAAAGTAGTTGGCCGTCCTGCAATATAACTTACATTATCATTAGCCAATAGGAAAACAATGAAAACAATTTTCGTGATGTCATTGATTCAACATATGCAGAAAGTTTTAATTTTGTGTGCGTGATGGCGTAATATTTAGTTTATCATTCTTGGGCAGAAGGTCAGATATCAAAACGAAAATATGATAGTGTGTGTGAAGATAGATCTATAAAATCTATTTCTCTGGACGCAAACCAGTCATTTTACAGAGCTCTGTTATGTTACTAACCGAATTCTTTTAAACAATCAATTTAAAACCTGAAGAAAAACGGGAAAAATAATTTAAATGCCAGATTAAAATTTGTTAAAAAATCATAAGTTGGTAAAATAAGTCCTATAGTTAATCACTGTTACAAAATATTGTGTATTAAGAACTATAATAGACAGATAATCACACATTTCCGAAAGCTGAAGTAATCTAGTGAATAAATCAATATAGAGATAAATGAATTGTTTTTAATGTAACTAAACTAATCGCCAGAAGCCTTAAAAGAGCGAGTATTGATAGTAGATTTTAAAATTGTCCGCGATTTCAGATTCTAAAATCCACTGTCATTTTGCGGGTAAACAGAACATGGGCAGACAAATTAAATTGTTTTTAAAGCGTTTAACGTCCCTTTAACTGAATTAATCGCCAGAACCCCTAATAAAGCGAGTTTTCATAGTAGAGAACATAGAATCTATATCCCTGAAAATAATTGTAATATATCTCAATTACATTATTAGAAAGGTATTTAGTTCGCACAAGGCTGTTATACTCATTCCAATAGACTTACTATTATTGGAGCGAAATTATCTCAAATTAAAATCTGTAGTGCGAATGCGAAAAGAAGAAAGACAATTACATACATAATTGGTTATTACAACCTTTCAGTCAGGATTACGACCTAGCTTCTCACACCACTTATATGTGTGCGTTAATTTTATATATGAGTGTTAGGGCCTACAGTTTTAAAATTGACTCCAAATGATAGATTTTTGAGAATCTTTTCATGGCAATTTTATTTACTCTCAGAGGTTTTGCCAAAAAGTGCAGTAAATTTACTAAATAACCATTAATAGCAAATCGATTATTAAAAATTAGCGACAAAAAAAATTAGAACAAAAAGTAAAATTACACACGAAGCTAATTACACACATGCTACACGCAGAATCAAAAATTACACACAATATGAGTAATTACACACAAGCTGACAACACTGGTCTGCTGTGGTCCGAAATGACATAAATAAAATGGCCCTGGTTGCTCCACTATGTTAAAGGGCCTTAGATCTCTGCAGCACATTTGCATAAGCAGACGTGCGTTAGCAAATTTTTCGGAATCTGCATTTTTAGAACTTCCTGACAATAAGGATTTTATTTTGGCATTCGAATTTTACAAATTTTTTGACTTTACGTCAATACCATTAGCACGTAAGTGGTTACACAGGTTTGATGTCGACACAGAAACTCCAAACCTGAAATTATTTCGCATTTTATAACACTTACAAAACAATTATCAGAAATAAATATTTAAAATAAAATTTTCCAAAAAAAATTTGGCTAAAAGCTAATTGAAATTGGAGTTTCAATTATTGTTTTGGGAAATCAGTACCATTAAAAATAGCAAGGTCGTCATCGGAATCAGATGAATTTAACTCATTTAAATTATTGAAATTTGTAGTTCTTTGGTGCTCCATTTCAATTTTTTGTCTTTTAAAAAATTTGACGTAAAGTTAAAAGTGTAACCACAATCACCAAAAACAAGAAAGGGTGTTCAAAATTTCCATATCAAAAAATTAAAAATATTACTGTTAATATATCACACAATGAACAAAAAACTTCAATAATGTATTTAAGTCAAGTAAAACAAAAATATAAATATCATATTTTATATATAATTAAAATTTACTGTATACAATTTTAAAAACATATTTTCATATATTTTAATTTTCTTACATACATAAAACGGCGGCTGAATCTAAATCGAATCAAGCCGAATAAATTTTCGGGCGGCTTTTTAACTTTGTCGGCGAATCGCCTTAGCCGGCTGTCAGCCGATCGGCGCAGGTCTCTGCGTGAGGGTCGTGGTTTCGATTCCCACCAGAGACTCCGGTCTGTGACACTACACCGAGCACATGGTATAAGTTACTCAGCCCGTATATAATTAGAATATAATTTGTAATTAATAAATAATAATTACGATAGTGATACTAAGAGAGGGAAAAAATTCCATTGTATGTCTATGAAAAGAAGATCAACTCAAAGGAAGCTTAAAATAATTAGAAACATTTTTTAATTTTGGACATAACTTTTGAATAATAACACTATCAATGGTTCTAAATCCGTTAAATACCGTTAAAGTCACCAACAACTGTGGTTTGAAACTGTGATGAACGGATATGATAAAACTGATACACGAGAAATTGGTTTAAAATAGTGAAAGATAAATTTCATTGCTATAATAAACTTAGTTTGCGAAAATAATCAAGTTTTTACCATTATCAGAAATATATTTTTAATTCGGTAGAATAAAATAAGTCCTTAAACACAGAGGTTCAGGTAATGTCTACTGTAAACAAAATAAAGTAATTTTAATATTTTGAGAAAAAATAGCTTGAGGGTTAAGTACGTTTTAGTTAAGTTTAGGAATAATTAAATTAAAGTTATTCAGGAGTTAGTATTACTAAAAAGTGAAAATAAAATTAAACAAAATAAATTACAAATCAGCAGGTAGATAAAAAAAATAAATATAAAAATGTTATTTAGATAAAGCTCAAACAAATCGCGATAATACCAAGTGTGTATTACTTAAGGCTCTATTTAGTATGTTATAGAAAGTTCAGAGTGTTTAGCAAACAAATTCGCCAATCTAAATAAATAAGTACTCTTGTGACTTTTACTTTTTATCATTAGAATAAATACATTAATGAAAATATATTTGGTTATTATTTTAATATTCTTAGGGCCATTATTACAACTTCCTGTTAAAGTTGGGGTTGGTTAAAGGTACCTTTAGCTAAAGTGAATGTAAAGTTACCTTTAAATTATTTTCGTTATTACAACTTCCAGATAAAACAAAATTAACTTTTTCAAAAATATGGCAATGCCGGTGCAATATCGATAACTTTTGCCACTTTAAAAAAGTTCTTTAAAAACGTAGTGGCAACGACTTACTTTCTTGTTATGTTTATTATTGTTATTTTGTTTACAAAGTTTGTGTGTCATGCATTTAGTTTGTTTTTGTTGTAGTTTGTTGTTTTTGCTCTTTATTTTCGTTATACATTGTGATTTTTGTACTTTTTGTTAAAAATATGAGAACGCCAATACCAATATCTTATTGGGTACTCATAATAATGAAAAACATTTTGTCCGCCTGTTAAAATCATCCCTTAAGTTAAGAGTAAGTTGTAATAATGGCCCTTAACCGATTATCTATTAAAGTACTTTTTTATTCTACTTAATATTATTTATAACTCTTGTATTTTGGTATGTACTCTCTTTCGCAGATTACGTTTGTCTTGAATTGTAATTACGAAATCCTTCGGAGTAAGATTATTTCATTCGTTCTCCATAGTATGTCAAAGTACATATATATATAAATATATTTACAATTCCTCTAGTGGTTCATGGTCGTTCCATCGGGTCAATACGTTACGACTATTGTCTTTATTTATTTCTCATTTTATTCATATCAATTTGTCATTTCCTTTTACGTACGATCATTACTGATGTACCTTCGTGTTTGATAGCGCTTTTGCACATTTTTGATTCGAATATGTGGTACGCGTTCGTTTTTAAACATATTAACATTTAAACTAAAACTAATCACCCATAGCTATGAGTTCCGCAAGCCACAAGCGTTGGTATATATTTTTATTCAGCACGTTTTGGCAAACGTTTTTTATGGCCTGTACAGGTATTTTAACTCTGTGTACAGGCAGAATATTCTGGCATATTTTCGATTTAGGTTCTTTGTCTATTCTTTTTGTGTTACAAAGTGTTAAATTTCTGGTAATATTTTATAGCGTTGAAACCTTTCCATTTGATAACGTTAATGTTTTTACCACTTTGGCAAAAGGTGCAGAATTTTAGAAGCAATTCCAAATGGTCTGCTTCAGAGAACAACATATAGTTTATTTACATACATACATAATTGGTCATTACAACCCTTCAGTCAGGATTATTTACCTAGTTTCTCATACTACTTATGTTGTGTGTGTAAATTTTATACATAAGTGGTGGGACCTTCAATTTAAAGTCGACTCCGAACGACAGTTTTTTTGAGAAACTTTTCATGGCAATTTTATTTACTCTCAGAGTTTTTGCCAGAAATCTGCTGAGAAGAAATCGCAAAAAAAAATGCTTTTTGTATTTTATTTTGATGTCTGGGGGCTAATTCTGGCAATCGAATACTTACTTGTACGATCGATTTTTTTTTAGTTTTGGGATTCTGTCAGTCGATATCGAGTAATACATATGTGTCGACATTTCTAATGACAGTAGTCGATAGCGTGCAACTGTTCGAATGCACTCTGGCGAGTTTTTAATCGTAAGTAAAATACCTATCGAGTAAAGCTTTTTTGTTAACTAAACATTAAAAAAAAGAAAATGTAAATAAGAATTTTTTAAAAAGTAAAGAAAATAGTTAAGATTTTAGCATTTTAGGTTAAAATTAACAAAAGGAAATGGCACCCAAAAATAGATTATGGGAGACTTTATGGCTAAATATACGAATTTGGCAAAAAGTATATTGCCGAATACAGCACAAGAAAAAGCAAAGTCAACCAACTTTGGTAGCTGCGTATTACTAAACTTTAATCTTTAATTTTTAATCTCTTTAACATTTTCAAAGAAAAAACTAAAGTGTATGTACAGTAGCGAGCACAAAAAATGCAACACTGTGCCATATGATCTTTAATAAGATCTGTTTCAAAATAACGGTAACTAATTTATCTATTTTCTTTTGCTGTTAATTCTTTCAATTATAAGTTTTCAAAGTAACCACAGTTTATTCCAAATTCTGCTTTAAAAAGTTAAATATTTTTGAATTAGTGAAAAAAGTCCAAATTTTTAGCGAGCAAAAAAATGCAACATAATAAAAAAATAGTTAAAGTAAGTTATTTATTTAATTATAATTGAAAATTTCTTAAATAAGTTATACAACATGTGTTTTGTAATAGAAGCAGCTCTCAGCTGACAGCAAAACTGCAATCATTAAAGCCTTAGAAGAAGGAAAATCCATGCGTGAAGTTGGACACATCTTTGGTGTAAATCAATCAACCGTATGTCGGATTAAATCTCGATTTTCCTTGAGAAATAGTGTGGAAAGGAAACCAGGTAGTGGTAATCCTCGAAAAACTACCTCTCGCCAAGACCGCCAGATGATTGCACTGGTTAAAAAAGATCCACAAAAGACCGCAGTGGACGTTGCTAATTTCGCATATGAGCAAATGGGAGTCTCTATAGGCGTTCACACTGTTCGCCGTAGGTTGAAAGAGGCTAATTTGCATGCGAGACGACCCGCAAAGAAACCTCTCATCAGTGCAATCAATAAAAAGAAGCGCCTGGAATTTGCAAAACGTTACAAGGATTGGTCAAATGAACAATGGGCTAAAGTCTTGTGGAGCGATGAAAGCACATTTAATTTGTTTGGCTCCGATGGGATAAAGTTTGTTCAAAGACCGCCTGGACAGAGATATTCTCCAAGATATCAACTTCCAACCGTAAAACATGGCGGTGGATCAATAATGGTGTAGGGTAAGGAACGATATTTTTGATAAAAATATGAGAACGCCAATACCAATATCTTATTGGGTACTCATAATAATGAAAAACAATTTGTCCGCCTGTTAAAATCATCCCTTAGGTTAAGAGCAAGTTGTAATAATGGCCCTTAACCGATTATCTATTAAAGTACTTTTTTATTCTACTTAATATTATTTATAACTCTCGTATTTTGGTATGTACTCTCTTTCGCAGATTACGATTGTCTTGAATTGTAATTACTAAATCCTACGGAGTAAGATTATTTCATTCGTTCTCCATAGTATGTCAAAGTACATATATATATATAAATATATTTACAATTCCTCTAGCGGTTCATGGTCGTTCCATCGGGTCAATACGTTACGACTATTGTTTTTATTTATTTCTCATTTTATTCATATCAATTTGTCATTTCCTTTTACGTACGATCATTACTGATGTACCTTCGTGTTTGATAGCGCTTTTGCACATTTTTGAATCAAATATGTGGTACGCGTTCGTTTTTAAACATATTAACATTTAAACTAAAACTAATCACCCATAGCTACATATGTGTTCCGCAAGCCACAAGCGTTGGTATATATTTTTATTCACCACGTTTGGGCAAACGTTTTTTATGACCTGTACAGGTATTTTAACTCTGTGTACAGGCAGAATATTCGGGCATATTTTCGATTTAGGTTCTTTGTCTATTCTTTTTGTGTTACAAAGTGTTAAATTTCTGGTAATATTTTATAGCGTTGAAACCTTTCCATTTGATAACGTTAATGTTTTTACCACTTTGGCAAAAGGTGCAGAATTTTAGAAGCAATTCCAAATGGTCTGCTTCAGAGAACAACATATAGTTTATTTATATACATACATAATTGGTCATTACAACCCTTCAGTCAGGATTATTGACCTAGTTTCTCACACTACTTATGTTGTGTGTGTTAATTTTATACATAAGTGGTGGGACCTTCAATTTAAAGTCGACTCCGAACGACAGATTTTTTGAGAAACTTTTCATGGCAATTTTATTTACTCTCAGAGTTTTTGCCAGAAATCTGCGGAGAAGAAATCGCAAAAAAAAATGCTTTTTGTATTTTATTTTGATGTCTGGGGGCTAATTCTGGCAATCGAATACTTACTTGTACGATCGATTTTTTTTTAGTTTTGGGATTCTGTCAGTCGATATTGAGTAATACATATGTGTCGACATTTCTAATGACAGCAGTCGATAGCGTGCAACTGTTCGAATGCAATCTTGCGAGTTTTTAATCGTAAGCAAAATACCTATCGAGAAAAACTTTTTTGTTAACAAAATATTAAAAAAAAAGAAAATGTAAATAAAAATTTTTTAAAAAGTAAAGAAAATAGTTAAGGTTTTAGCATTTTAGATTAAAATTAACAAAAGGAAATGGCACCCAAAAATAGATTATGGGAGACTTTATGGCAAAATATACGAATTTGGCAAAAAGTATACTGCCGAATACTGCACAAGAAAAAGCAAAGGCAACCAACTTTGGGAGCTGCGTAATACTAAACTTTAAACTTTAATTTTTAATCTCTTTAACATTTTCGAAGAAAAAACTAAAATTTTTGCCTCACCAAAATGTTTTTATTAGTGTATGTATGTATTTAATAGAGGTGTGCACCAGACATACTGCTAGCTTACCCATCACCGAGTGCATTACTGAATTGTACTCTTTTCTGTTGCTTTTGATTTTACGAGTGCACTGAAATGAGTATTTCTCTTTTTTGTTCAAAGTGTACAACATCACTTGTTTGCCTGTGAAGTAACGGAACTATGCTTTGTATTGTAAGAGCATATTTTACTACTGAAGCTATTTTTCAGTTTTGTCCTATGAATTTTAGTAGTGTATTCGTTGAAAAATATGCGTACATAAGAGTTTCTATACATTCTTTAATTTCGCCATAAACTTTACAACAACAATCTCTCTTCAAACTGCTAAATGCACATTGTGACACCTATGAAGAGTACAATATTTTTCTTGCACTCTTCTCACAATTATCTTTTATACTGTTGTACTAATGGTTTATTAGTGCAGTTGTTCTTTTGTACTCTATCTTTGCTTCACACTTATTTATGTATATTTGCTGCTACATTCAACATTCGATCTTCAGAGAAATATAATAGTGTGCAAATTTTAAATGTCTTGTGCACACCTCTACTATTTACCGGTATTAATTTACATAACAATAACCAAAGACCTCTTACTCCTTCGATAAGAACAAGCAAGGATTAATTGTTAGGAAACTTTCACATTGAAATGCTCACTTCTGTGTCGGTACTGCATATTTACAAAAATTTTAAATTATTAGCCAAAAGATGACTGTTAGTTTTGACTCAGAAAATAGTACTAGTTAAATTTAATTAAAGTAATTATGTGTGCTGAAGGGTAATTTTAATTGCTATTCCGCGTAAACAAACTATCTTTATGCTGGAATTAATTAAATTGAAATTCATAGGCCAGACGTCAAAACAAAATACAAAAAGTATTTTTTCGGCGATTTCCTCTCAGGCAGATTTCTGGTAAAAACTCTGAGAGTTAGTAAAATTGCCATGAAAAGTTTCTAATAAAATCTGTCGTTCGGAGTCGACTTTAAACTGAAGGTCCCGCTACTCATGTATAAAATTAACACACACAACATAAGTGGTGTGAGAAGCTAGGTCAATGATCCTGACTGATGGGTTCTAATGACCAATTATGTATGAAATTCATAGGCGTTTAGAGGAATTTTTTTTTTGTAATAATACATATATCATCACATCAATACACAGCAGAAAGAATATAAATACAGAGATTTTAAGGGTATAGATTACAACCTCTTGTTATAACAGTTGCAATATATAAACTGGAATCAAATCTATTCATATAATGATGTAAATGATCAAATAAGTTTTTTACAAGAGAATGTTGAATATATAACCGTAAGAACTAGGCGTGTAGCAGCGAATCAAAGTCCTTTGTTTACCACTCATATAAGAGACTGATAGATCAGCGTAATACTGAGTATGCTAGATGCAGGAAATTTAAAACTTCAGAATTTCGAATACTATTTCAAAATTGCCGTAAAGCTGTTGTGAAAGTATAGAACATGCAAAAAACTGTACTACCAGAGAAGATTCTCGCCAGCTATTGATAGCAGTTCAAAATGGAAAGAAATTCGTAAAATTGGAATTGGGAAAGATAACATTTCTTCATGTGATGTTGATGTCAATAACTTAAACCATATGTTTAGAAATGCAAACATACCATCACCGACTAGTAACATATATGACGATCTTTGCAGCGTCTCTATTGAAGATTCGTTTACATTTCGGTGTGTTAGCCAATTGGAAGTTCTGAAGCAGTTTTCGTTCTATAAAATCTAATACTACAGGTATAGATAGATTAAATCCCAAATTTTTTGAAATATTGCTGTATAAACTTTTGCCTTATGTTACTCATGCATTTACTACAGTACTAACTAAATCAACGTTTCCTAATGAATGGAAAAAATCAAAAATTACACCAATACCTAAATAGAACAATGAATTTCGGCCAATATCTATTCTTCCCTTCTTATCTAAAGTTATTGAGAATATAATGAGTGAGCAGATCAATGAATATGTAAGGAATCATAATTTTTTATGTGCTGTTCAATCTGGATTTACTAAAGGAAGAAGTTGTATGACAGCCTTAACAGATATAGTGGAGAATTTAAGGGCTGATCTTAATGATAATATTATTTGCATTTTAGTTTTACTTGATCATAGTAAAGCTTTCGATACCTTTGAACACTTCATATTATTGAAAAAACTGGAAAAACTTTTCTGCTTCTCAGGAACAGCTTGTACATTATTACGCTCATATCTGACAGGTCGATCTCAGATTGTGTCTTATAATGAAACATATTCTGAAAGCCTTGATGTTAATAGAGGTTTTCCACAGGGTTCAGTGCTTGGGTCCCTATTATTTTGCTTATATATTAATGATTTACCAGATACTTTGGAACATTGTAGAATACATATCGCTCCTTTATTGCAACATAGTCATATCTCAAAAAATTAAAAATTTGTAGTTACTTAAGCAAAATTGCTACTTTAGACCTTCTGTACATGTTGAAAAAATATCAGTTTTATATCCCAAGCTGAACCGAAGTTACAGCAAAAAGTGTTTGCGGCAATTAGATCATAAGACTTATGTCTTGAAAACTTAAATCGCATTTTGCCAAATTCAAGTTTTTTTGAGATATGACTATGTTGCAATAAAGGAGCGATATGTATGCGGATGAAGTCCAAGTATACAACAGCGGTTCTTTAAATGGAATTAACGCATGTGTCAATCACATAAACTCTGATTTACAGAAAATAGATATCTGGGCCAAAAACAATGGACTTTGCATCAATCCCCCAAAATCGAACTGTATTTTAATAGATAGAAGTAACAGATATTCAAATTAAAATAAATAATAATTTAATAGAGTTTGTAAGATGTTCAAAAAACTTGGGAGTAATTTTTAATAATAAACTGACATGGTCCAATCACATTGCTTCTGCAATAGGTAAAATTTATGGTATGTTGAGAAATCTTTGGGCTGTAAAATGTTCAATACCTTTTAAAATACGAATACTGCTTGCGAAAACTTATTTGATACCAGGCTTTTTATATGGCAGCGAAATTTATGCAAACTGTGATGCAAATGATGTGCGGAAATTGAAGGTTGCTTATAACAATATTGCAAGATATATCTTCAATCGAGGAATACGTGATTGCATATCCGTGTTCTCCTACCAGATTTGCAATATGTGTTTTGAAAATCTTTTGAAATTTAAAAGTTTGATATATTTACATAACATAATTTATACTGCACCACCGACTTACCTGTCTGGACCCTACCTTACCTGAACTTTCGAAATATTTTCGTTAATGACTAGTTGAAGTACAGTGTAAAACCAAATTAATGCATTAAATTATTTGTAATTTTTTTTTTTGTAACTTTTTAATCTTCTTTTCTTTATTTAATTTGTATTCATATTTAATTATTACATTTTGCTAAAATTTATTTTCTTTGTATCTAATCATTAACACTTTAATTTATAAGATATCTATCTTGTTGTGCTAAATTTGAAATAAAATGTAAAAAAAAAATAAATAAATATCAACATATTTCTATTTGTTAACAATTCAGAGTAAATATTATTTTCTGTATTATTTTTTTTTATCATTTTTTTTTTTTAAATAACCAAACTACTTGTCCTAAAATTGTTGCAGTTGTATTTTAAGGCATTCCTTAACGTTTATTGACATACATATAACCGCATGATTTTTAGAAGCGAATCTTCCGAGGTTGAGATTGCAAATTTACATTCACAGTCTAAAAGAAATATTTAGTTGCTGTTCTGAATTTTGTTTCCCACCCCCATTCAATTAGCCTAATTATACGCTGTCCTGATCATTTTCTTGGAATTTTATACTTGAAAACACAAAAAAGTCACTATTAAAAAATCGCAAACGAAATTATTCCACATCAAAATAAAACATAACAAAAAAAAATCAACAAAAACAACAGCAACAATAAAAGAAACATCAACACAAAATAGAACATCAAAAGAAGGCCAGACCAAATCAAACTAAGCTCAAGTTAAAACGAAGCTGAAGTCATCGCCCATAAACATCACCACAGTGTTTGCGCTGCGCCGACTAAATTTGTAGAAAAAAGTCATCGATACACTTGCGTGATGCGTTGCCAAAATATAATTTATGGGAATTAACCACATACAGATATAGTTTGCGTGCGGTGGCGTTTTGTCTGCAAAATGCGTACAATACGAATACGTTTACATACTCATACATACACATTTAGAAAACGATTTATTTCACTTTTTTTTTTCTTTCCCGTTCTATTAAAAAACAAAAAGGAATTATACACATCCATACATGTATCTTGCTAAAACAATTCCCACCACAAATAAGTAGTCCAAATATTATCAAAACAACACATACATACATACATATATACATACATACATATTCGACATGGTTCATTTATTGATATCCCCCGTTTACTATATGTATGTAAATATTGGTAACTATTGCGTTTAAATTTATTTATTTTATTTAATATGGACGAGTATAAACAATGGTTAAAGGGTCAAATGCATTGGGCAATAATTGCACTTTCTTAAATAATATTTGTAAATACTCTAATAAACTATGTACATATGAGTTGGAGTAAAACTTTAAGATACTTTTGTAAAAGCATCCAAAAGCCATTAACGTATCCAATCCACAGATAATGATAATTATTTTTGCGTGCTATTCATTGGGTGTCAATCACTGCCTATAAACCCTGCACAATTTGCGGAAAGAAAAACTTTGGCTGTTATCTGTAAACTCAATAACAATTTAAAATGAATGATATTTGATGAGACAATTTTAAACAATTGTTAAGCTAAAATAAAAGGGCAGTGCTTATATTTATATCATTATAAATACATAGGCATTCAAGTGCAATTTTACTTTCTTTAAGTAGCCGAAATAAAATAACAGAAATGCAGTCTAATGACATAAATAACTGTTAACTGTAGCTTTTATTACCTTTGCATATTTGTAATGTTCGGATGAGTGCGATGATTTTCTGCAACAAAGCCAGAGTGAGCTTTACTTACACGCA
Source organism: Sarcophaga peregrina (assembly GCA_014635995.1). NCBI lineage: Eukaryota > Metazoa > Arthropoda > Insecta > Diptera > Sarcophagidae > Sarcophaga > Sarcophaga peregrina. The sequence goes on along the minus strand of CM025792.1, from coordinate 28,713,390 downwards.
AGGCATGCCACTTGAGAGGCGACAAACGCAACAGTCATTTAAATTGAAAATTTTTTAAAGTGCGCAGCTTCTCAAAACAGAAAATACTCTCCAATTTTTGAATTTTTTAAAATTTGGAACCAAAAAATATGTATACATACGTATAAACTAAATTCATTGTTTCATTGAAAATGCATTTTATATTACAACAACAATTTCTTGATATGTCTCCGCATTACACGATAGACTGTCACCTCCGATTGATAAATACATTTCGACATATTCTATTTAATTTTTCTTTTTTAGGGCAGAAGCCGTCTTTTTTAATAATCTGTAGCATTGCGAAATTTTTAAGTGAGCCAATTTGTTACTACAATTAATTTAATAAGAAGTGAGGTGTTATATGCATTAGATAGAGTTTGATGCAAGAAGGGATCTTAGTCAGTCCTTATTGTATTCACTGACACCCTTGCTTCCACTAGTCAAGAAAATTATTGTGGAGTGTTGAACCCCACTATTTGTTCGCATAAAAGGAATACGATTTCAGTTAGACCTTGATGTGACAATATTATTCAACATTGACAAGCCCATTTTGGGTTACCGCGACAACCTACTCACGATGTCAGATCTATCCAAATATCTCGTTTGTGCAATGATTTCAATCGAAGACTTAAATTTAGTTTGTTGTTGTAGTTAATTTTATATCCTAGTACGTGGTAACGATTTGACGTGTGTAATAACTAAAGTTACATACACAGGCCACAATAAACTTTTAAATTGGTTTAATAAAGTTACTGAGCTAAAGTGAACTTTGAAGGCATCTTTAACTTTTATTCGTTATTACAACTTGGTCGTAAAATTGTGTTAAATATACATTATGGCAGTGTCGAGCAATTTGATAATTTTCAAATAAAAAGTTTTTAATACGCAGAGCACGAGTGTCCATGATCATTGCATATGAAAAGAAATACTTACGCCCATTTACATTATGTCTACATTTGAAAAAAAACTGTCTCTCCTTTAAAATACTAGTAATAATAGCCCCAAATAGCAAAGTGTATCACAGCCAAAAAAGTTCAACTATTATCGAACGACACTATGTTGGAAATTCCGCAATAAGGATTTGAGGGTTTTTTTTTGTAATGGTTTTTGCAGTCACATGCAAATAAGCCACAGAGGTCCTCAAAGCCAACAAATCCCACGTTCTCGGTCAAATTCGGTCAAACTGAATAATTAGAATGCGCTTCACCTAGAGAAGCCATTGTGGACTTTTTAGATTCTATACGTAATAGGATCAATAGGTCTCATATATAATAAAATATTTCGATATATCTCACACACTCTTCGTTTTTATTAAATTTGAATATAAAATCTACAAATTATATTAAATAATTAACAACAAAAAAATAAAAATTAAATTAACTACCTTGGTTTTCATAACATATATACTAACCTTGATATGCAAAACGAATTTTAAATGTAGAACCAAGTCGTTTTAATATTTTCGAACTTAGAAACTTTGAGAAGGATAACGATCAATGCTGAAGTCTCTGGAACATCGTGTTCCAATGATTCTAAGACATAATGAATCCGAATAATTTGACAAAATCATAGCGTATCTCTGATATGAGGACTTAATGTGACAGATGATACACACATCTACACTGTTATCATTTCTTTGCATAAATTGTAACGAATTTTTACTACTAAATCAAATTGAACTTCTCATAAAGCTTAATTATAGTTCTTGTAATCAGGTACCGAAAATAACTGTTATTTTTGAATTTTTGATTAAAAAAAGCAACCGCAAGGAAATGTCGGAGAATAGAGCCAAGTATACCATTTTGATTGTTTTGGACCAAATTTTAATAAAATGAGATGCTTTTTAAAAACCATATTTTTATTTTTCAGAAAAAAAAAAATAAAAGTTATTTTTTGATTTTTATTTTTTCGAGCAAAAATAACAGTTATTTTTAACTTATATTCTTTGAAGCAGCAATAAAAGTTATTTTTGATTTATTTCATGATGAATTCGTAATATCAATATCTTCTTGAAGTTATCAAGAAGACACGCGTTTAACTTTAATCCTTTCGAAGGGCGCATTTAACAGGAGTCACATTATTAAAGTAGAAATTTTGGCTGCTGAAAAAAGGAATAACACGAAAATAGTGGCAACAATATAAAATCAAACTTAAAAAATCCAGAAGGCTGGTCAGAGATCTACTGTAATGCTTGAAAGCCCTTGATGTTAACCAGAATCAAAATATTTCGAATCGCATGCGACTTAAAATCTTAACGAATTGTATGTAGTCAGTCCTCCTTCTGATGCTGATACTTGAGCTCAGTAATATTTAAGGGAACAAAATTGATTTTATTTGATTAAATCGCTCTGTAAAAGCGAACACCAGCAATCAGGTCCGATTTGATATATGGAACTTTAACTAAATAATGTTAAAAAGTCTTTAAAACTTGATTTATTACTTCAGGCAAACAGTTTAAACCATTTGACTATTTAACAACTAATAGAACTATCCTCTCATAAGTATTTTCTACAAGAAAAAGTTTCCACGTAATGGACCGCCGACTACGAGTTGTTTGAAGTATTCGTCAAACAGTAACAGCATTTTCTTAAATTTTAAATGATTAACTGTATTTTGAAGAATTTAAAATAAAATTTGGAACAATGATAGCATTTTTAATTGGCAACATTTCGGATACTACTGTTCAGTGTACTCTTAGGGTAATGATGATGAACAATAATAAAAAGTCGGAGTAATAGGCAGTAGTACTAAATCATTGAGAAGAATTGTAATTTTAAGGATTAAAATAATATATAAGGATCAAAATAATATAAATATAATAATCTTAACTTCTATTGTAGCAGTTTTATTAGAAACATTAATCTGTAATTTGTATAAAACTCATAATTACGAGGAAATTAGAAACTAAAGAACTAAAAAATTTTAATAATCAAATTAAATTTAATTATTGCTTAATAATTAAAGTAGTCGTCAATTTGTTTTTAAGTTTTGTAGCAGTATTTTTATTTTAATATTGCATCTTGTCACGAATAATTAATTTTTTTTTTTAATATTTATCTGTTGAACCGAAAAAAATATTGCGCGCAATATTGAAGTTAAAACAGCCTTTAAACAGAAATTGAGCTCAATTCTAAATGATTTTATTATAAGAAGTATTTATTGGAGTTAACAGAAAAGCATATTGTTTAAACATTTGTTTTAATGTATCACTATGTTTGTTGTATTCATGTAATTTCATTGAGTTTAACATACATAAAGTAGCGAGAGAAAAATGCAACTCGATGCCATATTATGTTCAACACCGTGTCTTGTCTTATTTACAGAATGTTGTTTATTTATAGTATTGTTGTGAATGGCTTTGCTTTGGGGGTCGACGAATGTAATTTAACCCACCAAACCCAAATAAGTTAAAATTTGATTTGTCGCTCATACAAAACTTTGGCCCACTGCTATTTTGACCAATGCAGGTACCGTCTAGCAAAGTCAAGCCCTGTTTTCTTATTAACTTAACTTATATGTAAGTGCCTATCTTGGCTGATCAGTCTAGCTAATAATTTGCCTCTCTTAATCGGTTTCTGGCTGTGTGGAAGTCAATAGAATCCCATAACCGGTCGTTTCCATAATCAGTAACATCTAGTGCCGTTTTCCTATTTTTATTATTCGGCGGTTTTGGCGGGTAGTAGATTTACGAGTTCGGACCACTTCCTGGCTTACTTTCCACGTTATTTGCTTGACGATATCGCGATAAAATCCGATAAACCTTAGATTTGTTGATATTCAAATGACGAGCAACTTCATTCATTGATTTCCCTTCTTCCTAAGCCCTTATAATGCCAAATGTGCTGATAGCTTTTTCTATTTTAAAATTCACAATTTGAACATTTTTCATTAAACTTTTATTTTATTTACTCTAGTTGACCTACTTTTAACTTCAACACATTGCGTTGCATTTTTTTCTCGCTAAAATTGTTCACTTTTTTATAAATCTAAAAAAAATAAAGTAGAAATAACGCTTACTGATGCTTTTTAATAAAATTTAAAAATCAACGAATAAAGTTAAATAACAAAAGTGGAATGGAATTGAATACCGTTATATGTTTCGAGGCTCGATTGAATATCATATGATATAGCGTTACATTTTTCCGCTACTGTACATATTGTATATTATATGAGAATTATTAATGATGAATGGCGTCTTTGACGTATTTGATTTTTTTTTTTTTAATCGACTGTATTTATTATACATACATAAGTTCATATTCAATTAAAGAACTGTTTTATAAATAATTTCCATCATTAGGTAAAGCGAGTCTACAATTAAGCATCTCCAATGATGTATGTATACATGTTAACAACGCTTTCAGAATTATATTTTTTAAGCAATAGTACGGAGGGAATCTATCAAAGTTCCGACGGATCAGAAAGAATGTTGAGAAAAATGCGTTACGATGTTCCCATCACTGTGACACGACTTACCATCATAAATTTTTGTTCCTCGAATTGATGATCATTGCTTCTGTGCAGGATGTGCATTATTATAGCTGTAGAAAACCTTTTTGTTATTATTTTATATATGTTTAGCCACGCACTTTATGGTTAAATTTTTTTCTTTTAAATTTTGTAATTTTGAGTTATGGTTGCTTTGAAATAAATCTTACTTGAAACGATATGATAAATGTTTGCACAGATATTACAAGAGCATATTAAATAATTTCATATAAGATTTGAACGAAATAATCAATACGAATTGGAATATTTTTAATTAATAATTTAATTTTTCTTCTCAATTTATAATATTTATCACACAATAATAAATATAAACAGGTACACACGACTAATAAATATTTTGACGGAAATTGACACAGATTGGTTATATAATAAGGCAGCAACAACACAGTTTGTAAGTGTATATATATATATGTACGCAAGTATGTGTGTATGTTTAAAATTTCTGAAATGGTTTCTCAATTCTATTTGTATTTAGAATCGAATATGCAGAATTTTTCGATTTCGTAAAAATATTGGGGTAATTGCATTTTATCACATGCCTCGATTTTTTTTTATTCAGTCTCCATGTATATTTTCCTGTTCTTATTATTTCTTTTGTTTAAATTTATTTAAAGCTAGATTTTATTTCACTGATTTAATAGACAGAAATGATGATACGACCCGTAACCGAAATGCCCTTGCGCAGCCACAGACGGTAGTTTTCAACTGAAGCTTAGTTTTCTTGTTGGACATAAAGACCTCAGGGTATGCAAGTAAACGTTGGGCGAAAATTTTTTCTTTTTTTTGGCTCTCAAGCGAGCACATACATTCAAAGTACAGAAGAAGACCAGCACCAACACATACGCAAATACCGCCAGAGAAAATCTGACAACAAAACAAAAATGAAATGAATGAAAATTCGTAACTGCCGACAGGCTGGCCAACAACTACAGCCTAACACGAACTATAGCTGGCAAACAACAATACCTTTCTGGTGGTTGTTTCTTTTTTTTTTTTTCTTTTTTTGTTAAACGGTATAAAAGAGAAAAATGAAAAAGATGCCGAGATGCACATGTTGCTCTCTTTTCTTTTTCGTTTCGTAAACTTCGTATGTTACGTGACTGTGACTGTTTGGAGTTTTCCTACGAACAAGGATTGTAAGAGAAATCGAAATTTACGTATTTCTCTCGTTGAAATAAATTATTTTAAGAGTGAAGAAAATTTTCAAAAGAGTAGAATATTCGTATGGCATATTCGTATTAGGGGATTGTTAACTAGTGTTTAAAAATATCCCAAAAACTTATTTTAAATTGTTTTTTATACTAAATTAGCAATAAAACACAAAAATTTGTAATTCATTTATTGCTTATGTTTTTTTTTTATAATCTTACTTATTGGAATATTTAATGCATTCATTTCATCTGAAGTGAATAAATAGTGAGCTGCAAACTGTAACGAAATTATACACGCACAGACGTATTTATACAGATGGATATGCATGTATGTAGTACACCCAACTCTTTTTTACACGGTAGATACGTTCCTTAGAAGTCCGTGTAAAAAAAAAAAAACTGTGTAAAAAAAGATGACTTTTCCTATACTAAAATGGGGGATACGTTCCATGTCATCTGAAAACCGTGTAATATGAAATAAAGAACTATATTTACTTCGAAAAACCGTGTAAAAAATCTTGTAAACTAAAAAATTTCAGAAATGCATACAAATTGTAATTGAAACTAAAAACATATAATTCATACAGGTGAAAAATTGGTAGAGCAAGCAAAAAACAAAAGAAATTCCGAATTTAGAACTGAAAAATTTGAATAGAAAGAAAAAATATTTACATAATTATTCGTCGCTACTTGATAACAAGCTCAATTGTTTGCGACGAACTGGACGAAAGTCGGTATAATCACTGGAGATGTCTATAAAATTAAATAGTGACTTTCGTCCGGTAATAGAGTTTTGAACTATCGGACTACTTTGCGAAAGGTCTTGCGCCGTCGTTTATGGAAAGTTGAACTTTTAGTTTTTAGAATTTCCCAGCTACTACTATGTATGTATGTTCATTTCAGCAATGGTGCCAAGTGTGGTAAAAACAAACATAATTGCAAGACAGTGATTTTGAAACCGTACTAGATTAAATATTTTTTTTTCCAACCGTGTAACTTCAAATCCTCGTAAAAAAGAGTTGGGTGTATATGAAATAAAATACTTCTGACTACCACAATGACGTTATTGTTAAAAAACTTATATTTTAACATTTTGGTTATTATTATTCCTAATTTTTAATAATTTACAATCTGGTGACAAAAAAGATCACACTTCATATACATACGAGTACAATTGTATATCACTAAAACATCATCTAGTTAATTTCTTTAGATGTATGTATAAACATATACTAAAATTTAAAAACAAATCTGGTTTTTGATAAGGGTCGGTGCATATTTCGATGAATAATAATTCTGGAAAATCTTATAGAATTTCGTTATGTTATTATATAAAATAATGTTAGGTACAATAGCTCCAAGCGAAACTCGTACACCTTAGACTAACTTTTAAGTCTATCTTAAAACATCTAAATAAGAAACTCTTAAAAAATAAGAATAAAAAATGAGAGTTTATATTTATTAGTTCATAGTATAAGAAATTTAACAAAACATAAAAACTTCAAGTCAGTATTAAAAAAAAATTTTTTTAAACAAAAACATAAAATAGAGTAGTAATTTCTATGTCAAAACCAAATTCGTACACATACCACACTTAAATTAAAGATAATTTTTGAGTATTAATAATTGGTACGCATGCCTTTATTTTTTATCGTCACCTTCAATCTATTTGGCATACTGTGCACAAGTTTTTCGCAAAAATTTGTTTCAATTTTGCCCTGTTCGTCCTGAAGAGCTCTTTTCAAGTAATCATTGGAACTTATTGGGTTTATGTCAGGACTCTGGCCAGGTGTATCCATAGCATGTGGACAAATATAAAGTAATCATGACCGCACATTGTAAGCCTTATCCTTAGGGTCGTTACTGTTGGTAAAAATAAATCCTTTCAGCAAGACAAATTTTCTGCTTACAAAGTGCCAAACTTTCTTTTAAAATATTAAGATACATTTGCTGATCATCAATACCATCAATAAAGTGTAATACAAAAGGCCGAGATGCAGAAAATTATCCCCAAACCAATACGGACCCACCACCGTTCTTAACTGTGGGTTGTGTTTTTGGTATATTATGTTTGATCTTCTCTATACATAAGGAACTTGAATCAAAGGCTTTTTCATTTCATTCAGTACTATTCACTGATGAAAGCAAATTTAACTTGTTTGCTTCAGATGTCAGACCTAAGGTGTACGGTACGAGTTACACTTGGAGACAATGTATTTGTATGCCTTTGTTGTGTGACATTCCATTTTTGTTCCGTTTCCTAAAGTTTTGAGGTGAGGTACGGGCTTCAAGTTGAATGACGTTTTGTATATTATTTATGAACGTACATATGTATATATATATGCTCTAAAATGATATATATGTACGTACATATGTATCGTTGTCGAAAATCCCAAAGTACGTAACAACCATTTTTCTAATTTTACAGAAGAAGCAAATAAAGTTATAAAATAACAAGTATTTCATATGTAGAAACATTTTTAATTATAAATATAAAAACCTTATTTTTGGTCGCAAAAAGCTAAACGACGATATAATGCTTATAAATCTTGTGAACCCATTTTTGTATTTTGAATGTATTTTAATTTCTTAAATAAAATTTTGTTTAGTTTAACTCGAAATGTATCCAGATTATTATTTGATTTAGTTATTTAAAATACAAGTACTTGCATAATAACTCCCTGATTAGATGATATTTTAATCCGATATACTCTGACCAAGCATGGGAAACAGTTTATAAATTTTATTTATTGTTCTATAATTACATACAAATATTTTAAGCGTTAGCAATCTGCGTGTGAAACTAAAAGTAATTTAAATGGAACCACAAAGGAGCTGATACAAATCAAATTATGTAGGTGGGTTATTTGAGATTTTGAATAATAAAAAAATTAAATACACGCGGCTAATGACATAGAGTAGGTTGTGAGTTTTGTTGAGTAGATCTCAAAAATATTTTTTATATATTTCTCGAACCCTCTAAACTTTTTTTATTTGACAAAAACTGTTTTTATGGACTTCGGGCACAAATTTCTGGATTACTCAAATATTTCTGACCAATATTTAAATCTTGTTGGAAAGGGAAGAGATGGAGCTTTAAAATGGTACACATATACCTATGTTAAGCTGAGAGATTTGATGAGGTAAACTTGGAAAACGGGAATTTTTTTTCATATTGTTTGTCTATTCACAATAGCGAACTTTACCTAAAACATATGAAATAAATTATAATATTCTTAAAGCCTGTTCTCTTGTTAAGAGATTGAGTCATCTTTTTGAGTTTGTGAATCTAGTAAGTATATAGGAGATTTTTAAAAATCTCTTGGGTTAACTACGTGGTTATAAATCATAAACCATCAAATAAAACACTTCGTTTATTTCTTTTTAAAAAATTCTCAAAAACGTTTTGCAAAAGTCTAAGTACTTCTACAATATTTTAACAAAAAAAGTCCCCACAGGCTTAATACTCTTACACAAAGTCCCGATATGATTTCAATGGAGTATTTAATCGCTAAACCTCAAACAAAACTCAGCCGATAAACTTTCTCATGAAACCTCCAGAAAACTATAAACAAACTTGTAAATTCAATTCCAAATGGGTTAAATAGAGTGCTCAAATACATCCCTTCATTAATACATCCCTATTAATACAAGGGATAACATTTTCATATATTAGGCTTTTGACTTTGAAATTTATCCAGGGTTCTCCTTCGGGGTTCCTATATAGTCTTCTGAAACTTTTCCTTATCTTTCTCTTGTTTTATGAAAAACATTAAAATATTGTTTATTTTATAATACAACAGAAATAAATTAATTAAATAAATATATAAACTTTAATTTTTTATACAAACTGTTGGTTAAAATTCATGAAATTATCAAAATATATTGAAGTACTAAGACTTTTGCTGTCCACGGTATATGTATATATGTGTTCTTTACAGAGTAGCGAATTTGAAATAAATTAATATTTTCAGTATTTTTTAAGAAATTTGCGTACTACGCCTATGTTGAAATATAAAAGACAATTTATATCGATACATTTTTGTTTTATTGTTTTAAGTTGTTATAATCGAGCTTGCATTGTATTTTGATAGCATAGCTGCCAGATAAATAAAGCATAAGATCATTAAATATTTGAAAAAATCGTAAATCGTAAAATAAATCGTCAGAAAAAATAAATAAATAAAATTAAATGAAAGATTTTTAAAAAAAAATATTTTTATTGTAGTAAAATATATGAAGTTAATTCAATATACAATATATTTTATTTCAAAAATAAAACATAAAAACACATTCAACGAGTCTTTTTAACAATTTAATTATTAAAATAAACTTAATAATCGAGTGTTTTATATAATATATAGAATTTGTATGTTAAAAACTTGTTATACTTGCATAGTTGAAATACACGTATTAGAATTAAACATTTTATTCTAATTAGGTATTAACTCGAAGGTATTAGGTATTAAACTCGAATCACTTACGATTGCTAAGTTTTAAATAATCCTTTTATATAATATTGATTCTAAGGAATTTAGTTTAACTTAAATTAACTTGCCTTAATACTATCGCTACATTAACTGAAGCATGTGATAAAACTAATATTTTTTTAATAAATTTGGTCAAGGCTGGTAATTAAACGTTGCCATCCCTCATTTTCCTCCCTGATTTCTTTTTTCCAAAAATCAAAAAGTTTTATATCATTTTCAGAAAAAAATTGTTTAAAGTTTAAACAAACTATCCCAGATGTTGTTTATTGAAACATAAGACCAGCAATAATATTGTAAATATTAGGGAGCCACAGCGTTAAAATTCAGTGTAATGTTCGATGCGTCCGACACGGTTTTCAGTGCCTTGGCTTTTTAAGACTAGTGCATGAAATATTTTACTTCATATGATCTTATTCCTATTTATACCACTTATATCCGAAAGAGAATGGAATGTAATTCTCATGTATAGGACAGTCCCTCAAGGTCTATTTTAGGAATTATCAACAGAGTACAGGAGAGGCCCAAGAGGCTTGTTAATGACTATAGGGTATCCAATTCTATTGATTCATTGCAGGATCGTTACAATGTTTCTTTTGTTTCACTGTTCTATCGCTCTTACAATGGAAGTTTTCGAAAGAAATAAGTGGACTTATTTTTGTCTTAAGTCTTGATGAATTCATGATATTTATTAAAAAAATCTTTAAAACAGTTAAAGTAATTATGTTAAAATATTTTTAGAATCAAGTTTTGCAATACATATTATGAATTCATCCTAAAATAAAACAAAATAACTTTTATTTCCACTTGAAAAAATAAAAGTAAAAAAATAACTTTTATTTTTGCTCGAAAAAATAAAAATCAAAAAATAATTTTTATTTATTTTTTTTTTTTTAATCATCGCATTTTATAAACATTTGGTCCAAGACAATCAAAATGGTATACTTGGTTCTGAACTCCGACATTTCCTTGCGGTTGCTGTTTTTAACCAAAAATTCGAAAATAACATTTATTTTCGGTCCCTGTGTGGAACTCCCTTCGTGCAGGGCTTGTAATCGAGTAGCTTTTAAGAGATTAAAAAGGCTTAAAATACAGAAAAATCTTCACAGCAGTTTCAAAATAAGATAAAAATATAATATTTCACAGCTCGTTATTACTAACCTAAATTCGCAATAGTAACAATAGCAAAAAAAATACCAAAAAGTAAAGCATATGATGTAAATTTTTATCTTCCAAAAATCGTCAAAATAAGGGCATAAATCATCAATATCAAATTTTTAGGCACAAAATCGTTGAAATGACGATAAATCGTCAAATCTGGCAGCTATTTTTGGGATTCGACGTATCGTCTGCTGTAATAAATTATTGAGGGTTAAGTCGATGGTCGAAGAGGAATTAGTATTTTTGCAGCCATGAATGAGAAACATTCGAATAAATTAAATTGTATAAAAGCAAATAGAAAGGTAGATATATTTAATTTAATTAACCTAAATGCATATGTATATGAAGAAGAAAATTAATAAATAGATGATCGTTTACATCCTTTAGACGATTGCAGCATAAAAAGCAGATAAGTATAACAAGAGAATATAATACCTACCCACTGTACTAAAAGCTATTTTCATGCCGGTGCTAAGCATCTTTTAAGACAAACATAGAACTTCAAATAGAAATAATTTGTTGCAGTTTGCAGATTTGTTAATAATAATAAAAAAGAAACACTTTACTTAACATTGAAATTAAAATATAGTTGGTACATTAACTGTAACTATGTATGTACACACATATGTATGTGTATAGAAAGTAAGTTAAATTAATTCCTTTGTTTTTCGAATTCTCTATTTTATTATTTGCCTCATTTAATTTTTAATTTAATTGATGTGGATTTATGTACAAATTCTTTTTAGAGTCTTTAAGGGAGTTTGACAAAACAGCTGCACTTCCGAATATGTAACAAAACTTCGATGATGATAATAAACAAATATGCTCAAATCCGTTACAATTTCTATATCCGAGTAGCAGCAATCATTGCAAACACAAGACAATCTATTTTATGTCTATTGCATCGTTTATAGTTGTGTCAGTAATTCAAGTATTAGCTTGAGAGAACGAAAACTGTTTTTAATATTTTCCGAAGGTTCTCATAAAAAAACTACTCTCTTTTTCCAAGTTTATTTTCTCTTTTAGGTTAATCGCACTTATTTTATGTGTGAGTATTTAAGTTTCTCTTGTAGCCATTTATATTTTCGTAAGCCACACCTCTCTTCATTACCAAGCAATGGGTTGGTCTTAAGGCGAAAGCCATGCGATGTATGTAGGTATCTGACACTCAATGTTACAAACATATTGATGGTGTATTCAGAGAATAATCATGTACACACGTACATATAACTACAAAAAACAAGTATTCAGGCAAAACGAAAGCAAGGCATGCCCTTAAGGGAGGAGGCGCATGCTACTGGCCAGAATTCAGGCAATCACACACTACCTATGCAATATACAATTTCAATGTAAGAACTTCGTAATATTGTTGTTGTAATGTGGTTTATTTTCGTACTGTATTTTATACAAAAGTAAATAATAAAATACCCTCTCTCTAATTCACACACAAAATAAAGCAATCATTCAGATGCGTATGCATATGTAAGCGTACACATGACGATGAGGATGAAGTGGAAAATATGCGCATACACACATGTATGCAATGTCTGTATGTATGTATGTATGGAACAGGGTATTAATATGAACTTATTTAAAATTTTTTGTGTTTTTTCTGAATGTTTTTCAGGGGATGTTTAACGACACATATCGATTTTTTTTGCTTTTGCGAGAAGAAAATCTTTCAATGTTTATTGTAAATCAGAAAATTTATGTAAAAAATCGCCATTTAAAGAAATTCGTTCATTAAAAGAAACTAAATTAATTTTCATATACATGCATACATATCTCTGGCAAATTGTATTTGAAAACCAAAAAAAAAAAAAGAAGGAAATCTAACATGGAATTATCGCCACGTCCCGACATTCTGCACAATTAAATTGCACCATTTCTTTCACAAATCTTCAAGGAATGAAACAAAAATTAATAAAAAAAAATAGATTTTATAAATTTTTCCTATTTTTCATGTACTTTTTATATTTTTTAGCGTAATATTAAGATATTTACTTCAAAACATTGATTATATTTTTAGAATAAGAAATATATATGTAGTGCAATCTGCGTTTTAATTGATGTGAACTTTTATACTTTTATATTTGCAAATGTAAATACCTATTTGGAGAATCAAAAAAGTATATGTATATTAATAAATAATTAATATTTTTCATAATAACAAATAAATTATTTATAAAAATATCGCCATACATACAAAAATAAGTGGAGAGTTCGGTTATCGCAACTTGAAAAAAAATCTAGCCTGTTGCAATTCCTGAAAAGTTGCTATAATCGACCATTATTTATTATATCGTTTAGTACATTTGAAAGCAACCATTTTGTCGCTAAGAAAACCTTTTAACATTTAATATATAATTTATAAAAAAAAACCAGAAATAAAAACAGAATAAACTTAAACATTTCATTAAAATATTATGTAATTACTAGAGATCAGCAATGATTATTCAAAAAGATGAGTAGAATCGAATCATACTCATAATTTATGATGCTTACTGTAATGGTCATAACTAAATCACCCCCTACAAGTTCTTTATATATCTTGATTTTTCATAAGAACATGTCAATTTTTATTAAAGTTTCCTATTAATTTTATGATATTATATAGTTATTGTAGAAATAACACAAATTTAATAATCAACAATTTTGTTTAAAATTTTTAAAAAATTATAAACATTAAAAGGCATATGTTGATATCGCTCCTTTATTGCAATATAGTCATGTCTCACAAAAACTTGAACTTGGCAAAATGCGATTTAAGTTTTCAAGACATAAGTCCTATGATCTAATTGCTGCAAACACTTTTGGCTATAACTTCGGTTCAGCTTGGGATATAAAACTAATTTTTTTTTCAACATGTACATACATACATACATAATTGGCATTACAAGCCCTTCAGTCAGGATTACGACCTATCTTCTCACACCACTTATGTTGTGTGCGTTAATTTCATACATGAGTGGCGGGACCTACAGTTTAAAGTCGACTCCGAACGACAGATTTTTGAGAAGCTTTTCATGGCAATTTTTATTCTCAAAGTCTTTGCCAGAAATCTGCTGAGAGCAAGTCGCCGAAGATATATTTTTCGTTTTGATTTCTCACCTGGGATACGAACCCGGGCCATTCGTCTAATAAGTCCAACACACTACCCACTAGACCACGGCGACTTCAACATGTACAGAAATTCTAAAAGAGCAGTTTTGCTTAAGTAACTACAAATTTTTAATTTTTTGAGATATGACTATACGGCATTGATTTTTTTAATCCAAATTAACGGTACTTTTTCTACACAATTTTTACATTAAAAAAAAATTAAAAGAAGACGTAGTGCTTAGGAACATGAGTTGTAACAAGGTTAATTGTTAAAATTAATAATGGCAAGGAACAAGTATTGCAGTGAATTTAAAATTAAAATAATATGACGATTTGACGTCTGGTCTATCACGGTATGAACTAAGCATAAAATATTCCATCAACCGATCAAAAATATTCCAGACTAATTTCTAAATTTCTGCAATCAGGGGCGCATAAAACCGGTACATTCCGGAGGACGTCCGCGTAAAACATCCATACGTGAAGACTCCTTGATCAAAAGAGCAATACAAAAAGGTCCTACAACCGATCAAATAAAAAATAATTTTAACTTGCCTATTTGCGAATGGACGATTCGTAGAAGAGCAAGAAAGCCTTTTATATCAGCAAAGAACAAAAAGGCTAGACTTGAGTTCGTTCTAGGGGCTGTTTTTCTGGCCAAGGAATTGGACAGATTCTTAAATTTGCAAGGAATGGTTATTGAACAATACGGTCAGAGTTCTTAAGTGGCATGCTCAATCTCCGGATCTCAAACCTATTGAGAACTTATGGGAGATTGTTAATATGAAAATTAATCGAGAAAATTGCCGAAATAAGAAAGATTTATTTCGAGGCTCTAAAAATTGCCTGGGAAGGAATTTCGCCTGAAGTTATCAACAATTTAATAATCCCCGTGCCGAAACGATGTGCCGAATGTTATTCAGAACAAAAGGTTGGCAAACAAATATTAATTTAAAAATATTTTCTTCTTGCCACCACGATGGTGTGCTTTAGTTTTGTCCATTTTAATTTCTTGTTCTATAGCTCTTTATTAATCAAAAAATGTTTGAAAATAAAGAAAGTTAAAAAATATTTTGGTTTTTGAATAACAAGTAAATTAAAACTAAAATATTACCCAAAACAACGAAAAAAAACGTTTTTGTGAAAAAATATATGCTATTCAAAAAGGTTATTGGGGGTGCTTTAGTTATGACCAATACTATATATACGCATTCATACTTATTTCAATATCACGGAACTTCTACTCATATTCAAATTTTGAAGTATTCATCGCATTCACTCAACATTTATACGAAGCACAAAATAAGTACAAATCGCATACGAACACTAAAATACTTACTAGAATGTTGTACCTCACTTTTTTGCTTATGTGCCTTTTTCCTTTTGTTTTAAATGCCTAACAAACTAAGGGTCATTATTACAACTTGCCGTTACTAAATGGATGATTTTAACGGGCATAAAAATATTGTCCCAGGCCAGAAATCAAAACGAAAATATTTCTTCGGCTACTTACTCTCAGCAGATTTCTTGCCAAAACATCTGAGAGCAAATAAAATTGCCATGAAAAGTTTCTCGACTTTAAACTGTAGGTCCCGCCAATTATGTAAAAAATTAACACACACAACATAAGTGGTGTGTGAAACTATGTCAATAATCCTGACTGAAGGGTTGTAATGACCAATTATGTATGTAAAAATTATTTTTCATTATTATAAGTACCTAATAAGAAAGAAGTGATCGTTAAGCTAAAGGGAAGATCATCCTACCTTTAACATTTAAAGGTCACTTTATGTTTGAACTTGGCATATCATATTCCTATTTTCAATATGGCAACTTCAAATTTAAACAAAATGAACATATACAACAAGAGTTCTTTCCGTACAACATTTGAGTGAGACTAGTAAATAGATATTGTAAGAGGGTTGAATATCAGTTTTATTTTCGACGTAGAAGCGCAGCTGAAATATATGAAAATAAAATGTTTATATAAACATGCCAGCTTATCTCATAGGCGTCTACGACATCGGTATCAGTCATCTCAGAGCTCTTTCACAGTACATACGTTTCGTTGGTGACCAAGTTTTTCTAAAGTGTTGAAAAATTACATAATTTTACAAAACACTTTCTTATCTTTGTTAGTTCTTATATTATATAATCCTTTATCCTTTAATTCAATAAAAATAATTTTAAATTTATCTTTCCTGGGTCACCATATAACGCGGTAAGAATGATGTGATTTGTACTTATTCCAAGTTTCTTTTAGCACGGTTTCAATACAATGCGATGGGCCCTCACATCAAGCATATTTCGAATGGTATGAGTTTAATGTCAACCTGTACTTAAAAATCAACGTTGCTGAGAGTATGAATGAATCAAAGTAGCTAAATTTTAATATTGTCATCTCACTTATATTCAAAATTCCATGAGTGCTTATGAGCAGCGAAAAAATTATTATTGCTGATCACTGGTACATACAATGGACTTAAACGTAAGTATGTACGAATTTTTAGAAAGCTGAATTATATTATTATTTGGAATTAAGAAGGTTTGAAATTTTTGTTTGAATTTTTGAGCTTTTTAAAATTTTTTTATAATACAATCTCTTTTATTTTCTGGATTGCATGCAAACTCTCATAACCCACGATATCCTTTTCAGATAGCGTTTCTTCTTCGACATTATATTTAATGCATTCTTAAATGATTTCGTCAGAGAAGCTCTTATTACGTAAAATCTTTTGAAGCGTAGTTGAATAAGATGAGACATGTAAGATTTTTTAGACATTATGGACTAGCAAGATTTTTTTGATATGGTATTTTTTGTCTCAATTATAACAAATCTAGGTTTCTGAACGAGAAATACAAAAGAAAAAAGAAATGTAAATAAGTAAATAGAACCTATTGCGCTTATAATGGCTGAAATGTTAAGAAGCTGCCTGTTGCGATAATCGAGCTCGCACTGTAGCGTATATGTACATATACATATGTATATGAATTGAATGTTAAAAGAAAAAAAGATATAAACTCATTAAATTTTTATTAAAAATATAGAGAACTGTTATACACATTTTATCTGAAGTCCATCTTTCGTAAATTGTTAAGTCAACTGTGGTTTTGTGAACAATTTATTTGAATTCAACATTTTTTTACATATTTTACAGAAAAATTTGTCTATGTAAAATAAGTAAATGTAATAATATACATACACATGTATGCATATAAAAACCTACATTTAGATTTATTTATAAGAATATAAAATTAATTAAAAAAAATAACGAAACTTAAAAACTCATTGCACCAACTTACACGACACGGCACGGGACAACATTTTCCATACGACTTGACAGAAAAAATAAAATATGTTTTAATTTACAAAAAAATATATTATTCAAGGTTTTAAAAATTTAGATGACTAAAGACGGCAGATTATAGAAATAGATGACAGATAAAGGACAAACATTATTTAGATGACAGCCAGTAAAAATAGGTGATTGTCCTCTAAAAAGAGGACATATGCTCAGCTTAGTTTTACCAAAGACTGAAAATTGCGGTTGAGATGACTGATAGGAGAAACCACAATTTTCGATTATATTCGCTTTAATCTTTGATATTAGATCGAAATTGTCGCCTATTATTTTTGAAAAACTAAAATATTTTTGCAATGAAACACTAAATATTAGTTACGTTAATAAATAAGTCAATAGAATTGTCTAATATTATCAAATTATGTCAATTGAAAGTTATAGAACTGAACAGTAATTAGGAGGACATAGTTTCATTAAATGAAAACGGATTTATAAAATTGTCGATATACATAGTTTTGTAATAGAAAAATATTATATGCTCAAAAGTCAATAAAAATAATACTTAAGAGGCTCTAAATATTGTTTTATTTTGGTCGTCAGAAGGCGCTACATTTGAAAG
Source organism: Sarcophaga peregrina (assembly GCA_014635995.1). Classification (NCBI taxonomy): domain Eukaryota; kingdom Metazoa; phylum Arthropoda; class Insecta; order Diptera; family Sarcophagidae; genus Sarcophaga; species Sarcophaga peregrina. Next base: position 28,695,038 of record CM025792.1, on the reverse strand, counting down.
CATAGAATGCGGTGTTTTAAGTATTCAATATGTATATTCAAATACTCTAACTAGTCCATTTGTAAGATCCTTGTAAAATTGCTAAATTTCATGTGCACTATTCGAAGTAGAAAACAAGAAAATATAATTGAGTTATTTGTAATACAAAATTGTAGAACGTATAAAAATATTATTTTATTTTCTCATCTGCGACTACTATTTGTAATTAAATGGTTAAACAGTCGGTGGACTTTGCGGTTTACTTGTAAAGTGAAGTCATTAGCATAGGATGTAGAAAAACTAATTTAAATTATTTAAACATATTACTTAAATAAGGATTTAGCTGTATTCCAAGGAATTTCACATCACACAACGTTGAATAAAAAACTAAGAAGATATCGAACACGAAGAGTCTGGACTACACTAAGCGAGGCATTATCTGTAACGTTTTTAGATTAAAAAAAATACGTTTTTTGTCATTCTGAAAAAGGTAATTGTAGAAAATATCACCAATATTTTTCGTAAAAAAATTTACAAATATAAGTTCAAAATTAACACAGTGGGTAAGGTATTTCGAAAGCATTTGCGTCAATTTTCATTAGAAACTTCTTGCTTATATTAGTACGGATTTATGCCCATAAAGAATTAATTTACCATTTTGTCGCTCTCAATAAAAGCTTGAACTTGAACTAAAAATGGTCAAGAAAAAATCCGAATACAAAATACACGTATGATCCTAATTAAAAATGATTACTAGCAATGTTGTAAAATTTAAATTTTTAAATGGTACCGATTTATACAAAAAAAAAAATTAACTAAATAGTTCAATAAAATTTTATAAATACATAAGAATAAACATATTTGAAACTTTAATATACCAGTTGCAGTACTGAACAACAACCGAATATAAACTGATGTACTGTTAAATACATAGAAATCAATATTTGCAAAAGATAAATAAGAATCTTCCATAAGGAATTGAGAAACAAATCTCAAAACTTCTAAAAAATTGTATTTTAATTCCAAACAGTTAAATAAAATTGTAATTCCCCGATAATATCCATTTTCACTAATTAAAGAATTAGTTCATAAAATAGGAAACTCAATTTTTTTAACTCTACATATAAAATTCACCTTTCTGAAATTCCGTTAAGAGTTTAGAAACAACAAAAACTCAAGAAAGACATTTGAACGAATCTGCCTCCCATTTTGTTTAAACACATCGCCTGAAGTCTTTTCAAAGAATATTGAGAATATAAAAAGTGAACAACAATTTTCAGCTTCTACAGCAAATTTTTAAGGAATATGCATAAGCCAGAGCTGGAGGTCTAACTGATCCTTCCCACATTCAGGTTAAAATTGTTTCTATACATACACTTGACAGATTCGTAGAGTTAAGACCTACAACGAAAATAATTTAACAAAAATGTTTGTCGTAGGGACTACATACAAATTTATGCTATAAACACATAAGAGGCAGGATATGCTGCGCGCCAATCTATAAAAAATAAAAACGGGCGTGTTTAGGTTAATTTCAATTTTTGCTCGTCGATGAATGGTCAAAAGAATAAGACGCATGGGATAAAAGTCTTAAGACCCGATGCCTTTAATGTAACTATTATGTGCGCGAAAGACACAAATCAGTTGTTCATTTTTTATTATAGTTTTGTGCTGTTGCTCTTAAAATATCTAAGTCACATACTACTACGCTAAAAGGCAAATTGGCGCGTGGCAAGTCCTTAGTTCTTGCTTTCCATAATGAACTTAAAACATTTAACTAAATTAAGTAAGATACAAAAATACAAGAAAATATTAAAAAAAAATTATTATAATCTATTAAAATCATTAAATATTTCTAGAATTCATACGTAATTCCTATGGTTACAGGTTTATACATGCATAAATCATGTAAGAAAGTCTGCTCGTATATGTAACCAATGCTAAGCTGAAGTAACAATACAATTTATAAAATGCTTTGGTTTCAAAAACGCGCAATTTCGTTCCTTTTCATTTCATTATATAAATACAGTAGCGAGCAAAAAAAATGCAACGTTTGGTAAAATTATCTTTAAGTGCGATAATTTTAAAAAAATGGTGACCAGTTCAAAATATTTCTTTGGGTTATTAATCCCTACAGTTATAGATACCTATTATCAATAACATTATGTAAATATTTTTAATTAATGATATATTATTTTGTCATTTATTAAAAAGAGTGCGAATTTCGGAGCAATAAAAATGCAACAGCATAAATTTTAATGTGTTTATTTAAATTAAATAGTAATTCTTACAAAAAAAATCTTAAAATTAATATTTAGTGGCGTAGCCCTTATTTTTTATGACTTCTTGCAACCTAGAAGGCATAGAGTCGACTAAAGCTATTAATGTGTTAATGGATATTTTCTCCCATTCACTTTTCAAAATTTCTTCTAATTGCCTCTTATTTGACGGATGTTTCCTCTTAACTTCCCGATCTAATAGCTCCCATAGATTTTCTATGGGGTTTAGATCGGGAGACTGTGACGGCCAATCCAAAACATTGACATCATTGTCGCTTAACAGGTTTCGAGCTAAGCGACTTGAGTACTTTGGATCGTTATCCTGTTGGAATATGCTATCAGGAGGCATTTTTTCCCGCAGATGAGGAAGCATGTGTTCTCCAAGGATTTCACAGTACTTCTTGGCGTCCATTTTTCCTTCGATTTGAGTTAAGGGACCTACCCCATCACGGGAAAACGCACCTGTAAATACGTGACGTAAAATCAATAATTTTTTTTAAACATATCGTTCCTTACCCCACACCATTATTGATCCACCACCATGCTTTACGCTTGGAAGTTGATATCTTGGAGAATATCTCTGTCCAGGCGGTCTTCGAACAAAATTTATCCCATCGGCGCCAAACAAATTAAATTTGCTTTCATCGCTCCACAAGACTTTAGCCCATTGTTCATTTGACCAATCCTTGTAACGTTTTGCAAATTCCAAGGCGCTTCTTTTTATTGATTGCACTGATGAGAGGTTTCTTTCAACCTACGGCGAACAGTGTGAACGCCTATAGAGACTCCCATTTGCGAAATTAGCAACGTCCTTTCCACACTATTTCTCAAGGAAAATCGAGATTTAATCCGACATACGGTTGATGGATTTACACCAAAGAGGTGTCCAACTTCACGCATGGATTTTCCTTCTTCTAAGGCTTTAATGATTGCAGTTTTGCTGTCAGCTGAGAGCTGCTTCTATTACAAAACACATGTTGTATAACTTATTTAAGAAATTTTCAATTATAATTAAATAAATAACTTACTTTAACTATTTTATTATTATGTTGCATTTTTTTTGCTCGCTTAAAATTTGCACTTTTTTCACTAATTCAAAAATATTTAACTTTTTAAAGCAGAATTTGGAATAAACTGTGGTTACTTTGAAAACTTATAATTGAAAGAATTAACAGCAAAAGAAAATAGATAAATTAGTTATCGTTATTTTGAAACAGATCTTATTAAAGATCATATGGCACAGTGTTGCATTTTTTGTGCTCGCTACTGTATGTATCTGCACTTAATCTTTCAAAGTCTACAGTTAACAGCAGTAGGTGTAGATTAATTTAAGATTTAATTTAATAATTCAGCTAAAAGTTCTCATAAATATAAAAACACTATTATATACACTAGAGCCCCGATTTGCATCATTAATGGGGACCGGAGAAACGCGACGCAAATCGAAACGATGGAAATCGAATCATTTTTTTCTATATAAATGCACTAAAATTTAATTTATTGGGAAAATATTCAAAACAAAGCAAAAAATTTAGTATTTTTGACAAAAACAAGTATGAATACATTTTTATTTATTTCATTTACTTCAACAAATGTTTATATTCAATTATTAATTTAATTAGAGATAACAAAACAATAAATTAAGAGAAAACATAAAAATAAAAATTTTATTCATTTACATATGTATGTATGTATATACAAAAAAGTAGGTGCTTTAAAACTTCCAATTTATTTAGCTTACATTGAACTCTCTTCAGGTGATAAATCTAAATCAGAAACACTTATACATTTATATCCATTTGATTGCATGGTTTTACTGTTTTTTAACAAAATTGTCCAAACTTTGTTGAATTTTTAAAGATTTTTTTGTTGATATATTTTACACCCGTGCAACGATTTTCGTCAGGATCGTTTTCAGAAAATATATCCATTGCATGGGAAGTTAATTGCAAAGCTTTGGAAATATTGGCGACTGTTAATTTTTTTCTTCTTATGTATCATCTTCTGTTATGACATCTTTTTCTGAAACATGCTGAATATCAATGACTAATAAATTTTCATTATCAAGCTCCTCCGCGCAACTCGAACCGATGCAAATTGAAATTGCAACGACGCAAATCGAATTTTTCTAGTATTAAAAAAGCGACGCAAATCGAAACGACGCAAGTCGTGGCTCTAGTGTACATATATTCATATAGTAGCGGTCTGATGCAAATCGGGAAATCCAGACTTCTGAAATCCCGGGATTTTGAAAAACTTTTCCCGGGATTTTTGGGATTGTGAATGTATTTTACCCCTGCAAAAGGTCCTGGTAAAAAAATTCTATATTACTCGATTTCGATAATAGTATCTCAGATGAAAAGAACGCTACTTTCATTAATAAAATGTCATTTGATGCCATCGAAGAATGCAAAAGTCCTATAAAACGGATTAATAGGGTAACTGATTTAGATACTCAACTGTCCAAAAAAATAGATTTATTTACATCAGGAGGTAGTAGAGGTGAATATTTACAAGGTGCATACATCTATCTTGGAACTCTTTTACCACAAATGTTGATTACGAGATGTGTTTTTCGACGGCAGCGAATGATGCTTTAATCATTTTGTTGGAATCCAAATAATTTTTCTTAAAATTTTAATTTACGCTTTTTTGCTCCTTTTTGTCTTGCTTTTTTTATATTTTATTTTTAATGGCATATAATTCTGATATAATTGGAATATAAATGATTTTGTTAACAAAATATTTTTATTATTAAGAGAAAATCGAGATTTTTCACTTGATTTTTGGATCCCGAATTATCCAGGGATTTCGGGACCGGGATTACAAAATCCCGAATCCCGGGATTTTTAAAAATCAGTCCCGTTTGGCATCCCTAGTCTGAACTAAATGAGCAACTTCTGTTTTATATAAAAATACAGACAGACTGCTTGAAACTAGCTTATAAGACACCAACGATACTTCTGTAAATTGCACTTTCCTTGATTATAAATATTTGTAAGAAATAAATCATAAACTAAACTCTACACAATGGCAAATAACATCGAAAATATTGACCGTTATAATAATTTGTATGCAATAAAATTATGTAATAAAATTAAAGCAAACAAATTTTTATATACAAACTGCATTTTATATGAAATAAATGAAATCTTAATTAAAGCAACGTAGCTTAATTTCAATTAAACTTAATAACAAGACAAAATGCACTATAAAAATGAAAATGCTTTTAGAAATAGCTAAATCTGCTAAATGATAAGTTTGGATTCTAGGCGCCGGCTGCCAGAAACCATACGTCTCGAGGTTTATAGGAGTAGAAATATTTGTCCTGATATTAGTTGACAGTAAGTAATATTTATACAGTTAGTATATAACACTATGCGATAAAATAAAAAAAAAATTAAATGCACCCAGCTAGTGTAAATTGTGATTTTTGTTGAGTAGAACTATAAAATAATTTTTTTTATTCCTTGCAAACTCCAAACTTATTTTATTTGACTAAAACTGTTTGTGGACTTTACCCTCAAATTTATTGATTACACAAACATTTCTGAACCGATTTCCAAAATTTAAACTTTATTAGAAAGGGGATTATTGACCTACCCTGAAGGAAACTATATACATATATGTGGACCGACTATATTGGTGACGTTGGATCGAAGCATCTACAATTATTTAATTTGCCTTTGATGAGAAAAAAAATTGTCAAATTGTCAAAAATTTATAAACGTTTAATAAAAAAAACATTAATGTTATATAAAAATAAAGTAGTAAAATAGAAAAAAAAAAAAGACATTACTAAGCATTTACTTCCTTATTGTGGAAACCAGCTTCAATACGAATAAAAGTGCATTTTTGATTATTCAACATGATTCGAAAATGGAAATTACTCTTGCGTGTAAAGCAGACGACCCTCATGAAATATTTGGCCAAAATGTTATCATGAATTTTAATGTTGGCAAAAAGAGGTTGCGCGAATACTCAAATGTTTATAATGCCCTAATAGGTAATAAATATTTGTTTGTATTTTCATAAATATTTCTAATATTTTAACAATTTGTTTCGTTTTTTTTTTAATGTCCAGATGTAATATCAACTTAGAGCAGCATTTCAGCGCCAAAAGAAAAAATATTTCAAACAAATGGGTCGCAGCAAAACCAAAAAAGGATGTAAATCTTGAAGAACACGACTCCCCCAAAGAGGATTAATAATTTTACTTAATTTTAATAAAACAAAATCGTTATTTGGATTTCCTATATAAATAGAGAGACTGAATTAATAATAGTACCTTTTTAGTTTTTAAATTTGAGTTTAAAAAAGGCGGTAATAAGAAAATCGTACCTTTTTATACTTTTTAATAAAATATCAAATATTTACAAAAATTTAAATTTTATTGTCGTCTTTTACTACAGAAAGTACCAAAAGAGTAGACTAGAAATGCTAAATTGTAGTATTCATTCACTGGTTCCAATTAGAGATGGGTCCCTTAGCTCTTTTGAGTGTTCGCTCTTTCTAGTTCAGTTCTCTGTAATGAACTAGGTCGTTCTTTTAGTTCAATAGTTTTAAACAACCCTGTTCACTTGCTCATGTTCACTTATGTATATTTAAATCGATGTAAACAATGCATATAGACATTTTAAGGAATTATTTTTTGAAATTTTCGCGCTTTTTTTGAAAAAATGTTTCCATAACTTCTTTTATCAGTATGTGGTAACACCGTCACACATGAGAACGATAAAGAATGAAATGAGCGAATAAGAAACCTGAGAGTCATGAACCACGGAGCCAGAAGAACTTATTATTTAGCCGACGCTTTCAGTTCAGTTGTATGAATAGTTGAATTGAACTACTTCGTTCGTGAACTACACAACTCTTAAATAGTTCGATCGAACTAGTTCGTTCGTGAACTACTTACATGCGAACGAACAAGCAACGAGAGCAGGAGAATCATGAACTACGGAGCTAAAAGAGCTCATTATTATGACCAGCTCTCTTAGTTCAGTTGTATGAATAGTTCAATTGATTTAGTTTGTTCGCGAGCTACACAACTCTAGTACTTATTCAATAGTACTATCCTCAGTAGTAGATTTTCAATGACACGCACATGTATATAAAATTGGCTGGGGTATAAAATGTCACTAGCACTGGTGACTGTGTCAATAGTAAGTCAGTAGAATTTCACCATTGGCATGTCCTACAGGGTAGTTTCTCCCACCACTTATGTTGTGTATGTTAATTTTATACATGTTTAAAGTCGACTCCTAACTACAGATTTCATGAGAAGCTTTTCATGGCAATTTTATTTGCTCTCAGAGAAATCTCCAGAGAGGGAATCGCCGAAGAAATACTTTTTGTATTTTGTTTTGGTGACTGACTTGGGGCTTTTATGTCTAATAAGCCAACACACTACCTACTAGACTACGGCGACTTTAAACGCGACATAATTATACAGTAGTCGCACACAAATTAGAACCGCTTTGTTCTTGAGGCAATTCTAATTTCCGAATTATTCTAATTTCTGAATATTTTTTTTCAAATCAAAACTAAAGAGTAAAACAGGTTTCCTTTCAGAAACTAAAATAAAACAATTTATATTTTTTTGATCAATTTTTTTTGATAATAACAAGAAAACAAAACGTAACTGTTCATAAACCAGCCACAAAATACCTAAATGCGACAAAAAAAAAATAAATAAAACATCAAATACGGAAAAACGTATGTATATAATTTGGTAATTCCCCTTTTTAGTTCTACGGAATAAAAAGAATTTGGGATTTCTTGTATTAAAATAGCAAAAAACGCTTAGAAAATAGAATTTTAAATTCGAATTTTAGAGTGTATAATGTATTGCAATCACTGATTCTAATTTCAGGAATTTCTAATTACTGGAAGTTCTAATTTGTGATCTTCTACTGTATATATTATTCGAGTTAATATTTTATGAGATTTGATGAGGTAAATTTAACAAATGCGAATATTTTTCATATTTTTTCAAGTGTTGGCATTCTCTTGTGAAGAGCTTGACATTTCGTTTAATAAAATAGAGCGAAAATTATCGTAGTTATTATTTTAATAGTATAAAAGTCGTGTTATATTTTTTATACATATACTCGTATATCAGCTTATCAAATGAACTTTTTTTTACTTAAACTTTGCAAATAAGAATAGCTAAACTTGAAAAAATTAGAAAAAAATCAAATTTTTCAAAGCTAATAACATCAAAGCTCATAGCATGTAAGTTTGAACTATATGTTTATGAATACCATTTTAGATGCTCATTTGTCCCCTTTTCAAAAAACTTTGGATTCTGAAAATGGGATAAAAAATATTTGGGTAATCAATAATTTTGTTTAAAAAGATCAAAAATATCGTTTTTGTTAAACGAAACAAGTTTTGAGGGTTGTAGAAATATAAAAAAAATATTTTTGGGTTCCTCTCATCAAAACTCACAGTCTACGTCTTTTTACATACATACATAATAGGCCATTACAACCCTTCAGTCAGGATTACGACCTAGCTTCTCACACCACTTATGTTGTGTGCGTTAATTTCATACATGAGTGGCGGGACCTACAGTTTAAAGTCGACTCCGAACGACAGATTTTTAAGAAGCTTTTCATGGCAATTTTTGCTCTCAGTGTCTTTGCCAGAAATCTGCTAAGAGGAATTCGCCGAAGAAATAGATGTCTGACCTGCGATTCGAACCCGGGCCTTTCGTCTAATAAGCTAACACACTACCCACTAGACCACGGCGACTCTAGACTCTACAAGTCTTTAGCTGCGTGTATTTTGACTGTCGCACCGTGTAATCAGGAACACAAAGTTTTACAAAATTTTCGCTGATAGATTTTTAAAGAAATGAAAACTTCGATTGGAGACACAAGTTGAATAGGTAAAGCTTTTAAATAAAGCTCCTTTCGTAAAGTGGGAGAAATAAATAAAAAGAACACAATCCCAGTTGCTAGATATATTCATGCAGACATAATTGATCATTAAAACCCTTCAGTCAGGATTACGACCTAGCTCCTCACACCACTTATGTTGCGTGTGTTATTTTTATAAATGAGTGGCGGGACCTACAGCTTAAAGTCGACTAGGAGCGATAAATATCTTGGAAAACCTTTCCATGGCAATTATTTATTTTGCCACAGAGTTTTTGCCTGAAGTCTGGAAATGTCTGGCCTGTCTAATAAGCCAACACACTACTTTCTAGACTACGTCGGCTATATTATATATTTTCTAAAGTTTAGAACCCAATGATTTGTTTTAACAAAAAAAATATTTTTAAATTTATTCTTAGAATTATATCGCATGATTATAGTGTTGGATAACTATTTCTTAAAAATTGGCATTTTCATTAACTTTACCTAAAAAATTCTTGGATTTATTCTACTTGGCTGTTGTGTTGGACATTTATTTTTAGAAAAATTTTGTATTTTCGTTAACTTTGAGATGGAGATTTACTTTTTACAAAATCAGTTTTATCGAATATATTTGAATTTTCTTACGTTTTATTAAATTGAATAATATTATGCACAACCAAAGTTTAGTTTCCTTAGATAATGTTGATGAAAAAGTGCTTGAAGCATATACAGATAAAAATTATTTTTGTTTTTTTTTTTTTTTGTTTTTTGCTTCTGCAACCTAGCGACGTCGCAATGTGCATCAAGTAAGAGTGTAAGCCTGATGAAAATAATTGCGTGGAACATTTTTAGTTGGTGTTTTTCTTTGTTTTTGTCTTGCACACATACATGCATTTGCCAAAAATTCCTGATGTCTCGAGGCTCAATTAACAATCACGAATAACCCGAAGCCAATTTTATTGCAGTAAACTTTAACAATAGCAGTAACCGTATCAGGGAGAATCGTGTAAGCAAGTAAGTAAGTAAGTATTGTGCCTGCCAGACTCCTAAATATTTCATCTATACCTGTCTTACTTCCACATTCTCTGTGTCTCTTTCTGATCACATTGTCTTTGCAGAATTGTTTAAAATACGCAAAATCAAAAGAAAACTTGGAATGTGTGGAGAGTGAATGTCAACCAATATATGCGCTACATCATTATAAAGTCGATAAGTTGATTTAAATATTGGATCAAATTTCAATACATTTTTAATTCGACAATAAATATTGAACACTACAATTATTATTTAAGCGTACTATGTAGAAAACTGCTGAACTCGATATTACAGTATATTTCAAAGTGTGTGTATTGTATTGTGTTGTTGGCTCAAACGTAATGTATTCTCTAAAACTATTAAATTTGGTGTAGAGCATAAAAACCAGAATTGCGATAATATGCAATAATATAGCTCGTATTCAGATTAAGTTAACTGGTTTTTTATAAAAATTTCATTGTATGAAGGTATGTATGTATGTATTTGAAAATCACTTCCTCGAATAGACTAATACATGAAAATTTGTTAAGCTTACATCCATATATACAAAATGGTTGGATAGGTTCAAAGTAGTGATAAAAAAGACTTATTTTTTTCAGGATTTATAAAATTTTACGATAATAACGAAAATTAGTTCGAGATATTGTAAATATTATTCGATATTATATTTGTAACTATCACATAACTTTAATATATACCCAATTCTGTTTTTACATGGTTTTGTAATAGCACGGTCTAGAAAATAAAATTAATTCTGCTTTTACACGGTAATATTTTATATAGCACGGGTGAGAAAAGTTTATGGAAATTTCAACGTGATCTGAAATCTTGTATGGCTCGTTATTATGAGTTATACAAAACTGAATCAAAACGGCTAATAACCGATTTTATTATTAAACGCAGTGCTGTCCAATCCGAAACTGAAAATGCTAATCCTGTTAGAGTTGATATCTATTCTGAACCAACCTTACGTAAGCGATCACGTGTGACATCCGATGATGATAGCAAATAGATGCTGTTTTCATCATCATATTGACGGCTATTAATTTTTTATGTCTGAACTTTTGATGACTTTGTTCGTTTAAATTACCTTTAAGGATTGGTGAATGTATCATTTATTTACCAACTTGTAAATTTTTTTGTATTATTTTTTTGACTTCGTGAACTACAATAATTTTAAATTTATTTTAATTTTTTATAGGATTTGTAATCGCTTTTCATTTTATGAAATAAAGTATGCATTAATGCTTATAAAATTTTAATTAGTTTTTTATAAAAACCCTCGTATCAGTTTTTTCCTACGAATTATTTTGTTTTTACTTTTTTTTTATGGATTTGGAACCAATTCTATGTACATCATGTCTTTTTTTTGCACAATTTATTTTTTTTTTGGAATTTTCGGTAACATTGGCTGCGTTAAAACTATTGTGAGACATAGAAAGCTGGCATATTATTATCATGTTTCTGCACAAAAATAACTTAAGCTTTTTGT